>VXBU01018257.1:138011-177699 GCA_013400315.1 Bombycilla garrulus | reverse complement strand
ATGTTGGAGCTGGTGCTGTGCTCTGAGGGGGAAGGAAGAAGAGATGGGAATTAATTGAAGGAAGGACATCGCCCTCATTTTGTCATCTGCAAACTGAGGGAGGAGCTGCCAGAGGGAGGAACCCAACCCAGCCAGGGCATTTCTGCTCCTTTCACTGTGGGGAAGGGGAGGCAATAAATCCCAGGGAAATCCTTCTAAGAAAGTCCTGGCCCCGCTGAAGCTGAGCTTTCCTGGAGGTGGGAGCTCAGCAGGTCCCCCCTCTCCCGAGTCTCCTCCCTGCCTCAGCCAAGCCGTCAGAGCAGGGACTGGAGGTGGCCACAGCTGCTGGTCCCAGGTGCAGCAGTGACATTTGAGAGGAGGGGACCCACCCCAGGCACCAGCCCAGCTCCTTCTGCCAAGCCAGATCCTCACCCCTAAAACCTGGGAGCAGCAGCACAATGGAAAGCAGTGACAGTGGAGGTGATTGCAGCCCATGGAGTGCAGGGGATTCATGGCTGTCACCACCCAGTGCCCCGTGCCTGGTGCCCAAATTCAGAGGGGCCCTAGAGCTGCTCCCAGGGCTGGAGCCAGGCTGGGAGAGCTGGGGGGGGGGGTCACCTGGAGAGGAGAAGTCAGAGCCCCTTGCAGGGCTTAAAGGAGCTCCAGGAGAGCTGGAGAAGGACCTGGGACAAGGGATGGAGGGACAGGACACAGGGAATGGCTTCCCACTGCCAGAGGGGAGGGATGGAGGTGATATGGGGAAGGAATTGTTCCCTGGGAGGGTGGGGAGAGGCTGGGATGGAATTCCCAGAGCAGCTGTGGCTGCCCCTGGATCCCTGGCAGTGCCCAAGGCCAGGCTGGACACTGGGACTTGGAGCAGCCTGGGACAGCGGGAGGTGTCCCTGCCATGGCAGGGGTGGCACTGGATGGGCTTTAAGATCCCTCCCACACAAACCATTCTGGGATTCTGAGATTCCCTGTGGATGGATTCTGCATCCAGGATGTATTTCCACCTTACCCCCATCCCATTTCAGGACAGGCTCAAGGCTCTCTGGAGCTGCTGCGACGGGTGGATGCCTCACCTGGGCACAGGAGTCAGACCCCCAAGGCACAAGGACTGGGGCATCTTCTAAATACAAATTTTTAAACCAAAAGATCCCAATCTCTTCAGGACAGACCAAAGTCAGTGAGAAGGTTTGCAAGGAATTACTCCTCCCACACAAAAACCCAAAAAAACCAACCAACCAAAACAAAACAAAAAAACCTCAAAACAAAACAAAACAAACAAAAAAAAAACACCAAACAAACAAACAAACTCTTGAAAAAATTCAGAAAACAGGAATTACTTGTAAAAAAGGTGGTGAAAGCCTCCATTCCGTCTCTGCTGTTCCCATCACCGGGATTTTTAGGGATGCTGATAACAATATAATCCTCACCTCTGGGGCACCATCTGGGAGCTCAAGCAGTGCTAAACTCCCTCTCTGTGCCAGAGGCTGGGCTTGGCTCAGCTGTTAAATCATCTCAGTGCTGAACACGTGTTGGTTGGGAGACCAGGAGAGCATCAAAGCCAGCAATAATCAGCTGTTAAACAAGCAGCCCGGGGTGCCTTTCCCGGGAAAGCTGGAGCCTCCTGTCAAATTATCCTCATCTCCCGAGCCTCATCGGCACCTGGGGATTTCTGTCCGGGCTGGGACTGGGGGAGGGTGGCACTGAACCCCTTTGCAAGGTTGGTCCCACACAATTCCAGCAATGGGGCCTGGCTGGGAAGTTCTGTAGTGAAATGGGTTTGGTGCAGCCTTTGCTCTTGGTGCATCTTGGCCGTGGGGATCCTCGACTTTGGAATGTCCCTGAGGGGCTGGAGCGTGTCCAGGGCAGGGAACGGAGCTGGGAAGGGTCTGGAGCCCCAGGAGAGGCTCAGGGAGCTGGGAAGGGGCTCAGCCTGGAGAAAAGGAGGCTCAGGAGGGACCTTGTGGCTCTGCACAACTCCCTGACAGGAGGGGACAGCCGGGGGGGGTTGGGCTCAATCAGCTTCAGATCCTCTTCCCCTCCAGGACACATCCAGGTTCCCGGTGGGTTTCAGGGATTTGGGGGCTCCCATCCTCTCTCAGCCCCTCTGGACTGGGGGCAGCTCTTCATGCACATCCATCAAAGCTGAAAACCAATGCAGTGGAGATGTATTTGTTTGAGCCTGGAGCTTTCACTTGGACTTTTATTTGCTTCTTTCCAAGACTCAGGTTGGGCAGGTAAAACCTCAACCCCTCTTTTCTCTGACTGACCCCCACACCCGCCTGTGAGCCAAGGACTGCTTTTCCCCTGCTCAGACACCAGCACAGGCTGTTGGCAGCATTGGGGTGATGGAATTTTGGACAGACCTTTGTTCCCTGTGGAATGGTCCTGGCCCTGAGGCTGCCAGAGCTCCAGGAGCGTTTGAACAGCGCTGCCAGGGATGCCCAGGGGGGATTGTTGGGGTGTCTGTGCAGGGACAGGATTTGGATCAATGATCTCGGTGGGTCCTTCCACCTCAGGAGATTCTGTGACTCTGATTCTGTGACTGTGACGCCACAAAGGAAACACCTGCAGCTCCTTTATCAGGTGTGGGATGGCCCAAGATGTTCATTAAACACCCCCAGGAGCTGCTACAATCAGAGCTGCTTCCATCTCCCTTTGTGTCTCTGAGAGACAGAAGCAGCTCCCCGAGGCTGAAGTGTTTTGGCTCTTTTGCAGACTGAGATCCCAAACTTTAACCCAGGGAGGAGCAGTTCTGGAGGAATGCTGGCAGGAATCACCTGCTCCACATCTGTGAGTTTCCAGCTCACATTGGTGCTTCCTTTGGATATTAGTGCTGAACTCACTTTAACTGCGAGTAGTGCTGAATAAACTCAGAAAGGTTCATAGCAAAATCAGTGTGAGACAGAAAATGATTGTTCACATTGTTCAGAGATTCAATATTATTTTTTATCAATAGTATTCACGATTTTCTGGGCTGTTTGCAGACTTCACTCCTCCTTTGATAACACAATGTGAGGTTTTGATATTTCTTATCTCCCATCTAAAGCCTTTAAAGCACCTAAGGATCAGCAAGGCCCCCCCGGGCTGTACTGGGGGGTTTTGTGCTGCTCGCTGTCTGTTTTCCCTGTGCCTGGAGGCCCTGGAGAACCCAAACCTCCTGCACAGAGCAGTGGCAGCTCCTCTGTCCCTCCCTGGGGCTCCATTCCCTGGGGAGGTGCAGGGGAAGGTGTGGCTCCGCTTCTGCCTCAGTCCCTGGAGGGTTTTATGACCTGGACAAGGCCTGGAGCGACTGGGTGTGACCCCGCTGCTGACAGTGAGTGCCTCCAGAGGTGCCTTCCATCCCAAAATTTCTGGGGATTGTTCCATATAAGACCTGAGCTTTGCCTTGAGCCATCCAAAATGTCCAGCTCCTGGTTCCCACCATGGCCAGCCATGGCCTGGGGGGTTTTGTTCCCTGTCCCACAGCGGGAATCCCCAAGTCCCTCCTGCAGCGAAGACAAACCCGCTCTGCTCTTTGCACCTCAAGCCCACCAGAACAGGACCCTTTTCCCCCTCTCCTATTGCCTCTTCCCTTGGTTTTAGGCTGGGTTTTGGGGGGTATCTGTTTTTTTTCTTAAAGATCTTTAAGTTGTTATCCAAAATCCAACTTTTCCCAAGGCTTTCTGTGTATAATCAGCAAACACCACCCGATTATGTGGGGGTGAAGTCATTATGTCTCTCTCAGTAAAAAACCTTCTTCTCCTTTTTCCCCAGGGGTAGGAGAGGCCTTCCCTCAGGATTATGGGATTAAGCAGAGGTTTAAAAGAGAGATCTTGCTTTGTTGCTTAAAGAGCTTAATTCGAAATTCCCTCCAAAGAGAATGGAGCTTTGCAAACGCTGAGTAAGTGATTGGAGCTGATCCCTGCCCCGGGGCCTCCCAGCCCTGCCCTCCGGGCCTGGAGCTCCAGGTGGGATCAGCCCAGGGGCCTGGGAGCACTCCAGGTGTCCTTTGGGCTGGTTTCTCATGGGATGTGCTCTGGCACAGCTGGCTGGGCCCCGCTCCTCCCGGGATTCCAGCCTCAGGTGAAACTCCCAGTGCTGCCTTGGGATGAGCCCGGACATCCCTGATCCGTGGGATTTGCCACTGCATATGGCTGAGCTGCCTCTCAAATCATCTCCCCTGGGCCTCACCCCACCCTGGAGAAATTCCACCATTCCCAGGAGATCTCCAGGGGTGGTTTGGATGGAGCTGCCCGTGCCCAGATCCCACCCCCATGGATGGCTTTCCCTGTTCCAGCCCTCCCACAACCCCTGGGAGGACAGCAGCCAAACGTCCAACAACCCAAAGCAAGGTGGAAAATNTTATTTATTTTTATTTATCCACTCTCCCAGGCCATGAGAGCTACGGATGTGCTTGGGAAAAGCTCTCTGAGCTCCCAGCCAGCAGAGGAGCTGCTGCTGGGATGAATCCACCCAGTTCAGGCCAAAACACCCCAAAAGTGGTTCTGTCTCCTCAGCAATAATTTGCCATGTTCTGCGTCCAAAATTTGTGTGCATTTCTGGCCCAGTGGAGAAGCTCTGGCCGTGTGCTTATCCCACACTCCAGGGAATTACACCCAGAGCATCCTCTGATGGCAGGAGGTGGGAATGGCTCTGCCTCCTGCTTCCTCCCTGCCAGAGCCCAAATCCCATCTGGGGTTCTCCTGGCCGTCCTGGGTACAGGTGGGAATTCCTCAGCAGCTTTCACCTCTTAAAGAGGCTCAGGAACAGAGCTGGGACATTTGCAGGCCTCTGTCACCAATGGAAATTTGGAAGGCTCCACCAAGGGGCTGGAAAGCCCTTCCCAAGATTTTCCTCCTGTTTGTGTTTGTCTTTCAGTTGGTGCTCCGCAGGACTACTGTTTGTATCACAAAGAACGCACTTTTGGGGATTTGGGGGAGTTTTCTGGTGTGTTGAACTGTCACTGGTGACTGTAGAGCCACCGAGCATTTGGGGTTGGAAGGGACCCTAAAGCTCATCTCTGCCATGGGCAGGGACCCTTTCCACCATCCCAGGCAGGTCAGAGCCTCCCCCATCCGGCCTGGGATGTTTCCAGGGATGCAGGGGCAGCCACCAAACAACAGAGAAATACAATGGAAATATCCAGACTGGAAATAATGTCCCTTTCAGTGCTGGACACCGCTGTGGTGGCAGCTGCAGGGACACCTCAGTGGCCTGTGGGTGCTTGAGTCCCAGTTAAAATTCCAGCTGGCAGGTGAAGGGCTGGGATCTGTAGCAGCTGTTCCCAAAGATGCTGCTGGGAGCAGGGCCAGCATGGCCGGGAAGGCATCACAGCATCCTCCCTGAGCATTCCCAAAGCCAGGGGAGCATTCCTGGCAGCTCCTGGAAAACTCCACCTTGTGTTTTACCACACTGGACACCACGATGCCACCCTGGCCCCTCCTATTGGCCACGTGTCCCTGCCAGAGCTGCCAGCCTGACCTAGCCCGAGGCCAGGCTCTGCACATTAAAATTTCATGGAAGTCTCCCAAGGTTTGGTGCAAGGTGTGTGAGGGCTGCTCTCCTCCCTCCTGCTCTGCCGCAGATGCAACATTCCCAGAAAAACTCCAGGGAAAGTGTGTGTGAGTGCAAACCAGGGCAAGGCAGGAGGAGAAGAGGAACTCAAGGAGATCTGCAGCTCCCAGAGAGCTGCCCTAAAAGAAGGCACTAAGCTGGGATAAATGATGCATGAGATAAAAGTCTGGGCACAGCAGAGAAGGGGAAGGAAGGGTAGTGGGAATGGGGAAATGGATGAGAGTGATGAGTGGAAGAGCCAGAAAAGCAGGGACAGTGTTTAGCAGGAGCAGTTTTCTATTTGCAAGGGGGGAAAAAAAATAAACCCATGAAATCAAACCAAAAACCTTGTGGCAAAAATTCCAGTGAGCCTCAGGAAGCATCGTGGAATGTGGGAGGTGGGAGGGACTGGTGACTGTTTGCTGTCTTCCAGAGGGAGAAGCAGCTCCAGGAGCCCTGCAGGACCAGGTCCCTCCAGCCAGGGCAGCAGGGGGAGATCTCCTCTACATGGGCTCCTTTGGGCTGCAGGAGTGGGAAGGGAGAGGGAAAACAAAGGGAACCGAGAGCCCTCAGGCACTTGGAAATTGTTAAATTGAAAATGTTTAATCTCATCACTGTTATTGATGTGAATTTCTGGGAGCATGGGAATACATTGGAGTACAGGAGCAGGTGTCAGGGAAGGGCTCCCAAAGTCCCCTCTCCTCTGGGACCTGAGCCCAGGAGGATGGGGATGGACACAGCACGAGGGGTTTGGGAGGCAGAGTAGGGATTGGGTGTCTCAGGAGCTGGGAATGAGGGAGAGGAGGGGCCCAGGGGCTGGGGGTAACCCTGGGCAGGTCCCTGCAGAGCCACTGGTGCTGCTGGGGTGGCTCTGGAGCTGGGCTGGCTCTGCAGGGAGGGGCTGGGGGAGCTGGGCTAACAAAAGCTGAGCCTGGGGAAGGTGAGGGAAGAGCCAGGGCTGGGGCTTTGTTAAAGGGTCTCAGAGCTAGGGAAGGAGCTGCTGCGCCAGGAGGAGGAGAGGCAGTGCCTGTCCTTCCTGAGGACTGGGAGCTGTGTCCTTGCAGGGCTGTGCAGATGAGGCTATAAATCTGCTGTGCAGTGCAAGGAGAAGCAGCTCCAGGACGTTCATCAGCTTCTTTTCCAAGGGACAAGAGCCTATAAACATCCCCACAAACCCCGGTGTTGCTGTGGCTCCAGGTTATCCGGCGTCTCACAAGCTCCCAGTGTGGATACAGCTCAGCTCCAGAGGGTTCCAGGCGCTCCTGGAGGATGGTCCCAGTTCCCTGAGCCCCAGCTCTGCCTGCTGGAGCCCACTGCCCTCATGTGCTCTGGTCCTGTCCCAGTGTGCTTCAGCCAAGCAATGGATCCAAACAAAGCAATGCTATGGGACTTTAAACCCTTGGACTGGTTCATTCCTGTGCTCTCAGTCCCTGGAATTCTGCTGGCCATGGATCCGTTCTGCTGCTGTTAAACCTTGAACCAAACCCAGGCTTTGGGAGAAAGGCCTGTGATTCCAGAGCTGGGCCCGCCTCTCCTGACCACCCTGCTGGACTTTTCCAAACCCACCTTGGAGCCACTTCTCCCAGGGATGGTGCAGAGCAGTCCCTGCTCTGTGAGCCTCTTGATCCATGGATCCCTGCAGGACCATCGCCCCCGGGGCTGCCTGGCCCCGTGTTTACCATTTGTATTCCGGTTTTGTGTCCAGGTTTGTGGCACCAGGGCAGGATCCCCAGCTTGGTCTGGGCTCTCCGTGGCCCCAGCCCTGCCTTTCCTCAGCTGTAAATATTAACGATAGGGGTCAAGTGGAGTTAAGTGGCTGCATTAATTATTCATCAGTTCTTCAGGAAGGTTGGCGGTGGCACAGCACGGCTTTACCTTTGCCTGGGGAGTGCTTTGGGGAGCCCAGGAGCTCAGCTGGGCAGGGTTTGCCCTGGGACTCTGAGTTTGGAGTTTGCTGGGTGGGGTTGGAGCCGCAGCCCCCGGTGCAGAGCAGCAAGTACGGCACATTCTGCACAAATAAACGATGGCAAAGCTGAGCTGCCCTCCAAACCCAGCTCCAAAGGCAGGAGGGCTGCTCGGCCCGAGCTTCCCTTCCGTGAGAGCTCTGCTCCTCCATTAAAAATGCAAAGCCTCTAATGCTAACACTCATCACCCTGACAGGGGTTTGTGTTAACTGCGGGATGAAACTCCAGTTAAAGGCACAGGGAAACCCCACAGCTGCAGAAGGAGTGCTGAGAGCACAAGAGTGATTTCTGGAAGAAGGGGTCGGGCTCAGCCCCTGCCCTTCACCCTTCCCACTGCAGTTTGGCAAATGCCAGCAGCTTTGGGAAATTCCCCTTTTCCTGTGACTTTGCTTGAACCATTTTCTGACTTTGTCCTCTGCTTCACGTCTGTGTGAAGACCCCATTAAAGCCAGGAAGGTCACGTTTCCCAGGCTCCCGGTGCACGTTCTGCACATGGAACACCGGTCTGGGAGCCTCCTTCTAGAGGCTCTGGGCTGCAGGCTCAGATGCTGAGGCTGATTTTGGTGCCTGGCCAAGGGACGTCCCTGGCCCAGCTGTGCCTGTTCCTGTCCCCACTGAAGTGAGGGGCAAACGCCCCCAGCCCTTCGCAGCACAGCCTCCTGTTTTCCTGGGAAATCCAGCTGTTCCAGGGGTGACCTGATTCCCCGGGAATAGAAAGGAGCTGAGCCCTTAATCCACCCCAGCCTGAGTCTGATGTGCTCACGGCAGCAGAGGCTGAGCTGAGAGCAAAGCCCTGCCCAAGGTCCCGGGGCCAGGAACAAACTTTGTGGAGTTCTCTGCCTCCCGTTGGATCATGGAAGGGCTGGAATGATAACCCCACCCTGACCTGGCCCTCAGCACCACATCAATGAGCTGAGGAAAGCTTTACTGATAACCCTGCACTGGCATGGTCCTGAAATCCAACAAAACCCAGGGAAAGAGGAAAAAACAGCTGGCTGTGCCCTGGGGCTGAGCCCACAGCTGCCTCTGTCCATCCAGGCTCCATCTCCTGCAGAGCCCCAGGGGTGATCAAAGGTGATCTCTCCTCCCTGCAATCCCCCAGTCTTGGCATTCCCTCCAAAATCCAGAATTGTTCTGGGCTGCCTGCTTTAAACTCTACAGTTCCAAACAGCTGCTCCTTGGTTTTCCTAAGGAAGGCTTCAATTTTCACAGCCTTGGAAGTCCTGGATCACAGTAATTTCCTGGTGCATGAGGTGTTTGCACACTTCTATTGTATTCCTTCTCTGCACTTTGCTTCCATGTTTTATTCCAATAGTCCTGCTGTGCCTCAGGAGCTTCTGAGCTCTAATAATAATTGTAGGGGTAATAAAATAAATCATCCTGGTGCTACCTGCATATGCCTGGTTACTTTCCTTGCATTTCTAATAAGAGCTGGAGTGGATCAGTTGGAAGTTTGGACATTTTTCTTTGAGCTCTCTGTGTCTGTCCCTCCCAAATCCATCACAGCCCAAGCAACTCAGCACGTGCCCATGGCCACGAGGTGCCATAGCCCGTGACAAGTGGCTGAGGGTCCTCAATGAGTTTTTTGGGTTTTTTTTATGGGTGGAATCCCAAGGGATTAAGAGCTGGCTGTTCAGAGACTCCAGGCTGTGACAGTCACTGACTGAAGGTGCTGGGTCAGCACTAACGAGCTTTAGATTACCAGGATGGAAACACCCAGGAGCTGGGGAGGAGCTGAAGAATTCCTGAGGGGCTGGGAAGGGGCTCAGCCTGGAGAAAAGGAGGCTCAGGGGGAACCTTGTGGCTCTGCACAACTCCCTGCCAGGAGGGGACAGCCGGGGGGGTTGGGCTGTGCTCCAGGGAACAGGGACAGGAGGAGAGGGAACGGCCTCAGGCTGGGCCAGGGGAGGGCCAGGGTTGGTACTGGGGAAATTCCTTCATGGAAAGGATTGTTCAACATTGGCACAGCTGCCCGGGAGGTGGTGGAGTCCCCATCCCTGGGGGGGTTTAACAGCTCTGTGGATGTGGCACTTGGGGACATGTGGTGGCTTTGGCAGTGCTGGGGTGGGTGGACTTGATGATCTCAGAGGAATTTTTTAACCACAGTGATTCTGTGATTCTGTGATTTGTGCAAGAAAAGCCTTCAGGCTGTGTGATTTTTAAAACAGAAGAGCAGCAAAAATTCTGGAGCAAAATGAATCCTTCAGAGCTGCCCTTGCAGGTGGCAGAGGGACACGGGAGGGGTTGACTCTTGTCCAGTTCCACACCAGGAGCAGTGACTGAGTCACAAACACCATTCCCAGAGCAACAGTTTGGGACTGCAGCCACATCCTCCCTGCTCTGCTGGGAATGATGGATTGGAGATGTTCTATCCTCACCTGGAGGCACAAAAATAGGGAATTTGGGGAGGCTGATGTGCTGCCTGGTGAGATCAGGGTGGAGCTTTATCCATCACAGCCCTGGGACTCCAGGCTCTGTCACCAAGGGGCAGAGGAAGGGGGGTGCTGTGTCCATGGAGAGCCTGGCACTGCCAGCCCTCCCCTCAGGGTCCCAGGTACAGCAGGAATCCCCTGACCAAGCTGCACCCGCACAAGTGTGAAGACAAAATCTTCCAGAGCTGAGGGGATTTACTCGGTGTCCAGCTGAGGAAATGGCAGAAGGAATATTCTATTTCTTTCCTTTCTCTTTGGTGTCCCAAAGACAGAAGGAAGGAGGCATCAAGGCCTTACGGCTCCTGGGAAAGTGTTTTTTAGGCTTAATAAGAACGGAAAAACACATCCATCAATCCCTTCCTGCAGCTTCCAAGCCCTCAGCCACACCAGGATTTATGAAGCAGCACATTTGTGATGTGTTCAAGTGCCTGAGTCCTCCAGAGCTTCTCTGTTCATTCTGTGTTTTTGGGCTGAGGAAATGAAGCCCTGGCAGGAACCGGGACAAGGGGGAGAACTGCACTGAGCCAGCTCCAAGGCAAAGCCAGCCAAAATCCTGGAGACCCTGAAGTGAGTAACATCTGATTCTTCCCTGCTGGTTTCTGCCCTCTGTGCCCCTCCTGGTGCTGCACAGCTGCTGCCCCTGGGGGATGGGGACTCCTGAGGAAATCCGGGATCATGGATGGGCTCCACATCCTGGTGCCCGAGGGCTGTGTTCCCTCTGGGCAACACTCCCAGCCCCACACACCTAGGGCAATGCTGGAGGGTCTCCAGGGGATTTTTGGAGGGTGTCCCATCGGAGAGGGGATGATTGGAACCACAACTGAGGGAACCAGGAGCTTCCCATGAGGAATTTGGTGTGGAGCTCCCGGGGTGCTGAGCTGGCTGTGGAAGGGAAGAGTGAAGGGGAAATGTCCCTGCTGGACAGCGCTGGACAGAGCATTCCTGGGTACCCTGGGCCTTTGCCAGGGGTGGGCCACAGGGTCCCCGGGAGGAGAAAGTGCCCGGATGAATGGACACGGAAATTGGACTGGAATGTGGAGGCTGCACTGTCCATGTCCTGGGGTGATAGGGGGAGATCAAATGGATCTGGAAAAACTTCCTTGGCTGCAGGAATGGAATGAAAAATAAAAAGCCCTGTCACTGGAGGGGTTTAGCTCTTCCTCCTTGCCCTCTCCTGGGAGCTGCTTTACCGAGGGGTAAAAACCAGCTGGGCCCTGGAGCAAAGTACTGTGCCTGGGCCCCTCCCTGGACACCCATCCACAGAGCCCTTCCCCAGCCCTGCCCCATCCTGTGCTCCCCAGACTCTTCTCTGCTGTGCTCTGCACTGTCCCTTTGTGCTGCACTGTCTCTCCCTGCCATAGCCTCCTTCTCCTTTTCCATGTTGTACAAGCCTTTTCCTCAGGCTGCTCCCTGTGAGTCCCCTCTGGATCCCAGCTGGCTGCTCCTGCCTCCCCTCCAGGCTCCAGCCTGTGCTGGGCCTTGCTCAGGGCCTTGCAGCCACTCGCTCCTGATCCAGGTGACTCCTTAGCCAAACTCAGCCGTGTTCACTTGCAGAAATGGGATTTTGGACAAAGCTTTCAGTCTGTCTCCAATTGCATTCCTGCAGTGGCTCAGGGATGGATCTGCAGGAGCCAGAGGCTTTGGAAGATGCTGGTCATGCTGAAGGACTTCAGAATGAAAACCTCCCAGCTTCAGAGCCCAAACTGTGTTTGAGGTATCTAAATATCCTGAAGTCAGGTTCTCTGTAGCTCAGATCTCACTGTCTGCCCACACAAATTAAAGTCCTGCATAAAAGGGAACTTAAGCTTCCTAGACCATTCTTGAAAATGTCTTCACTTGCACCTTTATTGCTGTTTTTCTGGGCCCTCCATGGCACATTTCCTTTTCTGCCTTCCCCAGCATCTCCAGGCTCTGGTCCCCTCTCATTTGAGGTGCTCATTATTTTTCTCACAGCATTAAGTGCTGCGGTCTCTGAGCAGCCTGGTCCCTCCCTCTCCTTCCCACCTCCATCCCATCGAATATTCCTGCTCCCTTTGGCTCACTGCACTTTATATCCTGCTCTAGCTGCAGCCTGTGCCAGGCCCCAGCGCCCCAGGAGCTCTGTTCTGGGACTCCAGAAATCAGGGAATGTTTCAGGAGCTGAGGCAAAAAGCAGTATGGGTTTTTCCCTGCTCCCCTGAGGCTTTTCCAGGAGAAGCTGTGCAGCCAGGTGTGGGTGCTGAGGAGGTTTGGGGATGCTGGGGGAGAGGCTGGAAAGCAGCAGGACACAATTCCTCACAATTCCTCTGCTCCCAGAGGGGTCGGCAGCCCTGGCTGACAAACCCTGGGTGTCTCTGGCAGCACTCCATCGTTTTGATCTGGACATTGGCTCCATGTCTCTCTCTCTCCAGTCCAAACAGAATGGGGAAGGAAATTATATGATTTGAACAAATCACAGCACTCTGACAGGAGTCAGGAGCAGATTTTATGAAACAGATTTGTTCCCTGTCTCATCCCCCTGACTGGTAAATTTAACTTGACTTTGTCCCTTTAAATAACAGAAATCTGTGATGTCACATCTAATGCTCCATCAGTGTCTATAATGCCATTTGTCACAGAGGCAATAATATGACATCGATATTTTTTTAATGATAAATGGCTTCTATCATTCTGGAAAAGATCCCGCCTTAAATGGATTGAGGTCGTGAAAAAAAAAATTCCTTTGGATTAGTTGTTTTTTTTTTTCCATTTTTAACTGAATTGAGGGTTGAATTGGCTTGGAAATGATGTTTGAAGTGGGAGAATGGGAGGGAAGAGCCCCTCCCTGGCCGGACCGTGCAGCAGAGGGCACTGCACGATGCGCTGGGAAGCGCCGGCACATCCCGGGGGCTGCACAGGGAGCGGGGCTTGCATTGCCCTGGAGAGGGGCAGGGCCTCACCCCGGGCCGGCCCTGCTCGCCTGTGACCACCGGCCTGGTCCCTCAGCCTGGAGATCCCCGCAGCCCGAGCTGCTGCCCGTTCCCAGTTTATGGATGGGATGGCACACGGTGCCAGCCCCTCGTCGCTGGCAGCTCCCGGCCTGGCTCTACCCCAGCTCCCGGGGCTGTGCCATCCTGGGCCGGGGTGGCCAAACCCCTCGGGCTTCTGAGGCCCTTCCCCACCCCATGCCCTCCTGTCCCATCTTTCACCCACTGAAGCAGCTGCCTCCAGCAAGAGTTTCTTGGGGGAAGTGTTCCTTCTCCAAAACCAGGCACCACATCCACGAGAGAGCTGCTGGGCTGGGGCTGGGGAGGGGCTGCTGAGGGCTTTGAGTTCCCCCAGTCAGGGCTGATCTCTGCTCCCTGGGACAGAGACAGGAATGGCTGGAGCTGGGCCAGGGCAGCTCAGGCTGGATTTTGGGAAAGGTTCTTCCCCAGAGGTGCTGGCACTGCCCAGGCTCCCCAGGGAATGGGCACGGCCCTGAGGCTGCCAGAGCTGCAGGAGCTGCCAGGGATGCCCAGGGTGGGATTGTTGGGGGATCTGTGCAGGGCCACGGGCTGGATTGATGATCCCTGGGGGTTCCTTCCAACCCAAGCTGTTCTGTGATTCCATGACTGGGACTGTCCTGTGCAGTCGTTCCCTCAATCCACTTTCATTTGGTGCTTGCCACTCTCTACAGCTCCCTGCAGGGTGCCTGTGCTCTGCTGGGCTTGGGCTCTGTCTCCAGGAACTGACAGAATGAGGGGACACAGTCTCCAGCTGTACCAAGGGAAATACAGGTTGGATATTAGGAAGAAGTTCTTCAGGAAACGGTGATAAAGTGCTGGAATGGCTGCCCGGGGAGGTGCTGGAGTCACCGTCCCTGGATGTGTTTACAAAACCCTGAATGTGGCACTGGGTGCCAGGGTTTAGTTGAGGAGTTGGGCACGGCTTGGACTCGATGATCTTGAAGGTTCTTCAAGATCTAGAAGGTCTCTGGGGATTCTGTGTGAATCTGCTTATTCCTCAGGGTGCCCCTCACAGCACCCTGTTCCTCACAGCAACAGCCCCCAGCTTTGGGATTTGTTTCCCTTTCATTTCTTCCAAAGTTGTTGTGGGGTTTTTGTTGTTTTTGGGTGGTTTTTTTTGTTTTTGTTTTTTTTTGTTTTGTTTTGTTTTTCCTTTCTTTCTTCTTTTCTTTAACATCTGAACTCATGTGTGATTAATTTATTTCCCCCTAAAGTGGAGAAACTGCTGCCCTCCACATTTCCTGGTGTGACTCCCCAGGGAGGTGGGGGTGGAGCAGAGGGGTGGTCATGACTGGGAGTGAGAAGAGGTGGAAACTGGAACAGAACAGCTGCCCCAGAATTTCCACTGCTGGTTCCACCTGGGAAATGTGTTTTTTGTGGATGAAAGGGGTCCTGGCAGGTTGGTGCCGGACAGGATTGCACTGCTGGGATGGCTCAGCGCATGTTGGACGTGCTGCCTTTTTTGCCTTCAACTTGAGGATTCCTGCAATCCAAATAAACCCTGCAGGAGCAGGTTTGTGTTTTTAGCAGCCACGGTCCTGCTCTATGCAAAGCCAGGCTGCCTCTGGAACTGCCAGGAATTACGAAGGAGTCATGGAGTTGGAACCTGCTCCTGCACCTGCACCTGTTTTCTATTATTTCTGGCAAAGTCCTGAGACATTTTGTCACTCACTGAACAACCACAGGAGGAAAAATGCTCCTGGGGAGGAGGTGTTTGTGAGGCCTGTCCTGCTGATCTTTCCTTGGATAATCCTTTGGAGAGGGGAGCGGAGTGGGAATTCCCCTCTCTTCTCCTGGAGCAGCCCAGGGGATCATTCCCGAGCACTGTCCCAGCTGGGGGAATTTCCTGCATGGAAAGATGTGCTCGTCCCTGGGGATGCTCCTGCCTGGGCCTCTGAATCCTTCTGGAAAAACCTCCCCACTCCTGCTCAAGGGCCCCTGAGTGGGGTCTGGGCTCAGGCTGAGCTTTGGGAAGGGGCTGGGAAGGAGCAGCAGGGGTGACCATGGGAACAAACCTATCCCAGGGGCTTCCCAGCTCCTGCCTCATTTCCCGCCTCCTGCTGATCCTGACCCTCTTGCCCCACCCACCTCTTTTTCCCTGGAAGTCCTTTCATGTCTTTCTCCAGAGTCACACTCCCACCTAAGGATGATCCCTCTGGATGGCCGGGACCAGGCTGGAGGGACTTCATGGGGAAGGTCCCTTCTCTGAGCTCCTCTGCCCAGCTGCCCCTCCTGGGCCAGCCCCTCCCTGGCTCTCAGGGAGTCTCTCTCCATGTTTCCTGTCAGCTCCCTCAGGTCCTGGAAGGTCACAATGAGGTCACCCTGAAGCTTCTCCTCTCCCGGTGAACATTCCCAGCTCTCACAGCCTTTCCTCCTGGCAGAGCTGCTCCATCCCTGGGATCATCCTGGAGCTTCCTCTGGGTTACTCCAACAACCTGAGCAGGAGTTCCCACAGGTCCTCCTGCTTTGGAGGATCCCCTCTGAGCAGCAGCTCCCCAAACCACGACTCCAGGTGTGTCCAAAGGCATTTACCCCAACTCCAGGTGTGTCCAAAGGCATTTCTCCTGCAGGATGGCCCCTCTTGCCCCCTCTGTCCCCGAGGAGATCCTGCCTGGCTGCAGGGCAACCAACTGGCTGCTCGGTGGCCAAGCCAAGGGTGGCACTGGGACACCGTCACTTGCCTGTCCTCTCCATTTCATTACCATCTCTCTCCAGTTTACTCCCATCCTGTCAGCTCCCCTGCTCCCCCTCAGGACCTGCCAGGACTGTGCTGTTCCCTCTTCATCCCAAAGGGATGGTCCATAGGCTGCTCTGCTCCTGCTGCCCCTCCAGCTCAGGGCACAGCCAGCTCGGGACAGCAGCAGAGAGGATTCCCAGGATGTGATGAGACCACAGGAGGGCTTAATCCACATTCTCCAGCATGGAATTGAATGGGTGTAATCCCACATATGCCAACTCCATGATGATACTCGTTGTTCTCACGTCCTTGTCCTTCAATTATTTGATTCATTCACATTTAGGACAAATACGGGATTAACCCAAAATGAGGTTTTAGGAGGGAGAAGCTCTCACTCTTTGATTTTAATCTAAAATTCATTCAAACAATTCCCCCTGGTGATTGAGTGGAGGTGATTTAGGGAAGGATAAAGGCACGGAGCAGCCTGGAGGTGGATGGGGCCTGGGACAGCCACAGTGGTCTCCAATACCTGCTTCAAATAAACCCAGCGTATCTCTCTTCTTTCTCCTCTCCCTTCCAAGACCACTTAATAAGTGATTTCTCCCAAAATTGAGGGTTTAGCAGACATTTTATTGTTTTTTTTGTTTTATTTTTGCCTCAGGACATCTCTCCCCTGGGGGCTGCATTAGGGCTGATGAGTGTGGGCGCCACATCTGCCTGCGGGCCAGGCTCAAGGGTGAAGAGCCTTCATCCCATCCTATTCCACTCTGAGAAGCTCCTCTGCTCCTGCTGGGAGGTGCTGGAGCAGGAGGGACCCAGCCCTGCCCTGGGCAGGGGAAGGGTCAGCACAGACACCCCCGAGGTTCTGGGCACTCCTTGGGGTCCCAGGTGGGCACAGGGGTTTGTTTGCCTTTGATTTGAGGCTTTCTTTGCATGCAGAAGGGCAAACCCCACTTGCAGCTGGTGTTTGCGGTGAGCTGTCCTCATGGAGGGCCAGGCACTGCCCGTGCAGGGGACAGTGGCAGGGTGACAAAATCCCTCCTCGGCGTGGTCACCCCCCATGGTGGGGAGCAGGGAGGTGGCGCTGGTGGTGACTTTGCAGCCCCTCCACCGGGCTCTGCAGGGCCCCTGGGGCAATGGGGTTTGTCCATCTTCCAGCCTTTCCCTGAGCGAGGCTGGGCACGGCCGGGCGGCTCGGCAGCATTCCCGGCCATCCCATCCCGGCCCGGCGCCTTCCCCCCGCACGGAGCCGGGAGAGCTCCCCTCGCTGCCCCCCTCGCCGGGAGCCCCAGACCAGGGGGCTGTGGCCCGGGCTGATGGCACCGTGCTCAGGGGATGGCGCAGAGCATCGCCATGGGGACGGGAAGCCAAGGTGAGGGTCCAGTGCTGCTCCTGGCACACCCCGGCAGCGGGGACCCGATCCCGCAGCGGCTGCCGGGGCAGCGCGGGCAGGGGACGGGCATTCCCGGCTGCAAACACGCGCTGACATCACCGGCAGGGCTGAACGAGGTGTTCTTGTTTTACGTTTTGCCTCGGCTCCGTGTGGGACGTAAATATTCCATTCCAGGCTGAACCTCCCGGGGCAGCTGCACAGGAGGGGCGGGCAGGGGCCGTGTGTTCCCCCGCGGGGCAGGGACACGGTCGGGCAGAGCTAAATCGTGCCTTGCATTTCAGGGAAAAAAAAAAGCTGCACTTCAAAAAGCGCTTTAATGAGTGCGCTGAGCGCCCGGAGCCGCGGGCACCCGAATAAAGCGGGAGCTGCTCCCAACCCGCTCTGGAACCGCAGCTCTGCCAGCGCTGCCAGGGAGGGTTCGTGGGGCAGGAAGGAGCCCGAGGGCACAGCAGCCTCTGCCACGGCCCCAGCGATCCAAAATCTACCCAAAATCACAGTGGAGGGAAGCATGGAGGGGCTGGAATGTGATGGAAATTCCCTCTGGTTGTCAGGATGTTATGGATTCACAGAATCCTGGAACAGTTTGGGCTGGAAGGACCTCAAAGCCCATCCAGTGCCACCCCTGCCATGGCAGGGACACCTCCCACTGTCCCAGACTGCTCCAAGCCCCAGTGTCCAGCCTGGCCTTGGGCACTGCCAGGGATCCAGGGGCAGCCACAGCTGCTCTGGGCACCCTGTGCCAGGGCCTCACACCCTCACAGGGAACAATTCCTTCCCAACATCTCATCCATCCCTGCCCTGTGGCACTGGGAAGCCATTCCCTGTGTCCTGTCCCTCCATCCCTTTTCCAAAGTCTCTCTCCATCTTTCCTGCAGCCCTGCAAGGCCACACTGAGCTCACCCCAAAGCTTCTCCTCTCCAAGTGAACATTCCCAGCTCTCCCAGCCTTTCCTCCCAGCAGAGCTGCTCCATCCCTGGGATCATCCTGGATCCCCTCTGGGCTCTCTGCAGCAGCTCCAGCTCCTGCCTGTGCTGGGCCCAGGGCTGGAGCAGCTCTGCAGGTGGGGTCTCACCTGAGCACAGGGGCACAATCCCAATCCCTCTCCTGCTGCCCACACTGGGATCAGGATTTGGGGTTTCTGGGGTGTTCCCAGTGCACATGGATTGCTGTTTTCCTTCTCTGGTGAACTGGGAGCCAAACTCTCCTTTCTGCTGGGGACATTCCCCCAGCCAGGGCAGGGTGCTGGGACCAGTCTCTGGGCTGGGCAAGGATCCCATTCCTGAGCAGGGGCTGCTGCCCTGTGCAAGCGCCTGAGCCAGGTACCAGCCCGTCTCCTTGGCTCTTTGTGGGCTGGAAAGCAGGGAGAGGCCAAGAAAATATGGAAACTACTTGCCAAGTCCCCTTGGTACGCGACTGATGGAGGGGGCAGTGCCTCGGCTCAGGGACTGAGCTTCTGTAGTGCTGAGGGTTCCCAGCTCAGAGCCAGGTCTGTCCCGCACTGCCAGTGCCACCCAACGGGATGAGTGGCCCCAGGACAGGGCTCCTGGAGCTGGGCATGTGCTGGTTTGGCCACACTGGATGGAGATCTGGTGGTGGCACATGGGAAAAACACACACAGGGGGATGTGGCTGCTGGGCCTTGTAATAAAGTCTGGCTCACTTCATCCTAAATGTGGGCTCTATGTCCTCCTGAAAGAGCAAAAGAGAGCAAAGTGACCCCAACAGCCTGAAAAATGCATCAGGAACAGGCAATAGTCAGAGTGGGCTCTTTGCTGAGGCTCTCCTTGGCTTCCCCTCTTGCCTGGACGGATGGAGGGACATGGCTGGGCTGCCAGGGGGGAATTGCTGGGATGGAGGAGCCCTGCAAATGCAGCCAGGCCTGCAGATTTGGGGCAGGGAGAGCACATCAGGAGCAGAGCAGACTGCAGGGACAAAACCTTGGGACATTTTAGTTGAAGGTTTTCCTGGTTTGAGGGAATTTGGAATTTTCCAGCTGTCTGACTCAGTTGAAGGCAAAAAAAACCAGACAAACAACTCTGAGCAGAGCAAACAGGACCTGCTTTTTATGGAGTTACAGCCTTAAAATCTTCATCCAGCAGTCTCAGCTTCTTCCCTCAGCCCCCACCAACCTGGCAGGAAAACTTTCCTTGGGGAAAGGACTGTCCAGCCCTGGCACAGCTGCCCAGGACAGGCGTGAGTCCCCATGCCCAGAAGAGTGTGAAATCCATGTGGATTTGGCCTTTCCCAACCTCACTGAATCTGTGGTTTTAGGGGTTGAAGGGGTGTTTGGGCTGGGCAGTGATGTTGTCTCTGCACATGACAGAGCTGAATTCGTCTTTTCCTCTTCCAGAATGTATTTTGGGCTTATTCAACCACTTGTTCTGAAACCTGTTGGAAGCGCAGATCCTTGAGATCTCTGCTCCAGGATGAAATGGAGTCTGAGTTGTGCAATGTGTGCAGAAGGGAGCGGGATGGACAGTTCAGGGACTGGGGCTCTGGCTCTGTGACCTTGGCTTTTCCTGAGGCTGCAGCTGGGAGCAGCCAGAGAGGAGCAGCAGTTAAAGCTGTCAGCTCATGGCTCTTTAATTCTTCTTTCACATTTGGAAATCCTAACCCAGCCCATCAATAAGGGCTCTTCTGTTCCCACTGTCGGTTAGAGGCTGATTTACATCCTGAAATGGGATGATTTAGGTCTCCTTCACATTTTTCTTCTAAGCTGCTTGCCAGTGGAAGTGGAGATTGCCGTCCTTTGTTCATAGATAGTCTCCCTCGGGTCCTGCTCAGCCCTGGCTCTCAGTGTGCCTTGCACAAAATATCACCCACCAACTGCACAAACAAAAAAAATCCCTTTATTCCCATATCTGAAACCCAGATGCTGCTTCTTATTTGTCATTATCCTATCCCCTTATAGCAGACCTGGTAAAGATTCATTTGATGCTGATTTCCGCCTTTCAAACACAGGTGAAGCTGGGTTTTGGGGGTTTTTTTTTGCCAGATATGCAGCTTTTGAAAGGGTCTCTCCTTGGAGGACATGGAGCAAGGTCAAGATCAGGCTGAAGCCCGTCCTGGGCTGGGCAGGATCAAGGAAGGCTTTGATGGGGAAAAGGCACATCCATGCAGCAGGCATGCAGTTTAATTCACAAATCTGGGGAAAAAAATAATTGTGATTATCAGCTCCCCTATGTTTAACCACTTTTTTGTTTATTTCCAAATTCCTTTTGAAGTTCTCCAAAACAATCCCCCTGTGCATGCGAACAAGGGTTTCAAAGCTTTGCCTTTAGATTCAGGAGACCAAGCCCCTGCCCATAGGTTTGCAGCTTGTTCTATTCTCTCTGCTTTTTATCTTTATTAAAGGGCTGTAATTTGGGTGATTCATTGCAAATGCAGCCAGCAATTTCCTTGGCCTGACACAATTTTGCACTCGGAGAGGCCATTGTCTGCCCAGAGCAGATCCTCAGGGTGCTGCTCCATGCAGCAGAGAAGGGTTATCACAGAAACCCCTCTGGCAATCAGGAATGCATTAATTCAATCAGAGGGAGGGCTCGACCCCCAGGTCTGCGCTGTGGGAACTCAGAATGAGGGAGGCAGCAAAGGGCTCTTCTAACCCCGAAACCAAAGCAAGTGAGGTGGTGTGGCCTCCAAAAAACCTGATGGAGTGAGACAAGATGCATCCTGGCACATCAAAATCTGCAGGGATGGCAAAAGTGAACACTCGTGGGCTCAGGAGTGACAAAGTTAACTCTCTTTGCCTCAAGAGTGGAAAATTCAGCTCTCCCGTGAGCTCAGCCATTCCTGGCTTTCCAAGCAGCCTCATTGGGTTGGAAAAGGGATGGAGCAGGAACATGATGTGGTGTTTGGATGAGATCCTGCCACGCAGGACAAGCAGAGGCTGGGGGGCTCTGGGCCAGGCAGGTGGAGCAAGGGGCTGATCCAGTCTCTGCTTCAGCTCCTCTCACCTGAAGTGTCTTTCCCTTGGTGCTTTTTGGAAGTCTTTAACTCTGTCTTTCCATCTCATCTGCACAAACCTGATGTTTCTGTGAGAAACGGTCCTTGAGCACCCTCAGGGACAGTAAAATCAGTGGTGCCACTTCCGTTAGGAAACCAAAACCCATCAGGAGTGAAATGAGCTCCTACAACACTGAGGGAGCGATGCTGCACCCCAGCAAGCCCAGCTGGCCCCTCGCTCATGCAAACACCAACTGCTGCTGAGGCTGAACATCTGCCCAGCTGCAAAACCTCCTGGGGACCTGGCCTGAGGAGACAGGCCCAGATGGGGCCACCTGCATGATTTAGGGTGGAGGAAAAGTGCAAGATTTAGGGTCTGAGGAAAAGAACAGGCAAGAAAACCTTCCATGACTTAAACTTCACATGAATGGTGTTCAATGAACCCAACACTGAAACTGTGGCAAATGAGGGGTTTGAGTTCACTGCACAAGGAAAATCTGCTTTGTTGTGGCCATGGATCTGCTCATTCTAAGGAAAAGGGAAAAGTGAATATTTGGAGTCAAAAGCCAAAAATTCCACGATTCCAGAATGGCATCAAGCTGAAGTTGGAGCTGGAGCTCACTGCACAAGTAACATCTCCTCTGTTGTGACCATGGATCAGCTTGTTCTAAAGAAAAGGGAAAACCCAAATATATCACAGTCAAAAGCCAAAAATTACATAAGTCCAGAGTGGCATCAGGAGCATCATTTGCCCCTCACCACATACTCCCAGGCTGACAAAAGAGAAGGAATAAATGCAAGGTACATTTCAGAAACATGAGCTAAAACCACAAACAAGGCTGAGGCTCTTCCCAAAGTAGAACAGCTCAGCATCTCCAGCCTGGCCAACTGCAAGCCTGAGCCTGACTGTGTTTGATCTGGGAATCAGATTTAGCCCACACCATCCCAATGAAAAATATCACACGTGGTCTGCACTTCAGGCGATGTTCCAATATCTGAAGGAAAGGATCTTTTAATTGAAAACCTTAATGTTTCTCGTTATATTTAAAATTAGAGCAGAACGGCAATAAAATTGGTCATGGGATTGAGACAAGTTTTCAAGGAGGGAAAGAAATTTATTCTTCATTTTTTACATTGAGGCATCCGTTAAAAGCTTGGGCACATTTGATTACGTCAATGCAAGGATTAATAATTAAAGGAACAACAACCACATGCCTTGGAGAGACACACGAGACAGCAGCAGCTCGAGCTGGAGCTTCTGAGGACACCCTGGTTTAGCTGGAATTTCACCCCTGCCTCCTGCCCCTCAGTATTTAGAGAAGCACTTTCCCACCAGGCTCTGCCAGGCGATGCCTTTCCCAGGAATTTTCAGCTGGTGCCTAAACCCAGGGAAATGGTACCAACACTCGGTATCGGACTGTGCTGTTCCCACAGTTGATGAGGGGTCCAAAGGGAAGTGTTGGGGTGACAACCTCCAGCCCCCAGCAGAAGCCCTGGCAGATGGTGATGCTCCAAAAACCCCAGAGCCCCGAGTCAACATCACCCAGGGCCGATGGAGACAGAGGATCCAAAGTCGCCTCCTATCTGTGCCCAGAGCCAGATGGATGTCCACAGGCTGTGGCAGGGAGACGGAGCCGTTCCGTTCCCAGTGTGGCCCCGGGCCAAGCAGAATCCTTGGATTTTGCTCTGCAGATCCATCCCGCAGCCCCAGTTCTGGGAGCGCCTTCCCAGGCACTGAAGGCAGCTCAAAGCCTGGATTGAGGGACAGAGTCTCTGACTCCAATGCGTTTTCCTCAGCCGGGCCCAAATGGTGCTTCCCCTCCCTCCCCATCCTTCCTCCCTCCATGGTGGGAATCTTCTCATTCATTAATAACCTGCTAATTATCCCAGCAGCTTGGAGCTGGGTTGCAGCATGGAATTAGAACCAGCTTTTCCTTTTGGCACCCACCCCTGGGTGTAATTAATGAGGCGAGAGGAAGCCAGAACGCGTGGGTCAGCCCCGAGAGCACGGCACGCATTGATTGGACATCCAGAGCAGGGTGTCCCGAGACGGCCTCGGAGAGGGAGGGTGGCATTTTGGGTCAAACTGGGCAAAAGAAGATTAAGAAGAAGAAGAAGAACAGAAAGAATAAAGATGTGCTCCTTGCTTTGCTTGGTTTTCCCTGTTCAAGCTCAAAATCTGGACCAAGGTGGCTCCATGGAAACCTTGCTCTTCATCCCCTCTTTCCTTTTTTTGGGAAAGCTGGATGGAAGGCTGACGCCACATCTTGGCCATGCCTGCCCTGCCAGGCAGCCCGAGGAGCACTGAGAGCCCAGCCTGTTGCAGATGGTTGTTTTCATGGAGCTCTGGAGGACGATTAGATCTGGAGAGGGACTGGAGCTGAAGGAGGGATCAGCGTCACTCGCACGCCACCAGCACCAGGTTGTCTCCCCACTGCCTTGGCACCAGCAAGCGGCCTCTAAATCCAAATGGAATTGCTTCCCTGCTCACGGGATGTGGGCAGGACGCTGAGGATCCCATCTTGCAGAGCTGGGTTGGTGTGACGCAGCCCTTCCCCTTCCCCACTGCCCTGAGGTGACGCAGCCCTTCCCTTTCCCCTTCCCCACCACCCTGGGTGACAAAACCCTTCCCAACAACCCCCCTTCACCCAGGGCTGGCACTGGGAGGGCAACGCCTTTGGGCACTGCCACAGGGTGGTGGCATCACCAGGACAGAGGGACACGATTCTCCCCTCCCACTTCTCCGGAGCACTGGCAAAGCACAAACTTTGCTCCCTGCACCCTCAGGAGCGCTCGGGCTGCCCTCGCCCACCCCGCTGCCTGCGGGATCCCCTCTCGCCGCCCACCGCGCCTGCTGGAGGGAGCCTTGATTTCCAGCTTGCTGCTGCCACCGCAGCTCCCGCTGCTGCCGGATCCGGCCCCGCGGGCTGCCAGGATGCCCCCGACGGGCGGCAGGAGGATGCTGGCACCGGCAGGCCCGGGCAGTAGCGCGGCGCTCGGGGGGGAGCGGCGGTGCCAAATTGGGGTTCTAGCCCTTTAAATCCGATCCGGTACTGCAAAAAAAGGACGAGCGAGCAGGAGAGAGCCTTCAGACTCTTTTAATTAAAGCTTGTACCATATTCTGTATTCCCAAGTCACGGCAGCCGCCCGCGCTTCCCCAGGACACCTCGGGCTCTGTCTCCGGCACGGCATGGACGGGGACCGCAGCTCACCGGGCACCGGCGGCTGGAGGTACGCGCGGAGGGACGGGGCTGCGGGCACGGCTTCTCCCCGCTCCCGGCTGGCAGCTGGGAGCGTCCCCCCGGTTTTCCCATGTGTTTTCCTCCGGCGGGGAGAAAGTCTAACGCGTCGCTATGGTTCACGCGGGGCCGGTAGCAGCAGGAACCCTCCCACCGCGCACCTGGGGCCCGGGGCTCCCTGTCCTGCTACCTCCGCTCCCTTCCCGCTCCCCTCCTTCCCTTTTAAACAATTGGGTGCATGACCCAGAGTTGTGGCTTTCCCCCCCTCCCTGTTTAAATCCCGGAGCTGCCGTTCAGCAGAAGATAAGTTGGGATGCCTGGCCCATAAATCACGGCAGAAGTTGGTCCCCGCCGCGCTGCCGCCGCTCGGCTCCTCTCCGTCCCCCGTCTCTCCCAGGTTAGGGGAGTTTTGCCACATCCTTCCATGCGCATTGCACTCGCAATGCAGAGCAGTTCTGGAGAGCCTCGCGGAGTGAATCCCGGGTTATCAGGAACGACAGCGTCGTTTGCACGCCGGAGTCTCCTCTCTCCAGCACTACTACCTACCCCAGCCTTAGCTGGGCTGATAAATCGCCCTTCAGCAGGAGCCCTGTGCCCAGAGAATATTTAACTGTGAACCGCCCCGCTCAGTCAGTGATTTTCCTCTTCTCCCTAACGGAGTGACTCTCTGTTTATTTTTCCACAAAACGTGGCTTTTTCCTTAAATTATGGATTGTCGTTCCTCCATCCCCGTTTCAGGTGGGTGCATCCTTAAGGTGCCCTGACCCTAATGAGAGCCCATTTGAGTCTTTGCAGCCGGGTCCCAGGTGAGGCTGGGTCCCTGGGAGCCTCTCCTGCACGGATCCCGGAGGGAAAGAGGCTGTGCCAGCAAACATTTATCCTGGCTCCTATCGGAGGTTAATAACACTTTTGACAAATAGCAGCCTCCTCGAGGCTTGAAATAGGATTGGAAAAGCAGCCACTAATCTCCTTGAGAAGTGCTCGATGGTGGCCACCTCTCAGGAAATCAGGAGAGGAGCTGTTTATGTTCTGCACGTTGAGGCATTAGCACAGCAAAAAAATCCCACTTTTTTTAATCCACCAGGAAAAAACTCTGCCTCGCCTTCACCCCCCAGGGTGGAGGGCTTGGGGATGAATCCTGTGAACTCAGCACAGCCCAAAGCCCACAGCACCGTGGGGCTGCACAGCCGGGTTAGGAGAATGGGGGTTTTTCTCCTCACCACTAGTGTTTGCCATAAGCAAGGGAGAGACGGGACGGGGACTCAAAGTGAGCAGGGAGAGTGGAGCCGTGGGTCGGAGAATGAGCATCTGAGCAGCAGCACCTGCAGGGATCAGGTGGTATGTGGGCAGAAAAACAGTTTGCCTTGAGCAGTGAAGGAGTGAAACTTGGAGAGGAGGAGGCACAGAGCCTGCAAGGAAAAGCAGAGGTGCCAGGACAGAGGGAAATCCACGGCACGGCTCCGTGCTGAACTGACAGAGTGCGGGGCTGTGCAGGCAGAGAGATGCTGGGCACCCCAGGGCTTTGGCGTTATTGGTTTTCCCTGCTTTCCTCAGCAGTTCCCACCCTTGGTTGTGCTTCAGCCATCTGTGACTTTGGTGACATTAGGAAGGAGCTTGTCCTCTGGGACAAGAGGTGGGATAATGGCTCCATTGTTCCCAGCTCCAAGAGAAGAAAATGACCTGGCAAGGAAACCTGAAAGTGCCTGAAAGTTGAAAAGCCCTGTTTCTGTGGTCTGAGCGGGGCTGCAGGCAAGCTTTCTCGGGTGAGGCCCCTGGAAACCATTCCCTCCATCCTGGAGAGCTGGAGAACACTGAGCAGGGTTTGCAAACCACCAAAAAATACAAGCAGCGTGTTGAAAGATGAACAAAATGTGCATCTTTTTTCAGCAAAGCAGCTCAAGCACACGGAGGGTGGGGACTAATTATTTATAGTGCCATCAGCAGAAATAATAGAATGAAATGAAGGGCTGAAAAGTTTTGCTGACTCTCAGGGAATGTGTCCTGGCATGGACGGATCATTCCCAGGCCCAGCCCTCCGTATCTCCAGCACTCCCAAGAGCAGCCTGGAGACACAGCAGAGCCTGGGATCCAGGGAGAGTGGCTGGGAGCTGATCCCAGCGGGAGGATGGAGCTTCTGTGGCAGCTCCCACCTCCCTCCTGAGCCTCCTCTGCTGCCTGAGCCTGGATCTATGTCCCGCTGGACGCCTGAGCAGGGAAGGAGCAGCGCGCTGCGAGGGGAAGGGCTGGGCGCCCAGGTTTGATTTTTCCATTTCATTCTGGGAACACTGAGGTTAAGAAGAGGGGTGAGAGGATGTTTTAGAGATCAGCAATTAGTGTGATCCAGTGTTTTGTGCTCTGCAATTAATCTCGAAGTGCTGGGTTTTAGTCACTCTTGAACCCAGGCGTTGGAAGGATTGGCAGGCACGGACAGGGAATTTCTCACCTGGAATCTATCGCTCACATTAAAGATGACCTGCACCAGGGCTTATTTTCTAAGGGGAGATAACTGAGTTTGAACTCCTCTTTGTGGGGATGAAAAGGTCTCTTTGGCATTTCCCCCCTTTTTCTTCACCCAGGAATGGTGAGTAGCACCAAGCTTGTCCCTCCCCATCCAGGCAGATGTTGGAGGTGGCCGCTGAGGCTGGTGCAAGTGGGAAGGGTGAATTTGAGCCCTGATTGAGCAGCAGGCCCTGAGCAAGTGTGGCAGAGTCTCCAGCATTGCCTGGGAATGCTCTGTAGAACATAATCTGAGCAGTCCCAGAGCCCTTTCCTTCCCCAGGCTCCTTGATAGTACCACCAGGGACCATTCCCAGGTGGGCACAAAGGACTCAGTTTAAAGGTCCCACCAGGCCATTTGCTCCATCTTGCCCTGCTTGTCCATCTCCAACCAGCTGAGATTTTCCTACTCCAAACTAGAGCTGAACATCTGAGGAAGAGGCAGAAAAATAATTCTATTTTTATTGTAGGCAATAACCCTTCCTATTTCCTTGACTCTGTAGAGTGGAAAGAGCCCAAGCACACAAGGGGAGTTTTCATTTCTGCTTTCCCTTTGCCAGTCACCTTTAAACAAAAGGAACCCAGCAGGGTGTCTGGAGCAGGAAGGGACGAATATGGATATGACAGAGATAAAACCTAAATTTACTACTTTGAGCTGCTAGAATCAAATAGATTCTTCTATTTAGAGCAAGGAATGTTTGTCAAGCCCATTCTCCATCTCTCACAGAGTATTGCAGTTGGAATTAGTCTGATAAATTAAAAGCAGTCTACAGAAGTCTGAAATGGTAAAAACAGAGCATATGAATGAAATTGCACAGTTATTGAGGGAAATGCTGGAGGGATGACAGCAGCACGATGTGTCAGGCCGGGGGGTGGTAGAGTCACGGCCAGGGGATGGCAGGATCCAGACATGGACCTGCATGGATGGATCATCCCGGTCATGGTCATCTGCTGTGGTCATCTGGGTGGCTTGGCTGGGCTCAGTGGCCTTTCAGAGCAGGTTCATCCACCTCACGCTGTGCTCTTGTCTTCTTTGATGTTTTCAGCCTTTTTCCCCCTCCCTCGGGACATGTTTAGCCTTTTGAACAGAAGCCATTCTCAGTGCATTATTTTAAGCCCCCACTTGAATGGAAGTAGATGAGAGGCTGTCCAGACAATGCAAACCTTGTGTTTCATGGTCACCCAGAGACTGCCAGAAATCGATGTCTGCTGGAGGCTGGTCTTTATTAAATAGAGTTAAACCAAATCATGTTGGGACCCCTGGGGATCCTTGAGAGCAGGTTTTCAAGAAGGTCATGTACAAATGTTGCCCAGTTTGATTCAGGTTTCACCCTTTAAATCCTCTTGTGCTCAGAATTGACTGACTCTGGGCTCTGGGTCACTCCTGGCTCCAGCCAAAGCCTGCACTCCTGTTTGAGAACTGCCCAAGTGCTCTGGGAGCCTCAGGCACTGTTTCAAACGGGATTAATAAACCCTCAGGAGCTGCTGATGCTTCAGTGGGAGTTGGCGGGAGGCCCCTGCTGATTTTGGAAAGGTTTCTCTGGAGGCTCCAATCCAGGAGCAAAGGCAGGAAGGGGCTGGCACCCCCAGAGCTGCAAATGAAACAGGAACCTAATCAAAGTGCGGTTTTATTTTTGCTGCCTCATAAATCCACTGTGGAAAAGCAGCCTATGGAGCTGGGGAGGGATTAACTTAGGAAGAGTAAAGGTCTCCCAGGGGTTAAGCACAAGAAAGCTGCTGGTTCTTAAGAACAAGGAGCTGGCTTGGGACTGCTGCTGTTGTGGAGAAGTCACCCGGCCTGGCTGCCCTGGGGATGTTTGTGGCTTGTAATGATCTGCAACCCTCCTGACACCTCAGCTGGCTCCAGGCCTGGGGCTGTGCAGGAGGAGACAGCAGGAGAGTGTCACAGAACCCCAGAATCCCAGGCTGGGCCAGGCTGGAGGAACCACAGAGGGTCACCGGTGCCACCTCCCAGCTCAGGCAGGGCCATCCCAGAGCACAGAACACAGGATTGTATCCAGAGGGCTCTGCAATATCCCCGCTCAGGGACACTCCAGCCCCTCCCTGGGCAGCCTGTTCAGGGCTGGGCACTGGCCAGGGCAGAAGTTCTGCCTCCTGTGCAGGGGGAATTGCTGGGCTCAGTCCCTGCTCGTGGCTCTGGTGCCACTGCTGGGCCCCCGGAGCAGAGCCTGGGCCCTGCTCTGCCCCTCCCTGCACACAGGGACACCCAGGGCTGGGGCTCCTCTCAGCTGGGGCTCCTCTCCAGCTCAGCAGCCCCAGCTCCCCCAGCCTTGCCTGGGCACGGAGATGCTCCAGTCCCTCCTCATCCTCACAGCCTGTGCTGGCCCTGCTGCAGGAGCTCCTGTCCCTGCTCTGCTGAGGATCCAGAGCACTCCAGAGGTGCCCCCAGGGCTGGGCAGAGGAGCAGGATCACTCCCTGACCCTTTGGCAAAGTGTCAGCACCGGCAGGGATCAATTGTCGATGGTGGCTCCTGGGATGGGTGAAGTTCCTCCACCCTGGTGATGGACAGGAGGGTGTTATGATGTGTGACTGCCACACGTGTTAACTGCTGTCACATCGAGCTGTGACAGTGCCAAGCAGCTTCTGTTGGATAGCATTGTCCCTTGGCACCTCAGTCCATGCAGAGCTGCATTGGTTTGGTAAGTTCCTCTTAATGAGTTCAGATGCAAAATCCCATTTTCTGGAACAAAAAGGTGCCGATCCCAGAGCTGTTGTGATGCAAATAACACCAGTGTGATTAATCCCAACCCATCCTGGCCTCAAAGAAAAACCCAGAGAAAAGTCTGATGGGGCAGGACCCTGTTCAGCTGCACCCTGGCACAGCAGGAGCCCCACTGCTCCCGCCCCATCGAGCCCGCAGCTGTTCCAAGGTCTGAAGAATACTCGGCGGGAAAGGAGATCCAGGCAGTTTGGATAATCCACAAAAACCAGCTGGAAGAGTAGACAGATTCTTTTCTGCATTAGGTTTTACCATGGATTGGAGCTGCAGTTTTGTCCTGTGACCTGATTGAAACACTGGTCTCTTTGACAAATATCCTGTTCCCTCCTGGAATGAAAGCTGTAAAAGGGGCTTTCTCTGGGATACAGGAAGGAGATGGATCTATGGAAAATGCTGTCCCTGCTGTCTCCAGCCGAGCTGAACCGTGTGAGAGGGTGGATGATGAGGCGATAAGGGCTTATTCCTGTTCTGGCACTAAAGGCAAGGGGGCTCCACCTGGGGTCTCATTTAATGCTTGAGAAAACCAGTGCAGCTCCAGAGAGGCTGGGAGCAGCCACAGGCATCGGGAAACCTTGGACAGCTCTGCGGATCCCTTTGGGAACACTGACCCTATTTTGCCCCAGTGCCAGCTCAAAAACCCGGCAGAGCTTGCTCTAGGTCAGAGCTGGGCCTCCCGGGCTGCCCAGGGTCAGGTGCCAAGGGTCAAAGGCACTGATGGGAGGCAGTGAAGGTGTCCCTGCCCAGGCAGGGGGTGGAATGAGATGGGCTTCTCCAACCCAAACCAGCCTGGGATTCCGTGAGGAGCCTCGGCAATCTCGCGATGGTTGTCCAGAGGTGTAGGCTGGATGAGAGGAGCTGCTGTGTCCGTGTACATCCTAGGACAGGTGGGACAGGAGTGCCTGGGGCTTGGGGACACAGGGGGACCTTGGTCACAGGCACGGGGCCCGAGGGCATCATTGAGCTGCTCCTCTGGCTCAGCACCTCTGCAAGCCTGGAGCCTCAAAGGCCAGAGGGGATTGCTTTGGATTGACAGTCTGGCTTTGAGGAGAGGGAAGTGGTGACCACGAGAGCTGCAGGCAGAAGGTGCAGGAAGGGAAGGAGAGGGGAAGCCTGGGGAGGTTCCCTGAGCTTTTCCAGAGAAGCTCTACAGTGGGGTTGTAAGGCTGTAAGGAAACACAATGTTCGCGATGGCCCTGTCCTTGTCCTAAGGACTGTCCCCTGTGGGGACCCCCTTTGTGTGTTCTCACACACCTCTGGAGAAAAACCAGCAACATAAGGCTTGTTTATAAAAACTAATGGTAGGGTTGCAGAGGAAGTGGTGAGGGGAATACAGACCTGGCACTCCCTAGGCCCAGGCAGGGCTGCAGAGCAGCGCTGGCTTGGAAAGCACCCTTCACGTGGCTGTTTGTACAGCACAACAGGCTCTGCTCCTGTCAGAGCCCAAAACTCCCTCTGGGATCTGGAGAAACCAGTCTGCCACGGCGCCTTCCCTCCTCCCTCCCTGCCACCCCTCAGGCCACCACCCAAGGCAAGCCCATGAAAGTCGCTTAAAGCTATTTCTTTTTGGTGCTGCCATGCCTGAGATTCATCCTAAAGGGTTTGAAAGAACAGATCAGCTGAGTTTAAGAGTGTGAATTATGAAGAGAAGCGGCTCTGTGCAAAGAACAGGGTCACAGGTGATGATTCACTGGACTTTTTCTTGACCATTAATTAAACTCTTTATGTCCAAATTGTGATCCACATAAATTTGCTGGAAAATGTCTTGCAGCTCTCAGTGTCCAGCAGCTCCAGGAGGAAATATTTGCTTTTCTGGCTGTAGGAAAAAAGCCACAGAGACTCAGGGCATCGGTATTGGAACTCCATCCCTGGGATTCTCTCTAGTGAGGACAAATTCCCCTCTCACCTCATCTCCTGGAGAAGGGAAGTGCAGCCCATTCCTCCTCCAACTTCCCAGCTCCTCTCAACCCCTGCTGAAAACTTCCTGAGCTGAAGGCTGTCTGTCACTCTCAATGGATTATTTTATTCCTCTTTTGAGCACTTGATGTCTTCCAGGAAAAATTCAACAACATAATTGGGCACTATTTGCAAAAACACTTCCTCTGCCTTTTTCTTTTTTTGAAACGATTTCTTGGTAATTTCCTTGAGTACCTCTTGGGTCTGGTGCTGTGAGAAACAGTTAGTGTTTGTTCTCTATTGCCTTTGCTCCGTGATGTTAAGGATGTGATAAAACTCTGATTTAATAAGTGTCTCCTACGTCCCTTTCAAGCACCTCTTTCCCAGACTGAAGGGCCCTGACATGTCAAGCTATTTCTGTGCAGAATTCTTTCTCTGTCTCTGTCCAAGCTCCTTTCCCTCCTCTCACCCTTCCTTGTTCTCTTATCTCCCTTTCTGAGTGCTCCAAGCAGGGGTTTATTCATCCTGCAGGTGCACAACAGAGCCAGACAGCAGCACAGTTCCAGTTTGTGCTGTTCCTCTGACAGAAATCTCTCACATTGGATTTTCCTGTGGCTCTTTCCAAAGCAGCCTCCACCTCCCCCCAGTGACTCCTTCCTGGCCAGCAATGCTGAGTCCAGAGCTCAGCATTTGGTAGGGAGACCATGGGGTCTTTTCTCCTGAGCAGGATTTGGCACTGGAATTCAGCTCTTTAGACCTCAGACGCTGGATTTTGTAAGATTTTTGTGCAGCAGTTGCACCAGTTCAAGGTTTGCTTATCCTGGTCGACTCTGTGCCATAATGAAAGTTGTCATTGCACCACACAACTCCAGTCCCCAGGTAATTTCCCAATAACTGAGTGGGTCTATTTTACAGGGCTCTCTGGGGCTGCAGTGGGAAGTTATTTCCATTACAAAAACCAACTGTTCATCTTGTTTCTGGCTCCTTTTCCCATCTCCTCTGGAAAGAAAGAATGTGAACAATTCCCTCGCCCTTTCAGCCGGCGCTCTCCCCTGAGCTTTGCTGGGTGCTCACCCATCAGCCACTGCCCGCCACGATTCCTTCCCCTCCTGATTCTGACGAGGTTTTGGTGTCTCCTCTTCAGCGAGTTGGTGTTCAGACCCCTTTTTGGCCAAGCCAAATGCTCCTGTCCGAGCAATTTGTCATGCCCAGGGATCTCTTTCCTCCCTGGATACACTTTGAGCAGTGCTTCTTAACTCTCCCGCTCTGCTGGGTTGCTGCACAACCATTTTTCCTTTTACGTCTGCTTGGTTTGGCAGTCTGTGATTATTCCAGGTTTGCAACAGAGAGTTTAAAGCAGTTATTTTAATCTTTAACTTATCCTTTTTTATTTCCATTCAAGCAGCTTCTCAATTTTTAATGTGTTATATAAATTTTAATTATATAACAATCAGTATAGTCTGTGATTGTACACTTAAACCTTTTTATAATTAATATAAAATTTATGTGTTTGCCAGAATGCATAGTCAGGTGTGTACGTGTGTGTGTGTGTGTATATATATATATATATACACATATATATTGTATCTATATTTGCAGTCATAGGAGCAATTCTGACAACTTGGATTGCTCCTGGCTATCTCAGAGCCAAACAGTTTGTTTTCTGCTTCCAGAGTTGGTGTTTTTGCATGCAATAGTTCTTTATTGTTCCCCAGCACTGCCAAGGCCCCGCACTGCCCCAGGTGCTACATGTCCAGTTGGTTAAACCCCCCAAAGCTGGGGATGCAGCAGTGAGGCAGAAGCTGGGATGTGCTGCCTGCAGGCAGCTCCCTGCTCCTCTGGAAGGAAAGCCTTGAGCCAAGGCTCTTCCCTCCAGNTTTCTTATACTTGGAGCTGGAGCAGCTCCTGATTTCTGACCACTGAAGTTCTGGCCCTGCTCTCTGCTGTTTCCAGTCCCTGTCTGACCCTCGGGCACAGGTGCCCTCCTCCCGCCTGAGTGGCTGCTGCCAGAGTGGTTCAGAGCTGCCCAGGGCACCAGGGCCACCTCCTCCTCCCTGGGCAGCTGTGCCAGGGCTTGACCACCTTTCCAGGAGGAAATTCCCCCAAAGTCCACCCTGAGCCTCCCCTGGCCCAGCCTGAGGCCGTTCCCTCTCCTCCTGTCCCTGTTCCCTGGGAGCAGAGCCCGATCCCCCCGGCTGTCCCCTCCTGGCAGGGAGTTGTGCAGAGCCACAAGGTTCCCCCTGAGCCTCCTTTTCTCCAGGCTGAGCCCCTTCCCAGCTCCCTCAGCTGCTCCTGGGGCTCCAGACCCCTCCCAGCTCTGTTCCCTTCCCTGGACACGCTCCAGCCTCTCAGGGTCTTTCCTGGAGTGAGGGGCCCAGGACCGACTCCAGGATTTGAGTTTTGGCCCCACCAATATTGAGTAAAGTCATAATTAACTATCACCACTCGTTTCTTGATGGCAATTTCAAAGCCCTTTCATTTTGTAGTTACTCCTCCATTGCTGTGACAGTGGTCAAATTAGAGGTGGCAGGACTATTCAAGCAGGCCTAAATTAAGTAATAATTGAAATGTTTGAAGGAAAATGAGAATGGTTGTAGGGTCAGCTTTAAATATGTTTTGCTAGCAGCTTGCAGCAGAATTCTGATGAAAATTGCAGTGCTATATGAGCGATGATTGGCTTTTATTTCAAAGTAAATAAGTAGAACAGGAGAGGAAGGGGGAGGACACACAAGAGCACAGTTAATAAGATGTATAATCAAATTAAAACTTATGCACAGTGATATTGCATGAGGTAAAGATGCAGAGTTTAAATACAGAATAGATTTTGTTTACCAAAACCCAACGTGCTTGAAAGCACATAGGACTTATTTATATGTCCCATGCTTTATGGAATATTTATTTAACTTGGGGAAATGAGGACCCTTTTGATAATAATAGCACAAAGTGCTGCTGAAAAACAACAGCAGCATAGAAAAAGTTATTTTAGAGATCTCAAGAGCTGCCAGCCAAGTCCTATTTTAGAAAAATGTGTAAATTCAAGTGCAGGGACTTCAGTCAATGGCACAGAGCACACACTGAGGTGAAGAGACTGTGTCCATTTTTCATACAAATCCTCATATTTGCTTTTCTGAGCCAGGTAAAACAATTTCTGATTTCCACAGGAGCACCAAGAGCTTTGTGCTCTAACAGCCCTGGATCATTTAAATCACTGGTGCTTTGGGGACAGGGTGAGCATCGGGCCCAGGTGGGGCCTGATGGGCTTGGAGTTCTGTCCCACCTCAAAGATTCCATAAATGTGGTTCTGTACCACAGGGCGACTTTCAGAGGAGCACTCTGAGATGCCAGGACAGGTGACAAGGTTTTATGTATTCAACATTTGGATCCCAGTGCTGTCCATGTTTCCAAAGGCTGGGATCAAGCCTTGGTGCTGGCAGAGCCCTAGGGGCAGCGACCCTGTCCTGGGGCCACCAGGGAAGGATTGTCCTGCTCTGGGCTGGGCCAGCCTCATCTCAAATATGGTGTGAAGTTTGGGGCACCAGTACAAAGCCATGAATCCATTAGGGAATGTCCAAAGGAGGCCATGAAGAAAGTGAATGGCCTTGAGAGGAGAGGAGCAGCTGAGGGCACTTGGACCATCCAGCTGGAGCAGAGGAACTGAGTGGAGACTCATCACTGTTAGAGGTTTCTCATGAGGGGAAGAGGAAGGGCAGACACTGATCTCTGCTCTGTGTGACAGGGACAGGGCCCAGGGAGCAGCTGGAGCTGGGCCAGGGCAGCTCAGGCTGGAGAGCAGGGAAAGGTTCTTCCCCAGAGGGTGCTGGCACTGCCCAGGCTCCCCAGGGAATGGGCACGGCCCCGAGGCTGCCAGAGCTGGAGGAGCTGCCAGGGATGCCCAGGGTGGGATTGTTGGGGGGTCTGTGCAGGGCCAGGGCTGGACTGGGTGATCCTTGGGGTCCCTTCCCACTTGGGATATCCATGATTCTGTGATGCCTGAGCTCCTCACCTGGGTCCCACCCACACCCTCCCCATGGAGCTCATTTAACCCCAGCCTCCTGTAGGTCCTTTGCTTCCACCCTGTCTCCTGGCTGCACCTCCACTACAGCTTTGCTTTCACCTGCTCCTCACTGAGCTTTTTTGGGCAGAGCTTGGATGGAATTTCTCCGCTTTTCCCTGCGCATCCCCAGCACTCAGCTCTGCTCACGGAGTTCACAGCCTGCAGGACTGCTTGGGGAGGGCTCTCCCTGCACTGGGGCTACCCTTGGGCCCTGCTTTGATCGTTCCCACCCGCAGCAGATCCTTCTCTGTCCGTCCCTGACCCAATGTTCCAGCCTGGAATCTCTCCTGCTGGGTCAGTGCCACCGTGGGCTGGGGGCAAGTTTGGTTTCCCCACTGGAATCTGCAGGAGCTGATGCTGCAGTCAGGAGCAGGATGTGGAGGTGGGATGGAAGAGGCCTCCTTGGCTGGCTGAGCACATCTGTGCTCTCAAACTGCTGCTGCAGCCCTGCTCGAGCCCGGACATCTCTGAGAGCCCCCAGTCTGGTTTGCACCTCCCCTGGCTGCCAGAGCAGCTCTTTGCCATTGCACACTGATTTCCCTGGCACTCCAGCCTGGCCATCCTCACAAACACCTGCTGGAGCCTGGCTTAGAGCCAGACCTGCCGGGTCTGACCTAAACCCTGTTTCTCTTTGGTCCTTTTGCTCGTGCTTCATTCCTGCCTGGGGTTTTGAGGACAGGAGGCTCCTGCTCTGCACAAACTGGTGCTTCCACCTTCACAGCAGAAGCATTTCCACCGAATTTGCTGCAGCACACGGCAATTATGTGACAGAAGTTGGGTGAAAGGGAGCAGGAATAATTTGCAAGTTCTGCCAACAAAATCTCATTCATTTTTGTTGTTGTTGTTTTTTTCTTCCCCATACCTTGGCAAGACTCTTTCCTGTTTTTCTTTCATTCCATGGCAAACGCACAATAGCAACAGGAGGTCAATCACTCGGAATTGTCAATTTATAATTTTTCTGATGTTGCCAGTTGCTTTTTCTAATGACAGTGAGCAATGTGTGAAGCCTTTGTTGGGTAACAGACATAATTAGATGATTTCTAAATTTCCAAGAGCTTTTAGGTACCCAGCACACTCCTTCCCATGGCTCTGTATTTGTGCTAATAAACTGAATTGTTTAAGTTGCAGTTAAATTGTAATTGTTTAAGTCAAATTGACCCCAGAATGGCCACCCTGCAGATTTTGGGAATAGGATATGAAGGCAAAAAATAGCAGCTGGAATGGAAGATTCTGTGAAAGAATCCCAGGATGTAAAAAATAGTATTTTTGGCCAAATCCTTCCAGCAAAGCTTAGAGGATCAGCTGAGTACAGGAGAAGGAATAAGAAATGATTGTTACAGATCCAGGAGGTCAGATAAGCATGGCTTGGTGAACAGGGAAAATATGCCTGTAAAAGTAAAAATGAGTGAACTTTCAGCTGGGTGGGGATAAAAAAGGTGGCTACAGGGAGGGAAAAAAAGGAAATTTGAGTCAAACTCTGCTGAAGTTGACAGCTCTTTTCCTTGCCAAAATGGTCCCTTCTAGTTTGGGTCTGGAAGCAGTTTGGGATCCGCTGAAGCAGTTTGGATTTGGTGATTTCAGATTTTGAGGGATTTTTCACTTCATTTTTTTTTCAGCGGATCATTTTAGTTTGCATGGGAAGCTCTCCAGTGGGGAGAGTGGAGAGCTAAGCCCATCCCGGGGCTGGGAACAATCAAGGCAGCAGGGTCTGGAGATTCCTGGATAAGCCCCAATGCCAGCCTGGCTCCAGGTACTGTCTGTGAGCCCCTTCCCAGGTGTCCCAGGCACAGTCTGTGTCCCGTGGCCCTTGCCCACATGAGAATTGCAGTTTGCAGTCCCAAGGCTCAGCTTTGCTGCAGCAGTGAGGCAGAAGCTGGGATGTGCTGCCTGCAGGCAGCTCCCTGCTCCTCTGGAAGGAAAGCCTTGAGCCAAGGCTCTTCCCTCCAGTGGAGTCACCTCTCAGCTCCCAGTGTGGCTTTGGGGGATTTCCCTCACGTTCATTGCCCCGTGTGAATCACTGGATAGCCACTGAACACGGAGAAAACCCCAATTTCCTGCCTGTTTTCCCTGTGGGATGAGATGTGTGAGCTCTGCACCCTGTCCTAGGGATATTCAGGAATTTCTTATACTTGGAGCTGGAGCAGCTCCTGATTTCTGACCACTGAAGTTCTGGCCCTGCTCCCTGCTGTTTCCAGTCCCTGTCTGACCCTTGGGCACAGGTGCCCTCATCCCGCCTGAGTGGCTGCTGCCAGAGTGGCTCAGAGCTGCCCAGGGCACCAGGGCCGCTCCTCCTCCCTGCTGGCACCACTGGGTTTTGGTGGTGTCCTCCCTTCTGGGCAGATCTCTCTGGCTTTTATCAACTGTCAGGAAATAAAGGGGTTCTCACCAGTCCCCATAGTTTGTCAGGTTTGGGTTTTCTGCACTGGATTAAAGCCACAGAGGGATTTGGGACTGAATCAAGATGAACTTTGGGTTCTGCTAAGACCATCAAGAGAGTGAGGAGATCATTTGTATGATCCATTAATGGATCCCTGGATGGGCTGGAGGAGGCTGGGGAGCTTTGCCTGTCCCTTTGCCTGATGTGAGCTGTGGGTTGTGTGTCTCAGGATTATCCTGTACATGCCTGTGTGTCCCAGCCACAGCCTCACCTTTACCCATTGCCCAGCCTGAATCCCACCTGGAAACATTGGGGAGCATCCAAGGCACCATTCCAGTGTGGAGAGGAGTGCTCATGGAACTGCCCTTCCATCCCCATAGGAACAGAGCCACAGACAACCTTCCTACCTTCTCTTCAGGTGCCAGGGGCCTTCCTTCAGCCTGTTCCTCAAGTGAGAGGGCAGCTCAGGCATTCAGGATTAAATCCTGGCATAGAAGTGCCTGCAAGCCCTGTTGGACATCTTGCAAGTTACTGAGTGACCTGTGAATGGAAGTGTTTTGGGATGAAGGGTACAATGATCCACTGTCTCCCTCCCCTCCTCTCTGTACTTCCCCAACCATCTCTCATATCTGCGATCCTCTCCGCCATCCTCTGCCTTTCCTGGAAAGAAAAATGAGATGTAAAGGAGAGAAGCATTGAGGGAAATGTGGGAATGCAGCTGTCTCAGCATCAATCCAAGCCGTGTCCTTTCTGCCTTGTCAGGAGGAGCTGCGGCACGAGGGAGCCCTGAGCCCCAGCCAGCCCCGGTACTTGCTCCCAGCCCCTTCTCCAGAGGTGAAGTCTGGAGCAGCTGCTCATTTTCATTTAAGCTGTGGGGTTTGGGCTATTAATAAGCCTGGAAAATAACCACACATTCCCTGAATTATGTAACAGATGTTAAATTCCCTCTGATGAAGAAGTGTCAGCCTAATGGAAGAAGTGATGTGAGGACCTTTCTTTTCCTTGGAGCTGGGTTTCTCCTCTTATGAGCAGAACTGATTATCTGCCAGTGGAGAGAAAAGAAAGCGCTGTCACCCCCAGCTTGGAGCCAGCCCCACCTTTGCTCCGTGCCCGTGTTTGTGCTCCTCCTGCCCCTCCCCAGCAGCACGGTTTGAGACAAGTGTCACTCGAACGCCACGGAGGGATGTGGACATGAGCGCGGCTCCGTGAGTCACCATCGGCGCTGGCTCCTCCGTCCTTCCCTTGGCACCGAGAGCGAGGAGGAGAGGGAACCCAGGGCCAGGAGCTGGCAGTGCTGGGCCAGTGAGGGGGCTGGGCGAAGAATGCCTTCCCAATTAACCCTTTCAGTGACACAGCGGCCACCGAGATGTTCACAGCCCCACTGGGATGCTGTGAGATGGGCTGGAGGTGAGGATAGAGGTGTCTTAGGCAGGGAGTTAAAAAGGGTTTCATTCAGTCTTCTCTTTGAGAATTTTTATTTTTAGGGTTGTTGTTCCTGATTGCCCTCTTTCCCAGAGTGAGCACTCCTGGGGAAAGGCCCTCAGCAGTTCAGAGTGGTGTTTACCCATGATGGAGCTCTTCCTAAAATCCCCCCTTGGCACCTGGCATAAAGATTGAGGCCACACCTTGAAGATGAGACACCTCCAGTCCTGTGTCTAGTTCTGGGCTGTTTCAAGAAAGACCCTGAGAGGCTGGAACATGTCCAGGGAAGGGAACAGAGCTGGGAAGGGTCTGGAGCCCTGTCTTGGGTTGAAGACAGGTATCTGCTAGGGAAGGCAGAACCCTCCCTCAGAACACCCCCCTCTCTCCGAATTACTGAAATTAAGCGGCCTTCAGGCAAGATATGGGGAGGAATAACAGTCCTTTACTAATGAGTATAACATGATACAAATTAACAATAACTATGGTATTAACAACAACACCTACTACAGAGAAAAAAAAGAAAAAAAGGTCAGGGACACCCCCACCCCGCGGCAGAGCCGGCAAGAGGGA
>VXBU01018257.1:106453-137916 GCA_013400315.1 Bombycilla garrulus | reverse complement strand
CCCCCACCCCCCGCAACAAATGGGACAAAAAAATTCCGTAACTAAAGAGGACGCAAAAAAAAAAGAAAAAACTAACACCCCAACCCCCCACAAGCCCCAGGAGCAGCTGAGGGAACTGGAAAGGGGCTCAGCCTGGAGAAAAGGAGGCTCACGGGGGATCTTGTGGCTCTGCACAACTCCCTGCCAGGAGGGGACAGCCGGGGGGGTTGCCCAGGGAGGTTTGGAGTCCCCATCCCTGGAGGTGCCCAAGGAAGGCCTGGATGTGGCACTCAGTGCTCTGGGCTGCGCACAAGGTGGGGATTGGGCACAGCTTGCACTGGATGATCCTGCAGATCTTTTCCAAGCTGAGTGATCCTGGGACTGGAAGATGAAGGGGAGCTGTCAGCAGCTGCATGAAAGAGCTGAGCAGTCCCTTGGGAGAGCTGTGTCTGCATGGGGATTGGAGACATGGGGCCCAGGGGCGCCACGTTTTCTGTGGGTGGAGATAACACAGCAAGACAGAAATCAGAGGCACAGGGACGGCTGCGCTCCAGGAGGAGCCGATGGCTGCTCCCCTCTCAGGGGTGACTCTGCTCAGACGCTCATTTCTGAGCTGCTCCAGAATCTCCTGTTCCTCACCTGCTGGCAGGAGAGTGGCGAGCCAAAGTTCCAGCACTGCTCCCATTCCTGCCGGGAATGCTCAGGAACGTGGCTCAGGCACAGCCAGGCACGAGACAGGTCCTGTGCATTGGGACAGGTCCCGTGCATGGGGACAGGTCCCGTGCATGGGGACAGGTCCTGTGCATGGGGACAGGTCCCGTGCATGGGGACAGGTCCCGTGCATTGGGACAGGTCCTGTGCATTGGGACAGGTCCCGTGCATGGGGACAGGTCCTGTGCATGGGGACAGGTCCTGTGCATGGGGACAGGTCCTGTGCATTGGGACAGGTCCCGTGCATGGGGACAGGTCCTGCTGCGGCTGTCGCTTGGTTCTGCTACCACCCCCGTTAATGGCACTGCAGGGAGGGGTTCTCCTGCATTCCTCCCTCTTTCTATTCGCATCCTGCACGAGGCAGGGACAGAAATGAAGTGACTTCCTACGAAGGGTGGAATTCAGCAGGATTTAGGAAGTGCGGGGACTCTCTGGAGCACAGATATCTAATCTGGGCAGGCTGTCATAAGGCCGGATCCCCCAGGCAAAGAATTGATTACTGACCTCTCTTCAGTAAAAAAGAAGCACGTGGGAGCAGGGGACTGATTTTTGTGGTTTCCCTATTTCTGCCCAGTTGCCCTTCCCTTGTCCTTCAGGAGCAGTTGACAGCCTTGCACTCGGTGTTATTCACTGCTCACCACTGATTAATGGGCTGCTAATGGCATTACTTATTTCATTATCCAATCTGCAAGATTAGTCATTATCTAGGGAAAAGGAAAGTCCACTTCTTACTGGCATTAAGTGGTGGACCGGTGGGATAAAGTGCAAGGTTCACATTTAGGAAGAGGAGCAAGAAAAAAATTTCTTTTCAGGAAGAAAATTTACACTGAAAGTCATCTCAGTTTCTATCACCCAAAGAGTGAGGCTCAGATATCAGAGGAGGTGTCACAAATGACAGAGATAAAAGAGGTAGCCCAAACCAAAAGAACTGTATCAAGAAGGGAGGATAACAGTGCGGGTAATAATAATAATAATAATAATAATAATAATAATAATAATAATAATAATAATAATAATAATAATAATAATAATAATAATAATAATAATAATAATAATAATAATAATAATAATAAGCCTTGGAGGTCTGGGTTAGAGCTCAGGTGCTTGAGGTGTGCAATTGCAGGCAAAGAAATTGTTATTTTCAATTCGCCTTCAACAAAAAGGGAGAGCGAGGCCAGCTGGCGAGTGACAGATGGGCAGGGGACAGCAGGGAGGGGACAGCCGGGCCCGGCCCGGGGCCCCGGCAGGACCGCGGCTGGCACGGAGCCAGTGTCAGGAAGGATAATGAGGGGCATGTGTGGGGCACCCGGGGGCACCGGGGCCAGCAAAGGGCGAGGAATGAAGTGTCCGTTAGAGCACAGTGAGAGGCTGGCTGAAGGATCAGAGATTCACAGAATATCCTGAGCGGCAAGGACCCGCAAGGACTGTGGAAGTCCGTCCCCTTGCCCTGCACGGGCCAGTCCCTAAACCACACCACGTGTCTGTGAGCGTTGTTCAAACGCTCCTTGCCTCATGGGTGATGTCCCAAAAGGAATGGGGACAGGAGGCAGCCAGGTCCGAGCCACGAGGGGCCCTGGCATGGCCACTCTGGCCCAGCCCTGCTGCAGAGAGGAAGGAGAGCTGTGGCTGTGGGCTGGGAGTGGCCGCACGGCCCTGCGGGGACGGGCAGGACTCGGTGACACGGCACAGAACGGATGTTCAGGCTTGGAGGGTTTGTGCGTCACGACTGGAGAGGTGACACTCGCTGAGGGGACGCCCTGGGGGTCCCTGTGGTGCCCTGCAGAGACACCTGGCAATAAAAGGTGCACGGGTGGCCGCGGGTCCCGGGAGAGCGCGCTGGGACCTGCCCGTCCCGGTGCCACCTCCGGGCACAGAGGTGGGGCCGCCGCAGGGACCCCGAGCCAGGCGCTCCAGGCTGGCATTGCAGCAGCGGGCTCCTGGCCGGGGGCTCATGGAAGCCCGTGGGGGTGTTCGGAGGAGCCTTTCCGGCGCCTGCCCAGCGCTTCCAAGGAACGGCCACGGAAGCTGCGGGTGTGAGCTGTCCCAGCCCCGGGCTGCAGCTGAAGCCAGCCCCGGCCCTTCCCTCCGCTCTGTGCCAGCTCTGCTGTGCCAACACTCGAGCTGGTGGCTGGTGCCCCGGGAGGAGCGGGGCTGTGTCCCGGAGCGCATTCCCATTCCCCGCAAGTCCCGCTTTCACTGAGAACTGCTCATCTGCTCCAGATGTGGCCGCTCGGTGCCGGCGCTGCCGCGCTCCTGACACTGTTGTCCCGCTTCCCGGCATGAATTATTGCGAGCCGGGCTTTAAATCAATGATAACGCCTCGCCGTGCGTGCGCTGAAGTTTGTGTCGCTCCTTGCCCGCAGAGTCGCACTCCGGGCTCGCCTGGCCCCATGATGAGCTCGCCCAGCGCCCGGGCCCCGCCGACTCGTCTGCCTGATGGGGCTGATCCAGGAGCCGGCAGAAGGGCAGCCCAAGCATGAAGGTGGCCGCGGGGATGAGTCTCCCGGCGAGAAGGAGGAGCCGCCGCAGCGGAGCAGGCAACCAGAGTTCCCCTCCTGGCAAGTGCTTTTCTGCTCTCCGATCCCCTCCCGGCGGGGCGAGGGAGGGAGGGAGGGACGGACGGACGCTCCTGCTCCCGAGGGTGGGCGTGGGGACTCTGTGTGTGGGGGCAATGTGGCGGCTGGGAGCATCCCTGGTTCAAAGCCTGGAGCAGAACCCGCCCCAGGCGCTGCTGAACGCAGACGAACCCTCAGCATCTCCCGTGAGGGCCAAGGGACTCTGGGCTGGAGCCAAAGGTGGGTACAAACCGAGCCAGCCCCTCCTCTCCTGCTGCCTCGCGCCTGGGAACTCCGAGTGGAATTTTGGAAGCCTGGTAGCCTTGGAAATTGATTTTTTTTTTATTACTTTTTTTCACCATTTTGAAAAATGGCTTGACTCACAGTTGCATGAGGCTGTGGGGACTCACAGCAGACCATCTGTTTCAGCTGTTAACAGTCATTAATTCTTTCGTGTTTTTTGCTACTTTCGAGACACTTTGGGGAAAAAAAAATATGTTCTGGATGGCATTGGAGGAGTTCAAAGTCACTAACATATTTTTCTCAGAGAAACAATATGCCATGAATGCAGTTGTTCTAAAAGAAATACGTTTTTATTGGCTTTCTAAATAGGGAATTTGTCTCCTGTGGCCATGCAGGAGGACACGGTGTTTATCTCCTTTACACTATGTATTTGACTCATACCTGCACTGCAATCCATGGACTGAGCAGGGTTTTTCTGGGTTGAATCTATTGCAGAAATGCTTTCATTTAAAAAAAAAATACAGTGAATTTTTCTCTTTAGCTACTTCATTTCTGGGCCCAAGCACTCAGTGATTAACTCACCTGGATTCGCTCCAGTCCTTGTGCTCAGGGCCTGGGAAATGCCTTCCTCCAGGGACAGGTGCTCGCAGCTGATGGCTCGGGGTGGTGGATGGAGAGCTGGGGCATCTGGCCTGGTAAATAACAGAACAAACTCATCCTCTTGTCACTGTCCTCCTCCAGCCTGGGCACACTGCCCCTCCTGCCCTGTGTTCCCTGGGCCAGCTCCTCCAGAGGGGCTGTTCCCGAGCCCTTGTGCAGGGAATGCAGCTCTCCTGTGCTTCAGCTGAGCTGTGCTCCCCACCTGCTCCATCGGTGCCTTCATCCAGGGCTCGGGGTGCCCCTCTGGGGTGAACCCCAAAGCTCCCCTGGAGGCCTCCCTGTGGTTCATGGAAAGTTTTAGATGCAACAAAAAAAAAAACATCCTTGATTTCACAGGGAGTGCCAGGACAAAGGGAATGGTTTTAACTGCCAGAGGGCAGGGACAGATGGGATACTGGGAAGGAATTGTTTCCTGGGAGGGTGTGAGGCCCTGGTACAGGGTGCCCAGAGCAGCTGTGGCTGCCCCTGGATCCCTGGCAGTGCCCAAGGCCAGGCTGGACAGGGCTTGGAGCAGCCTGGGACAGTGGGAGGTGTCCCTGCCATGGCAGAGGTGACACTGGATGAGCTTTGAGGTCCTTCCAACCCAAACCATTCCAGGATTCTCTGATTTAAGGAAGTAGAAAGAGAGGGTGCAGTACCTTGGGAACACGAGGTGGGGAGGTGGTGGCAGCTCCTCCAGGGGAGTCCTGGAGTCCTTTGTGCCACCACGAGGCCATGGGCTGGGGATGGCAGAGCAGAGAGCTCTGGGCTCAGGGTTGAGCAGCTTTGAGTCCTGCATTTGTGTCAAGAGGTAAAACACGGCCAGGAGCCTCCAGAGCTGCTCCTGGGGCTGCTGCTGGGGAGTGCAGAGCAGAACAGCCCTGCCCTGCCCGTGGCACCTGGGAGGGGACAGCCAGGGGCCTGGGAGGTGACAGTCAGGGGCCATGCAGCACTTCCAGCCATCCATCAGGACTGCGGCTCTCAGCGGAATTACAAAGGTGGCCTGGAAAAGCTGCCCGGGGCTGGCTGGGGGAGCAGATCCTTGGCAGTGCCTCCGGGGCCGTGCTCAGTCTGAGCCCGGTTTGTGGCACTGAGGGACACGTGAGGACAGGGGGTAGCAAGGGATGGCAAACCCCAACCCAATCCATGGAGCAAATCAGAATCCGTAGGACGTGCCCTGAGAGCTCAGCTCAGGTCTGGATGATCCCACACTCCAGGCATGGGCTGGAGCCACCTTCTGACCTTCTCCAGGACATCCCTGGGTCTCTGCTCTCGTTTCTGAGCAGGGGCTGTGGCCCGAGTGCTGGAGGACAGCCAGGCCATGCTCGCCAGCAGAAGGTGAAGGAATTCACATCTGGAACCTTGGAGACGTTTGGGGCCAGTGTGGTTTTCATTTGAGGCCTTTCCGTTCTCCATTGACTTAATTAAATTAAAAAAAAAAAACAAAACAAAAAAACACAAAAACAAAAAAAAAAAAGAAACAGGCAGGATTGGGCTTTTTTCCCTTTTTTTTCCTGATCAGATGACTGGCTCAGAGTTCTACAGAGCCAATTTTCATTTTGAAATTTCCTTTCATTTTAAAGCTCCCCACAAGAATTTGGAGCTGCAAATGAGGAGGTGTCAGACTTCACAAACCAACCCCAAACCTATTCATTAACTCAAAAGGCATCTTCTGTTTAGTCAATTTTCTGGGAAAAAAAATTAACTTTTTTCAAATAAAAACATTACTTTTTTTAAAAAACCACCCTGATTGAAGCAGAAATACTCCTCATGATTTGCTGCAGTGGGGAGAAATGGGGGTTGCCTCTTGGCTGAGGGCTGCTCTCCTCCTTTGCCCTTCCTGCTGCCAGGCTGTGCCATGCGACAGAGAATTTCTGGGCTATGGACTGAGATTTGCAGGTTTGATTAGGATGATCTGAGATCCTAGGGCCCCCATTTGTTCCTGATGCCCCAACATTGGTTGGTTTTCCCTGCATTCATCTTCCTTCTCCTCCTCCCTGCAGGAGCTCAGAGCTTGGTGCATCCCAGGAGACCCCATGGGGCACAGCCTGAAAATCCCAGCCCGCTCCCAGTTCAGTGAGGGAAGGGAAGGAGATCTCTCCCCAGCAGGAAATTTGCCCATTAACACCCCAGACACCAAAGTCTCAATGGAGCTCTTCCCTCAGAACCAGCTCAGATGCCTCTGCCTGATGGGAAGTCTAAAAATAAGCACATTCTCCACAAACAGCTTAAAGATGTTGAAAATGAAAAGCAACAAAGGCTGGAGAATGGATGAGTCACTAAATTACAGGGCTATCTTTTGAAGAGCAAAACAAAACACACAGAGCCCCCCCAGCCCCGGCTGCTGAAATTCATGGTGGATTTGGGGCTGGGCTGGGGCTCTTTGCCCTTTGCAGGCACTTGGCTGAGTCTCATGGGCTCTGAAGGGTGAAACCTTACCCAGTTCTGCTCCACTCTGTGCCAGAGCTGCTCTGAGTGACGAGAGGAAAGCCAGCAGTACGAACAAGAGGTGCTGCTCTCTCCCATGTGGGCACTGCTGGGAGTTTTTTGGGATAACCCCCCTCACACGAGCTCCTGGGACGAGGAGCCTTCCTGCAAAGGGTGTAAGCAAAAATTCCTGTCCACAGAGGGTTCCCTGGCTCCAAGGAATCCACAAGTATTTGGAATCTCAGCTGGGAAAAGATCTCTGTGGGTGTCACTGCATGTCTGTACCTTTAGCTGGATGAGATAACACAATTAAAGGAACTCTCGGTTTGGGATTTTCCCCCTCCCTCAAAATGTCCTTTCAATGAGATCCACCAGGGTGGACTCTGTTGCAAAGCTGCAGCTTTTTTAGCATTTGCAGATGAGCTTGAATCAAAATGTTGGCATTTGAGGCAGCAGGAAAGGGGCTGGCCTGGTGCCAAAGCTGTGCCTACATCTGATGTTTGCAGCCAGCCCCAGGCTCCAGGAGAGGCTGGAATGAACCCTTGGATCCCAGTAAATGGTGGGGCTGGGGGGTGCCCTCCTTGGGGCCTGCAGGGCTGTAGGATGTCCCTTTCTGCCAGGATGAATGCCAGGATGGTCTGTGTTGGAAGGGACCTCAAAGGGGTCCAGGGCCACCCCTGCCATGGGAACTCCTTCCACCATCCCCAGCTGCTCCAAGCCCCATCCAGCCTGGCCCTGGGCACTTCCAGGGCTGGGACAAACACAGCTGCTCTGTGTCAGGGCCTCACCAGCCTCACATCACCCCCAGCACCCTCATCCATCCTTTTTGTGGCTGCAGGAGGGGACAAAGGCTGGCAGCCTGCGCTGTGTCCCCAGCCCACTGCAGCACCGCTGGCTCGCTCCCAGCCCAAAGAACCCCTCGATCCATAAATCCATAGCCTGAGCTGGCAGCTCCAATAAAAGCTGTGCCTAAGGATCATCAATCCTGGGGCAGAGCTCGCCCAACAGTGATTTAATCTCAATATTCCATTCTGAAATGTGCTAATTAAACTCCAGGAGAAAGCATCCAGTGTAGAAGCAAGGTGGAAGAAAAGGAAAAATGAAAGTTTCTCCTGGGACAATTAAGCACCATTAAAACATGAAAGTCCAGGCTAGGGAGCAATTGTACTCCTTCCACCAAGTGTTTATCAGAAATAATGGGGTGGAATTAAGCAATACCAAAAATGTGGGCTGTGAGTTGCAAAACCTCTCCCACTCATGAGCACAATGAGGCTGGGCCTCCTCAGCCTTCCCGGGGGAGGGGGACAGTGGGTGTTGCTCAGGACATTCCAAATTGGAGCAGGCAGAGCCCCCTCCCAGCACCTGTGGGGAAGGAAAGATTGCAGACCTCCTCCCTCCAAGGGCCTTCCTGATTTTCTGGGGTTTTCATTCCAGAGGGCCATCCCTAAGGGAGCAAAGCTCTTTAATCCCATCTAAGACTTTCTTCTTTGAGGGAGCTCGAAGTTTGGCTCTCCAGGCCTCACGTTTGGCTAAAGACACGCAGCTCTCCTGGAGCCATAGCCTGGCTTACCCTGCCTCCCCTTGGACACCCAATTTATTGCTGCTGGATCCGTGGTGCTCTCACCCCAGCTGGGCTCCAGACCCCGAACCGAGACCCTGCCCTGCCCCGCGCCGGGGGCTTTGCTGCGTGGGCCCCATGGAAGGATCCTGCCTGGAGGGAACAGCTCCATGGTGAATCACAGCAGATGCTGATCACTCCTTGTGGGAGTGACAGCCCTGCAGTGACAGCCCCGCCGGTGTCCCCAGGCAGGGCTGCCCTGCTGCCATCATTCACCTGTCACATTAGGGTTTTATTGGCTCGGGCTGTGTCATTTCCAGGAGTGCATTCCAAACAACCCGGGGCTGATTCCCGAGGAAGCCCCATCCTTCTGGAGAGCTCTGTCCCAGCTCCTCCCCTCAGCCCCAGGACATGCTGCCCAGGACACCTGGAAACCAGAGGGCTTGGAGAGATCAGCTCTGCACTGTAACAAAGAAAAAAGGGAAAGGAGCCGTGGGCTGCTTTTATTGATGTGGACGCAATCTGGAGATATTCTGGATCTATTTAGGGATTAATGAGGACTTTCAGAATTTTTAATAATAAATATATCGGCCTAATGGATTTTCCAGCTACTGCTTTCAGCCATGAAGATTGGAACTTTTTTGGTTAATGTTTTCCAGAGCTGAAGAAAAGGAAATTAGCTAAAGGCAGGGTATAACTTTCCTAAACGAGGAGGTTTGCCCCCATTTACTCACATAGGCAGCACAGATAGAGATGAGGGAGCTGCAGGTGAAAGTTTTCTTATGGATCAAGGGAAAAAAAGTAGGAATGAAAAGTAAAAGGATGAGGAGATTCATCTGCATCTCATTCTGATGGAACAACATTTGGTGCCATCACTCACCTTCCACTGCTGGTGCTGAGGGCCTTGCTCCTGGAGCCGGAATTATCTTCTCACTGAACACAGGAATGCCAATAACTTCATAAAAATAGTAAAACTGTGGGATGTAGCCCAGCCCCGGGTTTATAAGCCCCTTATAAACCATAAGCCCCTTATGGTTTATAAGGGGCTTGAAGCATGGCTAAATTCCTGAATCTCTGTGCAAGCAATGTCCAGGCAGTGAGAGAGGGGCAGTGGGATGCAGAAATCCCCCCCTGGGGCATGGCAGCTGAGCTGGTGCAGGAGAAGGGGTTGAATATCAAGGGAGATGGGGTTTATATGGGGTTTATCTGCATGGGGAGCAGAGAGAGCCAAAATCCCTCTGCCCCCAGGTCCTGAGCCACAGATCATGTTCCTTCTGATCCCAGGAAAATCCCAGTGTGGGGAACACAGTGACCCACCAGGCTGAAGGGAAGAGACAGGAAGGATTTTACATCAGAAAAGTACAAGGGAGACAAGATGTGAATTAAACACCTTCGAGCCCTAAAATCAACACTCTGCAGGCTTTGTTTGATGCACACAAGCTGTGGGAGTGTTGCCGGAGATGACAGGTGTCTCTCCAGGCTGTTTTCCAGATCCAGTTGAGGCAGTTTGAGCTGTGCTGGGCTCCCATCAGAGCCTCTCCTGCAGTCAGCTGCTGTCACCAGCACAACATCTCTGCTTGCTTTCAGCCCAAATTGGTTTCAGTCAAACTTCCCCTGCTGGAAGCATCCTGGCCCAGCTGTCCCTGAGGGGTCAGGGGCTGTGCTGGTGCCAGGCAGTGATCCAAGGATTGTGTGCCTCAGGAGCATTCCAACAGGGAGCTGGGGAGCCAAGCAAGCTCCACCGAGTGCTGGTACCAGCTGAAGGTGACTGCAGCAGGGAAAGGGGAGAGATTCGGCCAGGAGAAGGGCACTCCCGCAGGCACTTCCTCCTTCCCAGTGCAGAAATCCAGGCCCCCTGGAGCAGTGATGGGGCTCTCCCTGCTCTGCTCTTCTGCCCCCAGCATGCAGGCAGGCTGGGGCCCTGGGCGCAGGGAGAAGCACAGTTTGTGCACACAGAGCACAGGACACACCTGCAGATGTGGATTCTTCTCCTCCACTGCTGCTGGCCAAGAAGCCCGAGACCATTCCGGACAGTATCAGCAATGGTGTGGCCAGCAGGACCAGGGCAGTGAGGGCAGTGATTGTCCCCTTTGTTGACACTGCTGGGGCACCCCCAGTCCTTGGGGCAATTTTGGGCCTCTCACAACACAGACCTTGAGGGGCTGGAGCATGTCCGGGGAAGGAAATGGAGCTGGGAAGGGTCTGGAGCCCGAGGAGCAGCTGAGGGAGCTGGAAAGGGGCTCAGCCTGGAGAAAAGGAGGCTCAGGGGGGCCCTTGTGGACAGCCAAGGGGTCAGGCTCTGCTCCCAGGGAACAGGGACAGGAGAAGAGGGCTGGGCCAGGGGATGTTTGGATGGATATTGGGGCAATTTCTCCATGGAAAGGGTGGTCAGGAACAGGAAGGAGCTGCCCAAGGAGGTGGTGGAGTCCCCGTCCCTGGAGGGATGGACGTCGCACTTGAGGACAGGGATCAGCGGTGGCCTGGGCAGTGGCAGGGCAAAGACAGGACTTGGTTCTGGCGGTCCTTTCCAACGATTCTGTGCTTCTGAAAAAGGAACTGGCGGCTGAACCCCCCTCTCTGCCAAAAGGAGACCTGGAGACACAACTCTGAGGGGCCCGGCCCTACAGGAGCGGGTCCCTCTCCAGCGGCTCTGGATTTGTCGGGGCCGTGCCTTCCCGGGGGCTGGAGCGGCGGGGCCGGATCCGCTCCCTGCGCGCAGCATCCCCAGCCGGGCTGGAGGATGGGGAGGAGGGGGCGGCCGGCGGGGAGGCGCGGCGAGGAAGGGGTTAGCGGGGGCCGCGCCGCAGGGCTGGCGGCGGAGGGTGGTCCCTGGCCGGGCNCCTCCTCCTCCTTCTCCTCCTCCAGCATCGCCTCCTTTCTGTCCAGTTCTTCGCTTCTTTGATTTGATTTCATCCCTTCGCTTGATTTTTTTTATATTATTTTTTTTCTCTCTCCGCCATTCCCACCGCCCAGATCTCTCTATGCCTCCTCCCTCCATCCTCCTTTGAATAACTCGTCTGGGAGCGATCTGGAGGGGCGGGGGGGACAGTGGAGCCGAGCGAACCTGTGGCGGAGGAGCCGGCTGGTGGAGAGGTGAGTGAGGAGGTGGCGAAGGATGGGGAGCCCGGGCTGCCCCCCGGCCGGGCGGGGACGGAGGGGAGGGCTCGGAGGGAGCCGGCTGTGCGAGGGCAGCGCCCTCCCCTCCCCGGCTCGGGGGCACCGCAGCTCCACTGGGAACCTGTTGGGGCTTCAGCCAGCGCTGCCAGCCGCTTCAGACGGGCCGGCAGCCGAGCGAGCCCCGCGGGGGAACCGCGGGTGGCCGTGGGGTGCGCGGGAGGGACGCTCGGGATGCTCAATCCCCTCCCCTCGGTACCCAGCCCCGCGCCGTGCGGCGGATCCGCGGCTGTGCCCCCGAGCCGGCGGTGTGCGTCTGTGGGCGCTCACACGCGTGTTTGTGGAGTTGCCATGGAGCGGCACAACAGCACTTTGGCTGCCCAGAAAACCTTTTTATATTCGTTTCCTGGCCCCCTGCTCGTCCGTAGCGGGTGATGTCATGAAAGCTCGGTGTCTATGCGGTGTCCTGCTCTCGGGGAGTTGGACACGAATGGAGATCCTAGATCGCGGAGCAGAGGGAGCATCCACCATCTGTTTGAATGGATGGGTCCTAATGAATCTGTCAAACCCAACGAATGCACTTGACGGAGGAATTCGGCCCCAAACACCTCCTGATGCCGCTGTCGGCAACCAAAAGGCTCCCGAGCAGAGTGGTGCCCGTTCCCCCGCTGCCTGCTCGGAGCCGTGATGAGCCGAGCCCCGGCTGATTTCAGCTGATTCAATCACCAGGTTCAACACCTGATTTGCAGCGCTCGCCTTCTGCTTCCCCCTCGAGCAGCCCCAGGGCTGCAGTGGGGCGGGCTGAGCCGCCGGGCTGTGCCGGGTCCTGGCTGAGCCGTTCCGCGGTTACTCAGCAGCTCCTCAGACCTTTCCCACCCACCAAGTTTTGCTGTTTTCCGTGGAGCAGCTGCCTCCCCGTTAGCGCCGTGCCGCGCTCCTCAGCGGGGTGCCGGGCGAGCCGTGTCCCCTCCCGGTGGCTTTGGGAGTGTTGGAAGTCCTCGGGATACGGATGGGTCGCGCCGGGAGATGAGAGCGGGACGGGCGCTGCGGTGGGAGCGGCTCCCCGGGCTCTGGTTACCGGAGGAGAGGTGTGTGATCCTGGGTGGCTCCAAGGGCTCTCTGGACTACAGGAGGAGCTTCCCGCAGCCTGGGAAATGGAATTTGGCCGTTGCTGAGCTGTAGAATAGCTGCACAAGGCCGGCACTGGCACAGGACTGGAGCGCCCAGGGGCTGGCATCACGTAGGCAGCTGCCACCGAAATGACACACTTGATTGAAGGCCAAAAGAACCCAATACGTAACTGCTGTGATTAAGCTCCATATGATGCCTCAGAGCAAGTAAAAACCCCTCCTTCATCTCATCTTGCTTGTAATGAGACAGCCGTTGCAGCGATCTCAGTTGGGTCATGTTGTGGCTTTTGGGGGGCTTGTTTTGGGTCGGTTTTTTTTTTGCTTCTGGCTGTACACACCCATGACCTGCAGCAGTCTGCACCCCCGCGATGCCCCCTGAGAGCCTGGGGCTGTAGGTGTGCTGCTAGCTGGGAATACAAATCCGAGCAGGTAAGAGCTCCCGATACCATTTCTTTACCAGGGAATTTTCCAGCTGGCTCCCCGTGGGTCTCTGCACGCTCCCTTCTCTCCAGAATGCATGTGTGGGACTCTGTTCCCGGGAAGGGTTTGACAGGGAAGCTTCATCCTTTCAGTTTGAGGAGTCTCGGATGCTCGGCTGTTTCCTTAGAGGATGTGCTGGACCTGTAGCCAAATCCTCTCTGCACTGGATAAAGGCTCTGCCCAGCGGGGTCTGCATGGCTCGGGGCAGAATCCCACGGGGAAGGGAGGGACCGCAGCCAGGTCCTGCTCGGGGAGAAGCTCCCAGGGTCTGTCAGGGCTGCAGGGCTCTCCCGTGGGGAGGGTCTGTCCTGCAGGAGCTGCGTTCTGCTCCTCGACTACTTGGGAGTGTGCAGAGCTCGGCTGGTTCTCACAACCCTTCCCTTAAGTTCTCGTTGGGGCAGGGGTTTGTTCCTGGGAACAGAAGGATTTCAGCAGGGAACAAAAGCACTTTGTGAGCAGCTCTCTGCCATGGAGCCCCAAGGCAGAACTTGGCTTGCAAAGAGAAAATAAAAGCCCAAGCCGAAGCAGAGCAAAAGGCACAAAGGGTAATTTAACCCAAACCTCTGTCCTTGCCTGCCTAAGCCATGTGGGGAGCGGGGCTGAGCCTCCTCGTTCCCCAGTCCCCCCTCCCTGGCTTCATTTCCACGCAGGTTCTGCTCCAATCGCGATGTGCTGGAGGGCTCTGCTGATGCAGCTGATCCCTTCCATGCCATGGCAGGTCTGTAACTGTAGATGAATTTAGAAACAGCACTTTGGTGGCTGCTTGTCCGGGCTTTCCTGCCCCAGCCCGGGCACATTTCAATGGCCGGTCCCGTGTGGCTCCCTCCTCCTCCAGGAACTCGGCCCCCGTAAGTTCAAACCAATACAACTTTCTCGTATTTCTTTTGAAATGTCCTAATTTCTAAGCGAAATCATGGCTTGACCCATGCAATGGTGGTGCTGTGCATGTTTTGTCCTCCAGAGTTGTGGTAAATTGAGCAAAATGCCCATTGAGAAACTCCTTGGACTAGAAATACCTTCTACCATTGTTTTAGATTTGTGCTCATAGAGCTTTTATTGATTTGGGATGAAACATGGCAGACAATCTGTGAGGGGATGCAAATTCTAACAGGCAAAACCTTTTCAGAAAATGCTGGGAATGTCGGAAGGGTCTGAGAGTGTTCATTGTAGCCAGGTGCCTTCCTGAGGTGAACTGAGAGGGTTTTCTCAATGTTGTGTAAAAACACCAAATCAGTTTTATTCGGTTCATACAGTTCCCAGCTAATGATGTACTGGGAATTGATCATATGGAGGAGATTTGCAAGGCTGGGGAGGCCTTAATTGTGTTTTTAACCTGTGAATGTGGATAATGTTAAAAGTGTGAGGCAGAAACTCGAGTAAATCCTGGGTATTATGCAATAGTTCTTGGGCTATCATGAAAACAGGGCAATAGAAACAAACTGGCTTATAGGTCTGCTTTTAATTAACTGCAGCCTCCTTTGATAAAAGCACCAACATGTGAAAATGGTTCTCAGAATAAAGACATTAAGCAGTGGTAATAAAAGCCACAGTCTGAATTTAGTCTGCTGAACCTGGAGTCTATGGGCAGGACCTGGAAAATGCAAAGAAATTCAGTGGGTGGTTCTAAAAGTGCCTTCTCATTCCTTGAACTTAACATCAGCTGGTGGAAGCTCGCTGGGCATCCTTGCATTTGCATTTTTACAGCAGGAGAAAAGTAAACCTGAAACATCTGCACTGAATTGTGTCCTCAGGTCTGTCTCCCAAACATCTGCACTGAATTTTGTCCTCAGGTCTGTCTCCCAAACATCTGCCCTGCTGCCCTTGGGTCTGCCCTGGCTGGGGCTTCCAGGCCCCTTTTTGGACCTGGACCTTTCCTGGGCCTCCCTTTCCCAGGCATTATCCAGCCATTTCACCTGGTTGGAGGGGTTGGATCCCTATTGTTCCGTGCCTGGAGCCGTTCCCTGTTGTGCTGCAGATTTGGTGGCTGTCCCTGGACAGGGACACTGCACAGTGGGGTGGCAGGGCCATTGGGTTCACCTCTGCACCCCAGCAGTGAGTGCTGCCTGGGGGAGCTCGGTGGATGGGCTGCCTTGGGGCTCTCTGGCCTTTTCCTCACACTGCTGTATTTCCGGGCCTTTGCCTGAAGTCCTTCCCTGCTGCAGGGGTTTGGATACTCAGGAATGCAGGAAGGTCAAAATGGGGCTGCTTTGACTCTGAGCAGGGCCCAGGCAGTGGTCACTGGGTGTCCTGCAGGGTGCTGGTGTGGCTGGCATGGGTGACAGCACGTGCAGACACACAGGTGACAGCAGGGAAGATGTCTGTGTGCATCTCATTTCCTTGGGATCTCATTCTCCTGGGATGTTAAAACAGAATGCGAGCCAGCCTGAGAAGCTGGAATTTGTTGGGTTGTGGGAAGGGCTCTGCTGATGTCCTGCACAAACCAGTTTGGCTTCATCCCTTCACAGCCTCAGTTCCCGGGGTCAGGGGCAGAAGCTCCTGCAGTTAACGAGCTGCAGGTGCCTAACGAGGCTCTGCCCTCAGCGTGTGCAGGGCTCAGCTGTTTGCAGACACCTCCGTGCCTCTGAGGGCTTTCCCCTCCTGCCAAGCCTTGGGCAAACAGAGGAGGAGAACCTGGCCCAGGTGAGCCCTGCTGGTGCTCCCCGCCTGTCCCAGCACAGGAAACTGAGGTGCTGCTGCCTCCAGGGATTCTGTGACCTCGAGGGAAGTGTCCGATGGGCAGGGTTGGAATACCTGCACGTGTTTGTGCTGCTAATTAGCAAATGTCCCCAAGGGTTGGAGGACATGTCCAGAGGCTCCCAAGGATGTCACAGTAAAGTGTTCCTTGGGGTCTATTTATTCATTTAGCCTCAGAGACTCTGCTCTGACCCTTTTAAAAGCAGGACTTGAGGAGAAATGGCCTCTCTCCTTTTCCCCCTGGATATCCCTGACCTCTCTAGGGCAGTGATTTCTCTAGGAGAGCTCTCAGCACATCAACCCTTATGCAAATGAGATTCCAAAGAGCTGATCAACCCTCCCGGGTATTAAGGTTGGGAAGAACCAGCCCGAGAGCAAATCCCAGAAAAAACAAGAAAATGAAGTCTCCATAACTGTTTCCAATTATCCAGTGCCGCTGGTTCTCCTGGTGTTTCAGGAAGAAACATGGAAATCTCTCAGTGTCGAGCTTGTTTACAGAGTGCTTGTGGATTTCAGGCCCAGGCAGCATCAGATTTCTCTTGTACGTACCCTTCAAATAAAGGCTGAAATAAAAATAAGGATGCTGTAATTTGTGCCACCCCGAGAGCTCAACACTGCTCCAGCAGGAAATAGTCACTGGGGTTCCTGGAACAGCTTTACTAAAATCTTCCAAGGAGCAGGAGCTTGCAGGGAAAGCAGCACAGACTGAACCTGCTCTCCCTCACAGGATCTGGTGTCAGGGGAATTAAGGGTGATGAAGTGATCCCCATCATGGGCTGGGGCCAGGGAGCTCTCCAGAGCTTTGCAGCCTCACAGCTCTGGGGTTTGGCCCTTGGAAAAGGCCAATTCCCAGTGACCCGCTGTGTGTGGGGTCACTGGGGCTTGGGGTCACCGGGATCCTCCTGCCTCAAGCAGGGGGATGGGGTTAAACAGCTGCTCCGAGGGGATGGATGGACAGATGGACACACAGACCACCTTTGGCAGCACTGCTGCAAGTCCTGTGTGTCCAAGGCAGGACATTCCGCGTTTCTGTGGAGTGGAGCCAGTGGCACAACAGTCCCTGCACCCTTTGTCACCACAGCCCATTCCTGGGCTAGTGACAACCAGCCTGGTGGCTCTGGACACCTCTGCTTGGGCCAGGTCTCCCTTTGGGTCTGTGCACCCTCTCCCAGCAGCCCGGGATCCTCTTTGGATCCCCTTGAATCAGGGTCATTGTGTCTGAGGATACTTTTCCAAGGAAGCTGCTGGCCCTGGATGTTTGCAGGGGGAGTGCTGGGAGTGGATTTTGGTTGGAATCTTACGCCACAATCCACCACAGTTTATATAAAATTATTCCAGTGTTGGGGTTGCCCTCGTCTCTAATTCCCTTCTGCTCATTTTTGTGTGTTGGTGGCTCCAGTCCTCCCAGCTCCCAGGGAATTTTCTGTAGGAACCATCAGCCATTGCTTTAAAAAATAACCCTCACCAGATGTCCCAAAGCCTCCTTTAAAGATGAGGTCTGTCAGAAGTCAGATTTATTGGGAGCAATTAATTGTCCTGCTAAGAGCCCTCAATGTTTTGGCATCTCATTAATAAGACGTAATCAACCACCAGGCTATTTGGAGTGTGTTACTCTGTCAAATCCGCTGTTAATTGTCATTATTTGATAGATTTCATGTTTATAATTACTGGTGTGTGACGCAGGGTGTGCTCTGAATAATCCATTGTGTATTGTTTTGTGAAGCAGGGTGCTGGGGGTGCCAGGAATCGCTGCTGCTCGTGTCTCCAGGGCTGATTTATGCCTGGCCAGGGGAGGGAACTGGACAGGAGGGAATGAACAGAAGCTCAGAAAAGTCCCCTCCAGCCAGGCTCAGTGAGCAAACACTCAGCAGCTGTGAGTGGAGGAGAAAAGGGTTCAACAGAGCAGGGAAATGTGTTAGGGATGGGTTGTGGGGGTGCACGAGTGACATTTCCTCCCATGTGCTCCTCAGCTCAAAGCTCTGGGATATTTTTTTCTTGCTGTCAACAAGGACCTCGTTCCCATCATTTAGTTCTGAGTGATCTTGTGTTGTACTCAGGGAAAAAAATGAGCACTCAAGCTCATTTCCAGAGAAAGAGAATCGGGATACTTTTGTGTGTGAGCAGCCAGGACTGTGGGGTGGGGCTGGGCAGGGGTGGGGATGCTCCAGAGTCCCTCTGGCACCCCTGACCTGCCCTGGGTGCTCAGCTGAACCTGCTCCCCAATGGCTTTGTCCATCCTGACTGCTGGAGAAGCTGATTGCTGGGAAGGGGGCCAGGAGGAGCTGCCTCTCCTTGCTGGCAGGGATCCCTGGTGGGCACAGGAGGGGTTCTGGATCCCCTTGCAGCACAAACAGGATGGTTTGGGCAGGGAAAACCAGGCTGCCAGTGGGCTGGAAGTGCTGTGGGACCTGGCAGCTCCAGCATCCTCCCCCCAGAGTGGCTCTTCCTGGGATTTATGGCCCAGGAGGAGCTCAGAGCATTCAATGTGGGAAACAATCCATCAACAGCCCCGAGTTTTCATCCTTTAACTGCACCAGCATCTTCCAGCAAGGCTCCAGGGCTTGGGGACAGGTTGGATGTGTCCGTCCTGGCCAGGCAGGTCTGTCTGTCCTGGGGTGTTTGTCAATCACCTTTGCCATAAAACTCTGCCTCAATTCCCAATGTGCAGGTTCCTTCAGCTTCCCTTCTGCCTGGAGATTTGAGAGGTTTTTGTCGCCTGCGTCAGTTTCCTCTCCTAAATCCTTGTCACCTGAAAAAGGCTTTTTTTGGGAACACCTGTGTGATGGATACCGTGGTTGTCCCTGGTGTCCTGTAGAGGAGCTCGCCACACAGGAGGGAATGGGAGGCTGGGCCTCCCCAGGGATAAAACTTTCATTCCCAAACTGATACTGATTCTTTCATGTTTTCAGGTGAATTATTAGAGGGGAGAAGAGATTAAAGACTTTTGTTGTTGTGTTGGTTGGTTGGTGGCGGGTTTTTTTGGTTTTTTTTTTTTTTTTTTACTTTAGAGCAGCAACTCAGAGGCTTTCCAAACCTGGAAGATGGAATTTTTTTACTAATCTTGGCTAAACGCAACGGGGGGCAGCAGCAGAGACAGAAAGTGGAAGAGGGCAGTAAAAATCTGGGGATTTCTGTCTGCAGAAGGTGAGGATGAGTTTGGGAGCTGAGAGGAGCTTAGGTGAGAGGAAATACTAGTGAGTCAGCGGTGCTGGTTCTTTTATCAGACACTTTAAGCCTGTTTGGAGTGGAAAGGGTCTTTATCCCCTTGTGAGTGCAGCTCTTGCCCTGGGGACAGACAGGAGTTATCAGGTCCTTGCAGTTCTCTCCTCCTGGCGCTTGAGCTGGGGATCAGCCCCAGCCATGGTTCAAAAATAACAAACAACAACTCTGATTTCTCTGTCTCCCTGCGTCCTCACATGCACAGCTCCCAGACTGAAATGTTGGATTTTAGACCTGACCTGGCATCCTCAGCTCTCTCTTTCTGCCAGAATTCAAAGCAGCAGCAGTTGTTTAGAGATGTGGTGTCTTCAAGTGTCCTTCCTCTGCTGTTTCATTTCGAATTTACTGCAGAAGGTGGGAAAAAACCCAGCACAAAACTTTCTGAAGCTCCAAGCACTTTGTAGTTCTTGAATGTGGAAGTTTGTGGTTCCTGAGGTCCCATACATTGCATGAGGTTGTCATTCAGATCTTGTTTTCTGCCTTGTAGCAGATCTTTTTTCTTCCCAGTTACATCTCTGAATGCTGAGAATGGCCTGTTTGTAAAGGCTTTTTTTACCCAGTGATCACCATGAGGAGCTTTATTGTTGGTATCCCAACCCAGGGTGTGCCAGATCTGCATTTCCTGCCTGAATTAGAGGAACATTTCCTTAGGCTTAGACCAATGAATGATCAGATAGAGCCCAAATTCCATGAAGGTGTGCCGAGGGCACGTGGGGATGTGACGGGTCAGGACTGGGAATGGTCCCTGGAGGTCAATTTGGATTTTACCTGGATCCTCACCAGCAGCTGATCAGTGAATCTCTTGTGTGTGGGTTCAAATCCTTATGTTTGCAGTCCATAAATCCTTGTGAAAGGTGGACTTTGTCTGGATGGATTCATTTGCTGAAAATATGTGTGGAAAAGCTGGGTCTAACTTCTAATAACCACCCAGGAAAGTGGGAGCCCTCCTGTGTCCCAGAAAAACCCTCAGAGGGAGCTTTAGGGCTCCCTGCACTCTCAGCCCAGTGACTGCAGCCCAGTGTGAGCAAATCTGGCTCCCCAGACCTGCGCAGAGCGTTCAGTGCCCTGTGCAGGCTCAGCAGGAGCCTCTGCCCTCTCTCCTGTTTATGAATATCCCAAATGTGCCTTCCTGAGGGTTTGGGGCTCTGGGATCAATAAAGGTTGGGATCAGTAGTCAGCAAACACCGACTTCCTCCAGGACTGGCCTCCCTGGGAGGATCTATTTTAGGGCCTTCTTTTAAAAGAACCAGACTTTATTTTCCCCCATCCCAAGGCTCCTTCCAAGGCCACTTCTCTTGGTGTGTAGCACAGAATGAGCCTGAGCCTGCTCTCAGCCCTGGCTCTCTTCACACCCCTGAGCTGAGCCTGATCAAAGCAGACCTGCAGCTTCAACCTTCACACCCTGCCTGGCTCTGCGTCCTCCGAGCTCCTCCTGAGCCCTTGGAGCCCTGCAGGCTCTGCTCTCGGTAGCTCAGATTGCGCTCGAGGTGCCAAGTTTGTGCGCAAAGCAAATCAAAAAAGAAAAAATCTTTAAAGCTATTGTTGGCAGCAGGGAATGCAGGTGACAAGGGACAAAGTGACTCTTCCCAGCGCAAGAATTTTCTCTTCCCTGAACTGTGCTGGCTTCAAAGCCGCTGTGGGGATTTGGTCCAGCTCAGCCTCTCCCACGCCAGAGGTTAAGCCAGGCCTAACCATAACCCTCAGCTGTCACAGCCTCCTTGGAGAGAGGGAAGCATGGACAGCACCTTGGAAAAGGACCAGAATTAGCAATGGAGCCTCTCTGGGAGGCTGCTGGTGTCTCCCGGCTGGTGCCTCAAGGCAGATCAGGTAACCCAGGAGGTTCCCAGGTGACACCAGGGCTCTGTTTGCTCTGCTGTCCCCTTTGGATCCAGCTGGAGATCACACAGCCTCCCTCCAAGGACAATGGCTGTGACTGAGCCCTGGGGAGAAAAGGATCATTTCCTCCAAAGTCCCTGCTCTTCTTTGCTTTAGATGTTCAAATATTGCTGTGCCCAGGGAGAAGCATCTTTAACACCATCACTTCATTTGATGAATTTTTTAAAGGATTTAAAAGTGACCTCAGGGACTTCCCAGCTCCTGTTCCAGTTTCCCAACCATCTGGCTGCTTCCTGGATTTTCAATGTATTCCTGTATTCCTTTCAGCCCTGAGAAAGGGCTGAGAGAACAAAGCTCGTGCTGCTGCTCCTCTCCTGTGTCCTTGGCCGTCCGTGGAGGTGCACTCTCCATTCTTCCAGCTCGGAGTCCATCAGCCCAGTCTGTGGCAGAGCTGGAAATCTCTATTTTATCCTCACCCCACTTATCCTCATTTCTGCCTGCTCAGTTTGACACCACAGGGCTCAACATCCAGCTTGGGATCCTGCCAGGGAGCTCCCAACCCCTGGGATCCACGGACTTCCAGCTCCATGGGGAAAGCAAACACAGGATGCTGGCTGGGTGGGACACCCCGGCAGTGCCAAGGATGTTGTGTGCTCCACACCTGGAGCTGGAAAACCGGGATGGACTCCCCAGGATGGATTCCTGGGCATCCTTTGGGCTGCACACTGGAGAGGGGAACAAGGAACCTCTTCTGAAGTGGCGACCACCCAGGGAGATCCAGGATCAGCGGAAATTGATCTCAGTGCCATCTCAGAGATGAAACCTGGAGCTGAACCTCGAGTTTAATGGTTGTGTGGGGTTTCGTGGGCTCTGAAGGTTTTTTTGAGAAGAGAAGCACAGGGGCTGGTGAGGAATGGGAACCACAGATGTGAGCAGTGTGGAGATGTTTTTTTTTTTTTATCCTGATGGAATATTTCTTACAAAAATCATCTAAATTCCACAAACGTGGCTGTGCTGAGAGGCAGGAGTGAGGCTGGCAGTGCATGATGGGGGTGGGACCTGCTGGGAGCCTGGCACAGGGACTGGAACCTGCCAGGGGACCGTGGGGACGTGTCCACACACTTGATGAGGGGTTCTTTGGGGTACCATGGGGACATTTCCACACACTTGGTTAGGGGTTCCTTGAGGCCTTTCCGGTTCAATGTCAGTGTCTTTGTGGTGTTTTCATGATATCATTCAAGGAGATTTTCCTGCTCCCAAATCCCCACACTGTGTTTGGTTTGCAAGTTGCCCGGTGGCAAACGTGTCTGTGGTGGAGAGCAAAGCCCCCAGCCCAGCTCCCTGCTCTGGGGTTGTTGGACAGCGGTGGAGAAGGGGCAGGAGCCCCAGTGCCACCCCGAGGAGGGGGCACAGTGCTCAAATGGAACATTTGAAGAGGTAAAACCCTGTTAGTGCCCTGCCCCTGTTGGAACCCAGGGGGTTCCTATGATAACTTTGGCCGACCCAAAACCTGGTCAGGAGGCTTTTCAGCCTTGCCAGAGGTGTCAGGGACCCTGGAATGATACTAAAAATGCCTGTGGCTCTGATTCTAATCCATGGAACAGGTTGTCAACTTTGTATGAAGAATTTCAAGTTACAAAAACTTAGATAGAGAAATAGTAGTAGTTATAAGTAAAAAGAAAAGAANGGGCGGGCACAGTGTGTCTCTGGACGCGTTCTGTGTCAACCCTGGCAGGGCAGAGAAATTTACTTTTGATAAGGAACTGATAAACTGCCTTGAGAACGCGAACAGATGACTCCAGACTCCTTCAGCAGCACGGGCCGGAAACCTGGACTTTTCTGTACATTGTGGGGTCTCCCGGGGCCAAGGAGATCCCCACAGCCCCCAGCCCCAGCACGTGCTGCTGATGGAGGCCTGGTGTCACTGCAGAGGACAGAGCCAGCAGCACCACCCCACACATGGTCTGAGTTTCCCAGGGGCTCGCTGGCCACAGGGAAGCTGGAGGTTTCTGTCTTTCCGACATGGACATTTTGGCTGCATTCCAAGTGAGGCAGTCCCAGGATCCCAGAGTGGCTTGGGTGGGAAGGAGCCACCCAGTGGGCAGGGACGCCTCCCGCTGTCCCAGGCTGCTCCAGCCCGGCCCTGAACACGTCCAGGGATGGGAATTCCAGCTGGACCAGTCTGCCTGTGCCAGGACAGCCCTTGTTTCCCAGACGGGTATCAAGCACCTGCATATTCCCATGAAGCTTTTGTGGATTCCAGCCTCAAGGGCTTTCCCTGGTGCTTTGGAGCTCTCCCACTGCCTGTCCCTCCTGGGCCCCTTTCTGTTCTTTTCTTCCCCTTTAAGGGTCGGGTTTGGCTGCAGGTTCCTTCCTGTCTGAGGGTGCTGAGTGTTCCTGAGGCACAGCTACACATCTCTGGAGGCCTCTGGCACAGGAACTGCTGCTGGGCCCTTTTGGAGCGTCCCTTGTTAGAGCTGAGAGGTGCTGGAATCCAGAGGCTCTGCAGGGCTTCTGCTGAATGATATTATAGCTTTAAAAAGCGTAATATATCTGGGCAGCAGAATTTAATCCAGCATTTCTCACTCCAGGGTATCATAGCTCTCCTCCAGCACTAAAACACACCACAGGATCCAGGTAGGAGCTGATTTTCAGCTCTTCAGCCCTCAGGGGAGAGGCATTGTCATTTTTTTAATGGTTGTAGAAGCCAAGGCTGCAAAAGTGATTTCAGGAATGCTTTAAATCCATGTTTTGCTGCTATTCCATCTGTGGGTGAGCTCAGGGAATGCAGGGTTGGAGTTTCCTTCAGCCAGGGGCTGGGGCAGGGGGTGTCAGACCCCATGGGCTCACCAAACATCGGGTCTGCAGTGCAAGCTCAGCCCAGAGAGAGACTTAAACCCCTTTCAAGTGATTTTAAAAATCAGTGTAATTGCATTTAGTGATTCTTGGGGCTGTCCAAGAGTTGGACTCGTTGACCCTTGTGGGTCCCTGCCAACTCTGTGGAGGGGTGGTTATTCAGAGAAAACAGGAATTGGTTGCTGCCTGAATGGTTTGTGGTGGGCCTGGAAACAAATGAAGGTGGTGCAAGGGGCTGGAAGTGTCTCTCCAGTGATACCAGAGCTGGCATTGCCTCTGAGTGTTCCTTGGCCAGGTAAAATTCCTATTTTAGTGCCAAGCAGGTGTCAGAGGCAGCAACGTCTCAGAGTCAAACCCATGAACTGGCAAAGGCTGGGAAATTACAGATGTGCTTAATGAAACAGAACCCCTTGTTTACGTTTCTAATGTGCTGCTGGAGCAAACTGGCTCCCAAATAAAAATACTTAAAGTTACAATTAGGATTTATTTACATAATTACTGCCAGAGAAATCCCTGGAACGTGCTGAGCAGCGCAAGAGGAGCCTCCTGGCTCTCCCTCTGTGCTTGCCCGTGTCTCCAGGTTGGTTTGCTCCTGGGGGGTCTGTCAAAGCTGTTCCCAGCCCAGGGAGGCAGGAAGGCTTTTGTTCCCAAATGAATCTGTCTATGTTGTCTAGATATTTGGCTTATTGGCTGTGGTGGGAACAGACGGCAGAGGCAGAGGCAGATGATCCTGGTGTTGTGGGGGTGGCTGGAGCAGCATTCCGGAGGTGGCACCTCCCTCCTGGGGCAGAGAACCTGGCAGCACTGAGGGCTCTGCTCCCTGAGGTGAGTGAGCCCTGCCCTGTGCACTGACAGCAGTGGTGCCTTTCAGAGGCACTCCCAGCCTGTCCTGGCCACCTCCAGCCCCGGGGAATCCCTGGCCAGCTCTGGGGGGCTCTGGGGACTCTGCTGATTTATTTCTGCTGGAAATGTGCAGCCCAAAGCACAATAGGCCCGAGATGGGCTTGTGCTGATTGAATCCAGCCCTGGGCATGACAAATCTTCCTCTCAATATTTCAATTGACTTTGGCAAACTCTCCTCGTCCTCATGTCTCCTAAATCACAGGGTGAGTGCTGCTGACAGTAATTCCCACTCCTGGCTGGGAAGTGCCTGCCCTTCCCTTGGGTTGGGACCTGCAGGGTTTGCAAACACCTCCCTGCTCCAGCCTCCCATGGAGCGGGATTTTTGCTCGGCTGTCAGCTTTGGGAGATGGGAATGTTCTTTGTGGGGCCCTGCTGGATTGTGGATGTTCTCTCAGTGGAATCTGGAGCTGGGGCCCTGCAGTGACAAACTCCTCACTCAGGGTGCTTGGCTGAACCCTCTGAGCGGGCTGCAAGCTCTGAGTGGGGTCTCAGGGGTGTCCATACCCTTCCTTTGGATGCCTTTGGAAGTTGTGCTGCTGGGCAGCACTTGGGGCTGCCCCTGGATCCCTGACAGTGCCCAAGGCTTGGCTGGACAGGGCTTGGAGCAGCCTGGGATTGTGGGAGGTGTCCCTGCCCATGCAAGGGTGGTTCAGGATGGGGCTTAAGGTCCTCTCCAACCCAAACACTCCACGATGCTGTAACCTTTTACCTGCAGGTCAGTGCAGACCTCTGTGCTCTCTTTAAATGTTACCAAGGCTGAAATCTGCAGTCTGAGTGTTGGAAAATCCTGTTTTCCTAAGGCTCCACTGCTCTGGCTCCCCTCACCCCTCTCCAGGACCCAGAAGCAGCAGCTGCTCTGCTGTTTGTTCGTTCAGCTCCTGCCTCAGACACTGAGTCCGAGCGCAGCCCACCCCTCTCACACCCAACTGCAGCCTGGGGTGCTGGTCCAGCTGCTCCTCCAGGCCAGCCTTTGTTCCGTTCCTAGGAAACAAAGGCGGATAATGACAATCACCCTCTCTTTTCCTGTTTTGGTGGCAGGGAGAAGATGCCATTCCACCATGTGACAGCTGGCTTGTTGTACAAGGGCAATTACCTGAACCGCTCGCTCTCGGCCGGCAGCGACAGCGAGCAGCTGGCCAACATCTCGGTGGAGGAGCTGGATGGTGAGTGCTGCTGGGGCTTTGGGGTGGAGAAGGCTCCTCTGCACCTTCTCCGTGGTTCCATGCATGGAAGGCAGGTGAGAAGTGGGACGGCTCAGGGACACAGAGAACATCTCTGACCAAAGCTATGTTTCAAACTGTGGAGTGATTTTAGTCTCAGCTTATGTCCTCCTGCAGCTTTTTGAAACATTAAGCCCGCATTTTATGGGCAAAATGAGAAAATTGAGGCTCATACTGTCCCAAAGATGTCTTTAGCTTTCCCCAGGACCCTTCAGAGCTGAGTCTGTTCTTCCCACCAAGTCTCATTTGCTTTTAGGCCTTCCCAAAGGGAGATTCCTCTCCCTGTCTCAGTGTAAGAAGCATGAAGGTAGATTGTGGCTTAAGAAGATGGAAAGGGCTTTAAAATTCCATTTTCCAGATGAGCAGTAGGGAGCACAGAGCAGCCTTAGTCTGGCACGGGCCATCAGGAAGGTTGTCCCCGTGTGCTGCCTGGAGGGGCCCATCATTTTCCCCTGGGAAGCTGCTGCTGTTAATCCCCTCTGCCTGGCCCAGGATGTGTGGCCAGACACTCCCCATCTGGTTCTGGGGGAAAGGTCTCTTTTGTAGAGGATTTGTGACTCGCCAGGGTAATTTCTGTGTTAAATAATTAGAGTAAATGTTGTTGAGAGCCAGTCTTTGAGCATTGTGGAATGGAGATTTTGGTTTGCTCTCCAGTGGACACTTAGTACAAGCCATGGTCAGAATTGGGGGCCTCAATGGAAAACTTTTTGAGGGAAGGATCAAGGGAAGAGTGCAAGGTAGAACTGGTCCTTCCAGGACAGCCTGATGGCATTTTGGAGAAACAACAGGCCAACATTTCTGCCCACCCTGCCCATTTTCTTGTGTGCTTTGGTAAATCAGACCTTCATTTCCCAGCCTTTCCAACTCGGAGCCTTTGGATTTGGGTTTGTGAGCTTTACATGAATTTAGCTCTTTAGATACCAACAGTTTTCCTCTTTCCAGTGAGGGTGTGAGGATAAAGCTCAGGTGAGAGACAACCTGAGAAACCATTTCAGTGCAGCTTGGCTCAGACCCAGGAACCCCAGAACTGCCAAGGTCACATTCTGGGCTCTTCTCCTGGAGCTTGGCTTGAAGATTTGAGTTCAGCTGAACTGAGCTCAGCTTCTCCTCATCCCAAAGATGCCAATAGGATGGCCAGGAACAGCTTTGCCTTGTCCCTGTGCAGGGTCAGGGGGCTGCTGAGCACACAGAGGAGGGAGGAGGTCCTGCAGCTCACTCCAAGCACAAACAAGGATTTTCTGTTCTACCTGTTCCGATTAAAGCACGGCTGCTGTAATTGCCTGTGAGATTCGCAGAGACCTGTCAGGAGCTGTTGCTTCAAGCAGCCCCAGGGCTGGAACCCCTGGCAGGACCATGCAGGGCACGGGAGACACTCATCCCTGCCTTGCTTCCCTGCCAGGGAGGGAAGGGAAACGGGCTGTGCCGGGTGAGGGAAGGAAATCCAGCCTCAATTCCACCCTTCCCCTGCTGTCCCTGATCCCCGTGTGGGTCCGGGAGCCCTCGGACATCGCTCTGTCCTCCTCCTTTGCGGGAGGAGCTGGAGCCCAACCCCTGCGGCTCCGGAAGAATCCGGCGCGCCAGAACTGCGGATCGTCGCCGTTAATTAACGGCAAATGAGGGAAATTAGGTGTGGGAGAGCCGTCTTTGGAGAAGGAGCAGCCGAGTACTGGTACTTCGAGTCCCACTGAAGTGGCCGTGCGGGGAGTGGGAGCGCAGAGGGGATCGTTCGTCTCCTCTCACAAAGAGCCTCTCTCGTGGTCCGGGAGCTTGGACAGAGCTCTTCACCTCATCATCCATTTATTCCCTGCCTGTTGAGCACAGGCTCGTGTTCGAGTTAAGATCCATCCTTTCCCTGGCAGCCTTTGCTCTACACCCCCTCGGCGAGGGCTTTGTTCCTTTGCCGTGAGGATGTCCCCAGCTCTGGGACAGCACACCGGAGCTCCACATCCTCTTGTCTTCTTCCACCTGCAAACACAGGAGTGGCACCAAATTGATTCGTGTCTGAAAAGCCAGAGTAGCAGAAGCTGGAGATGCTTTTCCATGTGCCGGCAGCGTCCGGCCTCTGGAATTTATATTTTAAATGAACTCAGCAGTCTCCATCTCCCTGTGTTTTGTCTCTAATACCAGATCAGTGCCTGACTGTGCTGGTAATTGGGGAAGGTTCACTGCCCAAACCCCAAACAGAATTAGTCTTTCTGCCTTTAAGCATAAACTGTCTGAGGATGAGTAACAAAATGTTCTTCCTTGAGAAGTTAATGTCAGGCTATTGGAGCTCTCTGGATGGATCAAGCTGTGAGAGCTCGATGCCAATAACAGATTTGCATTTCATCTTCCAGGCTGGGGAAGAGATGCCAAAATTCTCCTTGGTTTCTTTTTCAATGAGATTTCGGTCCTGAGGGAGTTCCAGCCTATTGAGAAATTCCAGTCACACAGATTAAATTATGATAGGTTTGGAGCTGGAGGAGTCACTGGGAATTTTCTGTAACGTTCCTCTGTGCTCAAGGCTCCAACAAGTGCCTGATCTGTTGGGTTCTTTCCAGCAGATTTCTTTTTTTTCTGCATCTGGCACTGCATGTGTCAGCTACTGTTCACTTGGAAAGGGTTTCTAGGATGCTGCAGGGGGACGGTGCTGCAGCCTGACCTCACTCCCAGCTCATCCTACACAGAATACCCAGGAATTCTCCCTGTTTCAGCAGCAGGTGGAGGCTGGAGGAGAATAGGGAGATCAGGAAATGGAAAAGAGCTCTGATTTCAAGTAATGCAAGGGGGAAGGAGCCCAGGGCTTGGGGTGAACGCTCACAGTGCTGTTCTGCCACTTCTCTGAGAGGTTATTTTACAAAGGAACATTCAGAATCACAGAATTCCAGAATGCTTTGTGTTGGAAGAGACCTTAGAGTTAATCCAGTCCCATCCCTGCCATGGCAAGGACATCTCCCACTGTCCCAGGCTGCTCCAAGCCCTGTCCAGCCTGGCCTTGGGCACTGCCAGGGATCCAGGGGCAGCCACAGCTGCTCTGGGCACCCTGTGCCAGGGCCTCCCACCCTCCCAGGGAACAATTCCTGCCCAATATCCCATGTAACCCTGCCCTCTGGCAGTGGGAAGCCATTCCCTATGTCCTGTCCCTCTAGCCCTTATCCAGAATCCCTCTCCAGCTCTCCTGGAGTCCCTTTAGTCACTGGGAGAAGCTCTGAGGTCTCCTCGGAATCTTCTCCAAGTGAACAATCCCAGATTTCCCAGCCTGGCTCCATAGGGGAGGTGCTCCAGTCCCTTTATCAACTTCATGGCCTCCTCTGGCCTTGCTCCAACAATTCCATGTCCTCCCGATGTTGGGGACACCAGAACCATGTCCAGTTTTCCAGGTGAGGCCTAAGGAGAGCACAGGAAGTTTTTCTCTGCAAAACTTTCCTGACTTGCAGCAGCCATCTGTCATCCCTAACTCCACTCTGTTTTTTTCCATGCTGCTGCCTTTGAACATGCTGCTGGCAGGGGGAGGCTGGCAGAGGAGAGGTCACTCTGCTGATGGGTGCCTATTCCCAGCAGTAGCGTTTGCTATTTGTGGGGCTGGAGTAGTGTGAGGGTGTTGGAGAGCTGTCACAAAGGGAATTAACTTGCCCAGAGCTAAATCAGGAGATCCTTAACTTCGTAACTCCAGCTAAATAACAGAGCTGGAAGTGGCAGCTGATCCATAACCGGGCTCTGAGGGACTGGCAGCATGGAGAGGTCTCAGGTGGATGTTACTGCCATGTGCTTGGAGGTTTCTATGGATGAAACGATAAATTCAGGCTGGGAGGGGCTGTTTTACACAGATTTTTGGGCTCTTGTTGGTTGACATAAAATCATGGCACAGTTTGTGCAGACTGAGCTTTCCATGTCCCTTTCAAGGCAGCTCCTGTCCTCACGTTCTGAACCATCAGGAGTATTTTTAATAAAAAATGCTGGATGGAAATAATCATGTCAAGCTTGACTCATCCACCTCCACAGGCACTATCTAAAGGGTATTGTCAGGAGGGAAAAACATTTCCAGAGTGGGAATGTGACAAATCTCACCTGAAGGGAGGCACATGCATGATAAGCAGGCTTAGGGGAGATGCACGCAGGGCCTTACAGAGAAACCATGTGAACCACGGCAGCAGCATCTGTCCAGGCAGACATCCCAATAAATCCTTATCTGAGCCAGGTGCCTTCAGAATCAGCAGGAGGAAAAGTTGCTGCAGGGCAGTGCTGGCATCTGGTGCCTCACCCACAGAGCTCCTGCCTCAGGTGGGGCTGGGGTGTCTGTAGGGTTTGTTCTACACTGGGAGATTTTTGGGCTTCCTGCAGTCCCTAAGGTGGAGCTCCAGGCTGGCAGTGCCAGGGCTTTGCCTGGCTGAACTGGAGGTGTGAGCAGAGCAGCCCAGGAAACGGGGCTGCAGGAGCTTAGGATGCAGGGGAATACAAGGCAGGAATGTGGGGACTTCCCTCACCAGGAGGCTTTTCCATATTTATGGATTATAAACCACAGCAGGTGTCTGATTTCTGCTTCTTCTTCCCAGCACATCCCCTCTGTCACCAGCTCTCACCTGCGTGTAGAAGATGTCCCTGAGCAGCTCCAGAGGGAATTTAAGGGTCCTGGTTAAGTGCTGCTCCACATGGAGCTGGGATTAGCAGCCAGTGATGCAGGCAGGGCCAAAGGCTCAGGGGCTGGCGGGGCTGCAGCCCCAGGGCAGGGCAGGGAGGCAGTCATGGGGCTGGGGACACTCTGGGGTCACACACCCCGGGGGAAATGGCCCAACAGCACAGACACAGCTGTGCCATCCTAACCCTTCCTGTGACAATCAGCTCAGGTCAGGGCTGTTCACCCTCCTCTGCACGTCTGGTGACAATCCTTGGGTGCCGGGAGTTCTGGGAAGGAGGGGCCATGTTCTGCAGGCTTCTTTGGGGGCTGTTATTTGCCAAAAACCCCGTGAGCCAGGAGACTGTGGCTGGTCCATAGCTGGTTCTCTGTGCTGTTTTCAGGAAGGCTTGGTAAGATTCCCTGGCTGCAGAGTCAGAGTTGCTGTGCCACAGCTCCCGTCGCTCAGCTCCTGTCCTTCTCCAGAGGCTGAGTTTTCCCTGGCACTTGAATCCTGCAGAAGGGAGAGGACAGAGAGGGTCCCTCCAGCCTCCCCAGCTGGGGACTGATTATCTTCAGTGTTCCAGGTGGGATCCAGGGAACAGGAACAGGAATGTGCTCCATGAGGAAGACCCATGGGAGACAGGCATTAGTCAGTGGGCTGAGTCATGGAGCATCAACAGACTGAGCCAGCTCAGCTCCAGGGAGGGGAAAAAACACCTGGAAAAGAGGAATAAGGAAAGGAAAGGAAAGGAAAGGAAAGGAAAGGAAAGGAAAGGAAAGGAAAGGAAAGGAAAGGAAAGGAAAGGAAAGGAAAGGAAAAAGGAAAGGAGAATTCCCCTGGGATAGGAGATGCTCTGGACATGGATCCCTGCACAGGTCCCCAAGTCCACGCTTAGTGCAAGCCCTGAACGCATTAATGCAGTGACTGGGACTGTATAAAGCTCATTTGCTGTTTCCCCAAGCTCTTTTCCAAGGGAGGTTCATCCCCAGCGTCACTGCTGTGAGTGGCCATGGCTGGAAATGGAATTATTTCTGTCTGCTATTGAGCTGGGATGGGGTTTCGTGTCCCTGAATATCAAACTGTGCCAGCACCATGCCCAGGCTTCTGGAGACAGGAGCAGCTCTGTCTCTCCCTTCTGCCGAGCTCCTTCTGCCAATTTTCCAGTTACAGCTTGGAATTCCAGTGTGGGTTTTCTTGGGACTCGCGAGTTCCAGGTATGGAGCAGCCTCCCTTAAGAAAAGATAAAATCTGGTGCAGGGTTAATGTTCTGAGGATCACAGAATCCTAGAAAGTTCGGGGGGGGG
>VXBU01018257.1:86914-106358 GCA_013400315.1 Bombycilla garrulus | reverse complement strand
GGCCTTGGGCACTGCCAGGGATCCAGGGGCAGCCACAGCTGCTCTGGGCACCCTGTGCCAGGGCCTCCCACCCTCCCTGTGAATTCTGCAGGAATTCTTGGGTTGCAGGTTCCCTTTGCTCCAGACAGCTCCTGGATGGGGATGAGGTGGGTCCCTGTCCTTGGAGCTCAGCGCTGAGGAGGCTGCAGAGATCCCCCAAGGCAGAGGTTTGTGGGTGTAATTCCCTGTGCTCTGTCCCATCAGGAGTCTCCAGGTGCCACATTCCTGGGAGCACTGGTTGAGGGGAGGCCCCTGCTCAGCACAGCTCCATTCTCCTGAACTCCCTTTGGGAATCCTCCCCTGTGGCAGCGGGCTCCTGTGTGCCACAGACACTCATCCAGCATCACCAGTGTTCCCCCCTCAACTCCAGGAAAGCTCTTTTTCCCTGGAGTTAGCATCCCTTCCCTCCCCAGACAGACAGCGCAGTGTGTGGACACCCAAAGGGTGGGAGCCCAGGGAGGTCTGCAGAGGGATTCCAGGCCTTAGGGTTTGAGCTGCTGCGTTGCCATCGGGACCACCGGAGCTGGGGGATGAGCTTTGAGACTCCCCAGCACTGGGGCTCCTCAGCAGGAAGGTGGCAGAAAGCTTTGGATGGGGGGAAACTCCAGAATAGGAAGTCTTTCCATTCTCCTTTTTATCCCAAGCCCTGTGCAAGGAGCCTGGACTTTGGCAGATTGATTTTCCAGGGGGGCAAACCCAGCCTTGGGAAGGGCTCCAGGGGCTCTGCTCCCCCTGCCCCACACCTCCTCCCAAGGGGAAATGTGTCACCTGCACGCCCTGCCCCCAAAATCCAGGAACAGGCATCAGCAGCATCTCCAAGAAAAGAGTCCTTGCAGCAAGAGAGTACAAATAAAATGGGATTGGCTGCCAACAAATTAAAATGACAGGGACACCATCTGGACAACAATTAAAGGGATGGCTTGAGCTCCAGCTATGCTGACATGGTTTGGGAACGGGCTGGTGAGACAGAGAGTTACTGGGGGGGGATATTCAGATATCCTTGGGCAGGGCTGGAGGATTCCTGGATTACTGTAGCAGAGATGGAGCGTGTTTGAGCTGGAAAAAGATGGATTTGGGGAGAGTGCCTTGGTGCAGCTCCTTTTGGGTCTCTTTCACCAGAGGTGCTGCTGAGGCTTTGGTGCTCCCTGGCATTCCATGGATCATCCCAGGCTGGGAATTTGCTGCCTGTGTCCTCTCCGGCCACGGGAATGGAGCAAATCCACATTAGGAGCTAAATCTGCCATAAAAGGCATTTAAATCTGGCTGTGACACATTTATCCAATTTTTAATAGGGATTTTTAATTTTTGATGCAAGCTCCTAGGCTGGATCATTAATTTTACAAGTTCTTCAATTCCTGGTGTTAAACCTGGGTTTAGCGAGTCCCTGCTATTCCAGGGTGCACTCAGGGGTCTCATCCTCACCTGCTGCCTTACTGCTCTGCTGAGCTGCTCCCCAGACAGTGGCGCTGCCTGGGACAGGGCTCCTGCAGCCCAGAGCTGTGAGATTCCCTGGACGTTCCCTGGAGGCTGAATGCCTCTGTGTCCCCCATTTTCCAGGATGGGAAGAGCTGTGGATTCAGGGAGGTGTTGGTGTGTTGTGCACACCCAGCCAGATCCCAAACACATCATTCCCTGCTGGCCCAGCTCCCAGGGTACCTTTGGGATGGGGTCAGACTGTGCAGAGCATCTTTCCCTTGCAAAGGGAGGCATCAATTCCTGCCCGAGGCTTTTGAGGCTGCTCAGGGCTGGCAGTGCCACAAGAACAGATTTTGGACATCCCCCCACTCCATAAAGGGCCTCTCCCTTGGATCAGGTGGGAATTGTCCCAGCCATCCAGCTCCTTCCCTGGCCACACGAATGAGGCCTGGAGAAACCTCAGTGCTGCAGAAGCCACAGCAGCTCTGGGGACTCAAGCAGTTGGACCCCAGCTGAAAATCCCTCTGAAAAGCCATTTCCTCACATTTAACTGCACAGGCAGAGGCACAAACCTGGCCTTTTCCATGGATTTGAGCTGCCTTAGGCATCCCTTGGTGGCATTAAGTGCTGAGCAAATGGTCCACGCTTCATTTCAGTTCCTGGGGCCTCTCTCTGTGCTGGGCTCGGGAGCCCAGGGAGGGCTGGGAAAAGGTCTGGCCAAGCTGCCAGTGAGGGGCTGGGACAGGTGAATCCCAGCAGGGCAGCCCTGGGTGCAGAGCCCAGGAGCAGGATGGACATGAGGGGCCTGTGGGGCTGCCAGGGCTTTGCTCACTCAGACAGGGTCTCAGAGTTGGCTTTTGCCAACTTTGACAAAGTTTGTTTTTTTCCCCCATCCTTTAATTACCCTGATTCAGAATCCTCAGGGTCTGGAGATGGTCCTGGTGCTCTGTCTGCTGGGCTGGTGGGGCAGGGCAGTGCCAGGTGACGCTGTGGGCTGTGGGGACAGGGATTTCAGCCAGGAGGTGACATTCCCTTCAGCACACCAGCTGTAATCAAGCCCCAGCTCAGCAGAATCGATGCCTTGGCTCCTCAGAGCAGCCTCCTCTCCAAGCCACAAACACCTGCAAAACCCCACTGAATCTGTACAGGGGAACATTCAGAAACAGGTTTTGCCACTAAATAAGGAGGTTTAGGGGTTAGGTGTGCACTGGAGAAGCTGAAGGACCGATCCCTATTCACAGTCCTTCACTGGGATGCTTTGGCTGTTGCTGATTTCTCTGGACCTCAGTTTACTGGGCAGCAGAGAGATTTGGGAAGGGGGAGAAGCCACCACAGCTTTGGGAGCTGCCGGGGCCTCTGTGGCTTCTGCTCCCCAGGAGCAGTGGCTTTGCCCGGACTCCCTGTGGTCCCTGCTGGTGACATGGTGGGGGTGGCACAAGGTCCTGGCACAGCTCTGCTGCAGCAGCGGCAGGGACAGAAACCCAGTGAGCGAGAGGGTCTCACTTCGTGCCTTTGAAAGGCTTTTTTTTCAGATGCCACTGGAGCAGAGCCTTTGGAATCATCACCAGATGTCAAGGTCAGCGTTCCTGGTTTGGGATGGGGACACTGCCCACAGCACTGTCAGGATCCCGGCCCTGCTGCTCCAGGGAATATCCATCACCCGCAGGGCTCTGCCGAGGGACACTGCGGTCCCGTCCCCATGTCCCTCTGTGCCAGAAAGTGCCTTTCCTGTCCTGAGGCCAAGGCCAGGGCCCTGGCACAGTCAGCAGGGTGTGAAGCCAGCAGAGGGATGTCAGCAGTACTGGGAATTAAACCTGATTGTCCTCTCCCTCTGGCTGGAATTCTCTGTTTGCCAGTTCCCCTTGCCCAGACATGGGGCTTAAGACATCACAGCCTCAGCTCAGATGAGAAAAGGTGCCAAGGCCGGGTTCATTAAATGGATTGTGCAAGGACGCTCCCTCAGGATTTGCACTGGATGTTCCCAAAAAGTCAGAGCCGGGGGAAGCAGGAGAGGAGGAGAGGAACAGGAGGAGCTGTGTCCCAGTGGGATGGGGCAGGATGGAGCAGAGGGCACAGGGTTTGGAGCTGGGGAGGAGCTGAGAGGAGCAGCTGCCTCCAGCTTTGGATTTGCTGTTCCCGAAGCCAAAGGAGCTCGAGCCACGTGCAGCCGTGTCCAGCTGTCCCTGGACCCCTCCAGCCAGATGGGTCCGGGGGGCCTGGGCACGGAGCAGGAGCCCAGCGGGCAGTGCTGCTCTCCCAGCTCTGCCTGCGGTGACATCCAAGTGGATCTGTAGGAGCCCTTGGAAATCCGGCCTTGGACACCATGGGGTGCCCCTCTGCCAGGGACTGTGGTGCTCCCAGGCCCTGGGGCTGTGCAGGGCTGCAGGGACCCCCAGCCAGGCCTGTGAGGGACAGGGATGCTCTGGGAACAGTGGGGAGGAACAGGAGAGCTCAGCCCTCTTTGCTTCCCGATTCGACCCTGGATGCCAGGAGTTTCCAGGGGCACAGGAAATGTCCAAGGGCACAGGGAGTGTCCAGGGGCACAGAGAATGTCTGGGATCACAGAGAATGTCTGGGAGCACAGGGAATGTCCAGGAGCACAGAGAATGTCTGGGATCACAGGGAATGTCCAGGAGCACAGAGAATGTCTGGGATCACAGGGAATGTCCAGGGGCACAGAGAATGTCTGGGATCACAGGGAATGTGCAGGAGCACAGAGAATGTCTGGGATCACAGGGAATGTGCAGGAGCACAGGGAATGTCTGGGAGCACAGGGAATGTCTGGGATCACAGGGAATGTCCAGGAGCACAGAGAATGTCTGGGAGCACAGGGAATGTCCGGGAGCACAGAGAATGTCTGGGATCACAGGGAATGTCCAGGAGCACAGAGAATGTCTGGGAGCACAGGGAATGTCCGGGAGCAAGGAGAGAGCAGCAGAGCTCCTGGGGCCAGGCAGGAGCTGCAGTTTTGGAATGCTGTGGGAGCCGTCAGTGCCAGCACAGCCACTGCAGCTCCTAGGGCTGGTGCCAGCCCGGCTCACGTTGCTCACTCTCCAAATGGAATGAGTTAAAGCTGAGCCGTGGTTTTGGCAGGCTGAGCGCAGCCCAAGGTCCTGCCCTCCCTCCTCACCGGCTGCTGCTGGGCAGGGAGGGCTCAGCCGGGGACTCTCGGGGGCACCCTGGGCCTTGCACCAGGTGGGGTTGGGGGGATGAGGACCTCTCTGTCCACCTTGGTCTCCTGGTTACTCCAAAGGGCTCTTCTGGCCTGGACCCAGCTGAGAGGGACAAAAGGGAGGGACAGTGGCAGTGCGGGGACAACAGCAGGACCCACATGAGCATCACGTGAAGCAACGCTCAGAATGACAGGACGGGAGATTGTGGAGCTCAGTGCCCAGGTCTGCAGAGTCCTGGAACCATTCACCAGTGGGGAAAGCAGCTGGGATCCAAATCTGGCTGGAATTGGGATGGGCTGGACAAGCAGAGAGCTGTTCAGTCCCAGCCCGTGTCCTGCCCAGAGCTGAGGGGTCACAGGCAGCATAAGCCAAGTAAGAGCAAGAAAAAAGAACTCCCAGAAACATTGACATTTGGGATTTTCAGTCTTTAGTAGTGCAGAACAGCACAAAGGCTTTCTGAAAATGTCTCCTTTATTTTGATAAAAATTCTGAGGGGGAAAAAAAACACAAAACAACAAAAGAAAGAAAACCCCGAAGCTTTGGTAGTGAATTATATTTGTGTCTCATGGTCCTGAATGCACGCCATTAAGATGTCATTTAGGAAAAGTCTCTCTAAATAAGCCATTAGAACACAAGCCTACTAGAAACATCTGTGATGAGCAGTATTTTGTATTTCAGGATTATTCTTTTGGGCAATTTCTTTTTAATTTGTGAGGAAACACAAATCTCATTACTTTTCTTTCAACAAAATCTAATCCAGGGCATGAGATTTTGTGAACAGCTCTGGGTGGGGAGGGCAGGGACGGGGCTCTGGAATCGATTGGAATTGCTGCTACTTCCCGGAGGTGCAAAACACTTGGAGCAGTTTTGTGCTCAGCAATTCCTCACGTCTGCACGTGAGGAGGGGATTGTGCTGTGCGGGGACACAGCAATTTTTGTCTTTGGAACGGGGAGCTGTGTTTGCCAGCTGAGGGATGGAATGCCCAGCACAAGCACTCAGTGGAGCTTGTCACTGCTTTGTAAATTTGATTCCAGTGCTGCAGGAGGGAAAATGAGAAAATAGATGTTCTGTCCTGCTTTGCTCTTGGGGGAAGTGGAAGTGGGATGGGCTGAGGTTCCCTGTCTAAAGCACAGGAGCAACAATGTCCCTGATTGTACAAATCTGTTCCTCAGGGACTGCAAGGAGAGTTAACAGCCCCAGGACAGGCACTGCCTCCCAATGCAGCTCTGCAAATAGGGGACTGTTCGGTTTATTGGAGTTTAAAAATAAATGGATGCCCCTACGTTTTTCTATTTTTTTAAAATCAGAGCCAAATCAGCACATTTGAATTTTTGCATTTTTCTCCCATGAATCGGAAGCTATGGAGGAAAAAATAATTCTCATCTGTTCCAAAACAAAGTGTTTAATTTTGAGTCTGAGCTTTTTCACTCAGTTCTGCCCTGAAGGTGTGGCAAAGGTGCAGATTTTGACTGGCCATGTCCCAGCTTCCACAGAAAGATCAAATCCAAACACTTCCTTCCAGCCCGGACACGGGGCGGGGGCAGCTGCTGGGAGCTGATGAGGTGTCTTGGCGAGGCTGGGTCCAGTTTGGGGAAAGCTCTGCAGGAGACACCTTGCCTTGGGATGGTTCATTTCCAGCCAAGCCAAGGGCGCAGGAGCAGGGCCAGGATTCGGGCAGGGATGTGCAGGAATCCTTCCCTCCCTCCCCTGCTGGGAGAGGAGCCCCAGCAGCGGGGTCACACCTGAACCCCCGCTGTGCCCTCAGGGTCCTTCCCGTGGCTCCCAAGTGCTGTCATTGCTCCCTGAGGAGCTCCCAGGAGCCGAGCTGGGTTCTGGCAAAGCCCAGGAATGGCCATTCCAGCCCAGCAGTAAAAATATCCATGGTTTGGGTTGGCTGGATGCAGGAGGGACACTTCCCACTCCATTCTGGGACGGGACTTTGGGACCTGACAGCTTTTTCAGGGTTCATTCCAGCAGCCTTCCAGGCTTTCTCCACAGCCTTCCTTTGCTGGATTCCCCACCCTCCCTTTTGTCTGGCTCTCATTTTTCACAAGAACAGGCTGGAATGTATGAGCTGAGGAAATGGCAGCAAAGCAAATCAAGGGTCTGGTTATAAATACAGGGCTCTGAAAGGGAAGTCTGGCTTCTCCTCAGGTTCTCTGCTGTCCTGCACTGGGTCTGGAGTTTCCAATCTGCTTTTTTTCCTCCTTGGATAAGGGGATGTGCTTTGATTTCTGCAGCTCCCGTCAATGAGAGTAAGGCTGAGGTGTCCCTTCAGGCCTGGTGGAAGGAGATGGGATTAGACATTTAGAGCTATTGCTCAGCAGCTCTTGGGGGTTTAGAGAGGAGTTTTTAGGTGATTGAAAATCCCATTTATTTCCCCTGCAAGAGAGCAGCACGTCAGGGCTCTTGGCTGGGTGACACCTGGGTGTCACCTGGTGCCACCTGAGCCTGAGGGACACCTCGTGTGCACTGCTGTGGGGAAGGGCTGACTCCTTGTGCTCTGGAAATGTCTCTGCTGAGGTTTATCTGCAATAACAGAGACGTGAAGCAGCTGCTTTCAGATGTTCACTGTGATTGTTTCAACTTCTCACCCACAAATTCGGGCTGGAGTCAAAGTGTGGAGGCCTGGCAGATAAAAAGCTCTCCTGATGATGTGTTGGGAGCACCTGTTTCTCCTTCCCAGCAATGTCTGAAGCCAAACATGGCACATCCCTGGAGTTCCTGTGCATGGAGAAGCTGCCCATGGAATGTTTCTCAGGAAGAGCAGGGTTGGTGTCTTTGCTCAGCCAACAGAAGAGCTGAGCTTGGGGAGGGACTTGGTGTCTCCCAAGGAAAACGTGCTGATTTTACAAATGTGAAATTCTGATCCCAGTGCTGGAGGCAGGAAAATTCCCATCGATGGAGCTGGGCTGTCACTGAAGGAATCAGATAACTGGTGATATCCTTAGAGTAAATTTCTCATTCTAATAGAAACCTTTTAGGGATCAGCTCCAAGAGAAAGTTTCACCCTCCTGAGTTTCAGTTCCTGAGTGCTGGAAGATGAGATGTCACATCCCATTCTGGGGGGATTTGTGGGATGCAGCTGCCCATGAGCACAGCTCATTGTGCCATCCTTCATCTGCTGGCTGAGAAGGAGGTCTCAGCTCCCGGTGGCACGGACCCAGTCCCAGTGCCAGTCCCAGTCCCAGTGCCAGTCCCATTCCAGTTTGTCATGCACGGGAGTGAGGCTGGCAGTGAGGGAGGGCTGGCCCGGGCTGGGCTGGGTGTTTGGGCTGGGAATCAGTGGTGGAACAGAGAGAGGCTCTTTTGAACCTCGCTCCTTTGGGTAATTACCAGTATGGTAATTTATGTGCTTCATTAATAATCAACTCTCTGCGTTCCCTTACCTCTCCCAGCTCCTGCTCCTGAGGCCTCCAAGGCTTTGATGGGATGAGAGCAGCACAAATTAAGCGAATGGGCTGAAAAGAGAGGCTCTGAGGCAGGGGGGCCACAGACCCGTCTGGTTTTGCTCTAAAACAGATCAAACAAAGGGGTTTGGTGTTGCTTGGGCATTTCCCTCCCACCCTTTCGGGGAGGCATCTCCTCCACGTCCATCAGCCCCTGCTCTGCTTTGGCTGATGGCTGTTCAGGAGCAGCTGGAATAATCCTCATCCCCAGGAAGGGGACAAACTATTGCAGCACTGGCCAGAGTTCCTCACCCAGAGCGCTCCTTGAGACTTCCCTAATCCCTGATTGCCGCTGTCCTTGGGGGCAGCTGGGCATCCCAAAGGATGGCATGGCAACAAGCAGTGCCTGAGCAGCTCTTTACAGCAGCTTCTGAGGAGCCTGGGCTCCAGCTGGAGTTTGGAGTTCTGTGGGATAGCCCTGGATAACTCTGGACAGCTGTGAGCAGCTTTCTGCATGTCAGCTCAGGGATGTGTGTAGGAATCTTCAAACCATAAATACTTGGTGAGGGTTGCAGTGACTTTTTTGAGTGGGGAGAGAAGAATGTGGCAGCCAGAAAAAAAACCTGTGACACAAAAATAGTAATGGCCCTTTTGGGAAGAGGAAATGATATTCCACTAAAAACAGCAACCCCAATTAAATGGGAGCATTTAAAGCAGGGAATTGCTAATTACCTAGATATGGATGAGGCAGATATGGCAAACAGATTTACTGGGGAAAATAACTCTGTACATATGTCCACGATGATTTCTTTTCTTGCCACGAGCTCAGAATTGTCTGGGCTGTGTAAATATTGTGGTTGATGGCTGTAAAGATTTCCAATGGATCAAGCTGGAAAGAGTCATTTGGTCAACCACGGTTACCAGAGCTGGGAAATTTCATTAATGGGGATTTAGAGGCATGGCCAGGCCCATCCTCACCCTTGTTTTAATTAACCCTTGTTTTAATTAACCTTTGTTTAAAATAACCCCTGGCACATTAAGGGAACCTCTGCCAACCCCCCCTTGGACATGGTGACCTCGTGTGACTCTGGTGGAACAAGACACTTTTCCAAGCAGGTTTGTGTTTGTTACAATGGCGCAAGAGGGGCAAGATATTATTTTTTTAATATGAAAAAATTAATTTTCCAGCTGGAATGTGGGAAGTAGCTCCTGCCTCGTGTGGAAGGTGATGAGGATGTCTCTGTGCTCATCCTTCACGGGGTGGGCACAGACCATGGTGTCCTCCCCTGCTGTCTCCTCTCCAAACACGGATTTCCAACACTTTTCCACACCTTCACATCTCTTCTGTTTTGACATTAATAAGAATAGCAAAGAGTTCAGAGAAACTAGTTTCGGCATCTACTGTATTTAATTTGCTCCAACTTTCATGTGGAGTTTAATTTAGACTGATGAGAGAGGCAGTTTTATGAGTATAAAACTCCATTAATTACAGATCCTGTCTTAATTATAAATGGCTCTGTTTTAAAGGAAGTTTTACAACCAAAATTAAGACTTGGAGCAGTTCAATCAATACAAACATCAATTAGACCTGACTTTGTACTCCAATTAATTTATAAAGCTTCCCAATGAGTTGTAAACAGTGTGGCACTTTGTGCTCCTGGCTCTGCCATCCCTGGGCACCAGGAGGTCCCTGGGGTTCCGCTGGAGCCTCCTCACATCAGTGGCCGGAAGAACAACCTTCCCAAGGGGCTGGGAAGAGTTAATAACCAGCAGAGTTAATGGTTCAAATGGCCCAGCCTGGCACTTAAGGAGAAGCAGATTTGTTCACTTGGCTGTGGCCCGGCAAATTCCCAGGTGGAAAACTGTCCCAGCAGGGTCCAGCTGCCCTGAGGAGCTCTGGGACACCCCGGGCTGGGACACGGGCACTTGTCACAAAGATCACACAATGGTTTGGGTTGGAAGAACTTTAGGATTCATTCTGCTGCACCCCTGCCATGGTAGGGACACCTTCCACTGTCCCAGGCTGTTCCCAGCCCCATCGAGCCTGGCCTTGGGCACTGCCAGGGAGCCAGGGGCAGCCACAGCTTCCCAGTAACGCTCCCCCAGGTGTGAATGCCATGGGCAAGGGCTTGGGAAGGGTTCAACCTTCAGTGCAGCATTCAGGAGGGCACAGAACCCTCTGTGGGCATCAGACTGGTCCCAGTTGCCTTCTCCTCCCACGGCTCCTCAGGGCCGGGAATCTGTGGCCATCCAGCTGCTCCCAGAGGGAGCCCAGCCCAGGAAAGCCCAGGAAAACTGACAGGAAACTGTAACCTGACCATACAGGAGGTCCTGTGGGAAGTGGGAAAGGGATGGAGGGAGGTGTTAGCCCAGTTTTTATTTCAGTTTTTGGTGTAACCGGGGGTTTTAGTGCAGCCAAGCTCAGGGCTCTGGAGACGTTTGAAGTTTGGAAAAGAGCGGGCAAACCAAGCCAGACCCTGCTCCGAATTCCCAGCAGATGCTGGATGTTTAAACCCTTTCAAGCAGAGCCATTTGGGTCAGAGCAAATTCTCCTGAGATATTTTTAGCCAATAGAGCAGCAAAATCTTACCCCAGAGAAAGAAACTTACAAAGGGGCTGCCTTGGTTGGTGCTGGGAGACCTCTGAGCTCAGGGGCTGTCATGAATCAGGGGATGTGGATATTCCAAAGGGATACAACTGCCAGGAATCAGGGAATGAGGATATTCCAAAGGAATACAGCTAACAGGAATCAGGGAATGAGGATATTCCAAAGGGATACAACTGCCAGGAATCAGGGAATGAGGATATTCCAAAGGAATACAGCTAACAGGAATCAGGGAATGAGGGCTTTCCAAAGGAATACAGCTAACAGGAATCAGGGAATGAGGATATTCCAAAGAAATACAGCTAACAGGAATCAGGGAATGAGGGCATTCCAAAGGAATACAGCTAACAGGAATCAGGGAATGAGGATATTCCAAAGGAATACAGCTAACAGGAATCAGGGAATGAGGATATTCCAAAGGAATACAGCTAACAGGAATCAGGGAATGAGGATATTCCAAAGGAATACAGCTAACAGGAATCAGGGAATGAGGGCTTTCCAAAGGGAGAGAGCTGCCCTGGCCCCGGAGCTAGGCCTGTGTACAGCAGATTCTGTGATTAAGTGTGAGTGTTGCTGCAGCTTTTCCATGAGAACAGGGAGAGTGAAGAGGGAAAGAGGCAGATCCTGCCAGTTACGGCTTCTCTCCGTGTTTCTGGGATGGGGCCATTCAGGGAATGGCCAGTCCAGCCCTCACCAGCTCATCTGAGAGCTGGGGCTGCTCGAGGGAGAGGCATTGGAGGGGCCCAAGCCACTGCTTCCACCTCCAGGGAGCCTGGTGGGAATAATTCCACTGGAGATGGCCGGGCTGGAGGCTCCTGCCTTGTGCTGTGGGGCTGCTTTGGGACTCCAGGTGTTGCCCGTGTCCCACCCTGGGCTTTGGCTGGCCATGGAGGGGAGGTCAGAGCCCTTCCCACCCCCCTGGAATCCATGAGCACCGGAGCAGGGGGTGCTGGGATTAGGTCACTGGAGACTGAGGTTGGCTCCTATGGAATGGAGATCCTGGCCTGTCGCACTAAAGCTGTCCCTCCACACGGGCAGTGACCCAGCTCCTGGCCTGTGGGACCTGCTCACAGTGAACTGGGGAACCTCCTGTTTCCATGGAAGCTTTGGCATGAAGTCTGCAGTGTGGGATTTCCACCTTGGATGTTTCAGGATTGGTTTGGGGGGCTGGAGGTTTCTTAATTTTCTTCTCCTGCCGGTGGCTCAGCAGCAGGAGGAGGTTCTGGTGAGGGTTTGGTGGCAGCTCAGTTTTTCTGGTGGCCACAAAGGGTACAGCAGTGGCTGGAAAAGCCACATTGGAGGGACAGGTGACAAGAAGTTGTGACAGCTCAGCAAAGGCTTCCAGCCTGAGCACAGCCCAGGATGTGGTGAATCCAGGCTCCAGAGTGGGAGAAGGGTGTGGAGAAGGAGAACATGGAGCAGTTGTTCACTGTCTGCTCCAAAGCAGAGCTGCAAATGTCAGATGGAGCTGGAGGAGGTGTTTGGGAGAGGAGAAAGTGGAGCAGCACTGCTGGCGTGGGTAATCCATGGGACTCCTTCCTGTGGGCTAAACAGAAAGGAATGTGATCCTGAAAGGGAATGGGAAGATTTGTGAAGATCTTGGGACTGTTTGAAGAAGCGTCCTTGCCTGAGAACCAGAGCTACCCTGACCTGGTGTTGCCCTTCCCAGGACCCAGAACTGCTCTGGAGATGCAGACCTGCAGCTGTGCCTGGGTCAGGCTGAGCATCCCAGGTCCCCTCAGTGCCCTTCCCTGGGAAGGGATGAACCCAGCTGGACTTCCCAGTGCCCAAGGGCAGGGACAGATGGGATATAGGGAAAGAATTGTTCCCTGGGAGGGTGTGAGGCCCTGGCACAGGGTGCCCAGAGCAGCTGTGGCTGCCCCTGGATCCCTGGCAGTGCCCAAGGCCAGGCTGGGCCGGGCTTTGGGCACCCTGGGACAGTGGGAGGTGTCCCTGCGATGGCAGGGGTGGCACTGGATGATCCTTGATTCCATGAACACTTAGCGAGCTTCCAGGCACAGGGAATGTGTGACCTTTGACAGCACTCGCGGTCCCTTTGCTGGGATCTGGGACGGGGTGAATGGGAAGCGATGGAGGAGGGAAAGCAGCTGATGTGCTGCAGCAATAAACTCCTGCTGGGATTCTTGGGGCTGTCCTGTGCAGGGCCAGGAGCTGGACTGGGATGACCCCTGTGGATTCCTTCCAGCTCAGTATATTCCCGGCTTCCATGAAAACTGGCAGAGCATTTGGGATTTTTCCTCCTGTTTTGCTCTTCTATGCTGTTGCTAAAATACCCTTGGAGAGAATATCAGATGGAGATGAGGAACAAGGAGCTGCTTTTATCCTTCCCCCACATCCTGGATGGCCTGGGGAGGTCCTGGAGCAGATCCTCTATGTCCAGGATCCTCTGGTGTGCCCGTTCTGGGCTGCAGTCCCTCTCCATGGACAGCTGGCACAGGGATACAGCCCATGGAAGGAGCACAGCTGGGATTTCCCTGCTCCTCGTTATTCCTTGGCCACTGTGGAATCCCCTGGAGCTCTTGGCAACCTGCAGAACTCACAGCAGCTTTTCCTGAGCGCTCTGGAGATGCTGTTTTAATGTCTCCAGGATAACAGGCAGGTTTTGTCCAGCACAGGGGGATCAGCTGCACAGGGACATGGGAGCCTCTGGAAGCAGAAACTGCACCCCAGCTTGGGACAAGCCAGCAGCAGTTTCTGCTTTGAGGAAGAAGCTGCTTCCATGGAGAGGAGTGGGAAAGTAACAGAAACTTTGGGTTTCCACTGTGAACTGACTTAGGAACTCTGCTCCCTTCTCACTGCTTCCTTAGGGAGACAATTCCCTCTCTCCCCTGAGATGTTCTCGTAGCAAATTTGTGAATTCAAGTGTTGGAGCAGGATCCCCTTCCCAGGAGAGGGCTGTTGTGCACTCCTGGAAGAGCCCCAGCAGGCACCAGTTTTGTGAGAAATGGATTGCTGCTGGATTCTTCCCCTTCCTGCAGTTGACTCCTTCGTGCTGGAAATCCAGACCAGAGCTGGGTTTCCTTGGAATTGAATCATGTACTTAATGGCCAAGCTGCCAAGAGCAGTCAGGTGGGTTTGTTTCCTGATTCTATCTCCTATCAATATAAAGATTCATATGTGCAAGAAATACTTCCAGAGTAATTTTATCAACCAACTTCATTATTGCCTGGGGAATTTAAATGGAACTTTAAGCTGGGACAGCTCCAGCTTGTATTCCAGGCAGACCAGGAGGTTTAGAGTGCGTGTCTGTGTTCAAACTGTACGTGGATATTGTGGGGATATACTGATATGTGGAATATCTGTACTGAGGCTATACTGACCCTGCTGCTGGACACTGCAGTGTGTCCCTGGCAGTGCCACATCTCCTTGTCACACTGACTGCTCCCAGTGTCCCTGCAGTGCCACATCTCCCTGTCACACTGACTGCTCCCAGTGTCCCTGCAGTGCCACATCTCCCTGTCACACTGACTGCTCCCAGTGTCCCTGCAGTGCCACATCTCCCTGTCACACTGACTGCCCCCACCGTTCCTGCAGTGCCACGTATCCCTATCACCCTGCCTGCTCCCAGTGGTCCTGCAGTGCCACATCTCCCTGTCACACTGCTCCCAGTGCCTCTGGAATCGGGTGCTGCACACTCAGCTCGAAATCATTTCCCCACCATTTTTCAAGTGCCAGGAAGCAAAACCATCCTGAATAATCTAGCTGGTGGAAAGGGGGAAGCTGCTCTGCCTTGTAAATCTAAAGGCACTCGGCCTCTCTTCCCTGTGCCCTTGAGTGCAGAGCAATCCCCACGTCATAAACAAAAATCCCAGGCAATAATGGAATTATTCGTAGGATGCTTTGGAGAGCGCTCTGGAAATAGGGTCGGCAGTACTTAGAGAGATGGGATCAGAGTTGGAGCAGAGGAGAGGTGGAATTATTTCCTTTTCTTCTTATCGGTTGGGAGTTAAGGATCAGAGAGGTCCCAAAGCTCTGAGAGCTGTGGCTGCTTGCTCAGTGGGGGAGTGGCCAGTGCCCACTCCAGGGCCGCTTCCCAGGATCCTGCTCCCATCCAAGGCTGTGTGGTGTTCAGGAGGTTCACCTGGAGATCACAGTCACACCTGCGTGCACTGGGATGTGGTTTTGGCCACTCCTGCCCTGGGCTGGGGCTGTGAGGCGGTTGCAGGGCAGCAGGATGACCACAGCCCAGCTCAGAGCTGCTACTGCTCCTGTCAGTCAGGAGGGCCAATTCCAGTGGCTCCAGTACCAGGAAATGTTTCCTTGGCCTTACTCCTGGCCAGCAGCAACCATCAGGATTAGTGTGATCCATGTGCAGGCTGTGGGAGGCAGCCATGGGGATCCTGGGCAGAGGACGGTGCCTAAAATCCCAAAGTGCTCCTGTGTTCGGGTCCTCACGTGCAGAGCATGGCCCTGGCCCTGCTCCCATTGCTCGGGGAGGGTGGGACAGCCCAGGAAAACCTCCAGGCTGATCCTGGGCACAGAGGGACAGGCCACGGCTTCATCACAGAGCCTGCAGGAAAGCGAGGAGACAAGGAACCGTCTTTAGGCCATCTGTACTGAAATAGTGACTCAAGAGTCGTGCTTCCATTTTTTTCTGAAGTTTTTATTACGTTTGTGAAAGAAAAGGCCAGAATTGCTGGGCAGGCAGGACATGAGCTCCACAGGGACAAGACAGAGAAGTGGCTTTGTGTCACCCCTTCTCCATTCAAAACAGTGTCACGCCCTTCTCCAGCAGCTTTCTGCAGAGCACCTGGAGGATTTTACCCAAGGGAAGCTTCCCAGGAGCTGGAGCTTTGTGCCAGGCTGGGAGAAGCAGATGTGGATGTGGGAGGCAAAAGCCCTTTCCAGAGCTCTGCTAGGCTTGGAGAAAGGGAGGCATCAAACGGCTCCAAACACGGGGCTAGAAGCAGAGCAGGAAAGGAAAGGGAGCTTTTCTTTTCTCTCACCCCTTCCCACCACCCAAAGGCCACCACTTGAACCAGACCCAGCTGGAAGAAGTTCTTCCCATGATTTTATGTTGTTTTTCTTATCAGCTCTTGCTGAACCTTTTTTTCCTACATTCTCATTTTTTATCCAGTCCCTTGCATGAATAAGAGATGCCACATCCTTCCCTGACATGTCTCCCTGCTATAAATATCCCTCTGAGCAGAGAGAACATGGACTCGGTGTGTTTAGATGTATCCTGGATCCTAAGTGACGTTTCTCCAATATTGTGTCTTTAATGGGAATTCGCTGATTAGGTGTGGAAAAGGCTCCAGGAGACGCCTGGGCTCAGTTTAATACAAAGAGTACTACGGTTGCTAAGAGACTGATACTTCAACTTTGGAAATCTTCATCCCCACTCGATAGATTATCTTGGCAAATTGGACTTTCTGACTTGGCAGCAAATGGGAAAGAGTAACTTTTAAAAATAGAGATAATTTAGATGACGTCAAAAGCATCTGGTGTCCTTTTCCAGCAACGTGAGACTGATCTATTTTGCTTTGTGTATAAATCACTCTGCATCCAGCGTGAGGCTTTGCTTACGCCTGTGCTGATGTATTAATAACCCCCTTTCTGTTTGGGATATTCAGCCAGGTTTATTGTGATGAAAGGAGCTCTGTGTTTATAACACATAGCACCTGTCCAGCCGGTGCATTTAGGAGCAGCTGAGCTCCGCGCTCTGAGCAGAGCAGCGTCTCCTGTGCTCAGAGACCCCGGGCTCGGCAGAGACTCATGGGGACAGTCCCTGCTTTACCTTCCCGAGAATCGGCTCCTCGCACCCACAGGGACCCTGCTGGGCCCACGCAGCGCGGCTCAGGGCCCAGCTCAGCTCAGGGCCCAGCACGGCTCAGGGCCCAGCACGGCTCAGGGCCCAGCACGGCTCAAGGCCCAGCACGGCTCAGAGCCCAGCTCAGCTCAGAGCCCAGCTCAGCTCAGAGCCCAGCTCAGCTCAGGGCCCAGCACGGCTCAGAGCCCAGCTCAGCTCAGAGCCCAGCTCAGCTCAGAGCCCAGCTCAGCTCAGGGCCCAGTGCAGCTCAGGGCCCAGCTCAGCTCAGGGCCCAGTGCAGCTCAGGGCCCAGTGCAGCTCAGGGCCCAGTGCAGCTCAGGGCCCAGTGCAGCTCAGGGCCCAGCTCAGCTCAGCGCCCAGCTCAGCTCAGGGCCCAGCTCAGCTCAGGGCCCAGCTCAGCTCAGGGCCCAGCTCAGCTCAGGGCCGCAGGGCTTCATTCCCACCTCGCCAACGGGCCAAACCCCCAGCCTGATTCCCACCCGGAATCGTGGGGAGCAGGGAAAGGGGGAGGCGTGTCTGGGTTTAACCAGCCCTCAGCATTCCTGTTGCCTTTGGCTCTGGAGGAGCCTCCGGAATGGCAGAGGAGGCACTGGATGCCAGCTGGGAATCAGGCAGGGATTTGGGAATTAGACAGGGATTTGGGAATCAGGCAGGGATTTGGGAATTAGACAGGGATTTGGGAATCAGGCAGGGATTTGGGGCGGGAATCAGGCAGGGATTTGGGAATTAGACAGGGATCCTTCCTGGGAATTAGACAGGGATCCTTCCTGGGAATCAGGCAGGGATCCTTCCTGGGAATCAGGCAGGGATCCTTCCTGGGAATCAGGCAGGGATTTGGGAAACAGGCAGGGATCGGGACTGGGATTGGGAGTCAGGCAGGGACTGGGATTGCAAATCAGGCAGGATTCTTGTGTTTGGAATCAGGCAAAGGCTCATACTGGGCATGAGATACAGCAAAGTAGGAATGAGGGAATTAGAGAAGGGCATGGAATGGGCAGCACGAGGCTGGTGTGAGAGAAAGGGAATAAATCAGGAATGATTCAAAGCCAGGGTGTGGGAAGAGATGGCCCCAGGCCCCTGAGCAATGGGGATCTCACTGCATGGTGGGGCAGGAGAGGAGGGAATGATGGAACCCACAGACAAAAGGCACTCCAGGAGTGAGGATGAGCTGGAGGAGGCTCAGGCACCTGCTGGAGGATTTTCCAGCCATCACCTGTATCCTGGCAGCACCCTCCACAGGGCTTTTCCGTTGACCAGCACCTGAAGTCACTCAGATAAGTGGTGGCTGCCTCTGTCACCTCAGCACTCTGGGAAAGGCTGTCCCCACCTCAGGTGTGTCTCTGCCTCCCAGACAGAGATAGATGGCCCAGCATAAATTATCTCTTCCTTAAGCAGAGCTTAAAGTGGACTTCTCCAGAGTTCAGAGCAGCAAACCGGAATTTTAATGTCAGCTCTGAAATGCAGTTGCAGCCTCTGTTGTGTGCTCAGGTTCTGAGATTTTCTGGTATTTTTAGAAACATTCATTTGTTCCAAGGACCAGCAGATACAGAAGTGGCCACTGAAATGTGACCATGGGATGTATTTTGGAGGTATCAGGTGAACAAGAGTGAGATGATGATAAAGGCAGGGGTTACACAGTTTGTTCCAGCTCAGACAATGCCCTGTAATTGTGTGTCAGGAGTCCTTCAGCTTTGATATCACACCAGTTAATTAAACCAGCCCTCTGAAGAGCCTGACTGTACTGGCAGCTTTGCTGCCTCCTTCTCAAGCACAAAACAGCCTCTGAAGGCAGCTCTGGTGTTCAGTGCATCCATCTGGATGGGAAACAAGGACTTGGGAAGTGGGAGATGTGATGGAATCCACCTCTGGTTTTACAGGGATGAACTAGGTTGGTTTCCACCCCAGATGCTGGAAGGAGGAGACTTTGTGCTGTTCTCTAAGCATTCCCTGCCACTCACTTTTGGTGGCCTTATCTCCATCCCAAAGTCTGTGATCTGTGACGCTGACACGGGAATCCTGGTGTAGTTCTTGTTTCTCCTGAGTATCCAAAATCCCAGGCTGGGCCAGGCTGGAGGGACCATAGAGGGTCTCTGGTGCCACCTCCCAGCTCAGGCAGGGCCATCCCAGAGCACAGAACACAGGATTGTATCCAGAGGGCTCTGCAATATCCCCGCTCAGGGACACTCCAGCCCCTCCCTGGGCAGCCTGTTCAGGGCTGGGCACTGGCCAGGGCAGAAGTTCTGCCTCCTGTGCAGGGGGAATTGCTGGGCTCAGTNGCCCAGCCTGAGGCCGTTCCCTCTCCTCCTGTCCCTGTTCCCTGGAGCACAGCCCGACCCCCCGGCTGTCCCCTCCTGGCAGGGAGTTGTGCAGAGCCACAAGGTTCCCCCTGAGCCTCCTTTTCTCCAGGCTGAGCCCCTTCCCAGCTCCCTCAGCTGCTCCAGACCCTTCCTGGCTCTGTTCCCTTCCCTGGACACACTCCAGCCCCTCCAGGGCTCTCTCATCCTGAGGTGCTCAGACCTGGACACAGCCCTCGAGGGCCTCAGCAGGATCAGCACAGGGGACAAAGGGAACAATCCCTGCCCTGGCCACACTATTTTTGATACAGCCCATGATGCTTTTGGCCACCTGGGCACCTGCTGGGGTCATCCTGAACCAGAGCCAGAAACGTTCAGGTTCCCCTTCTTTGATATTTGATGCACACGGAGAGGCTTTGGAGGCTGCTCCCAGGATCTGGGAATGTAACCTGGGGATGATTTAAAATTCATCTACTCCACAATGGCTTCAGAGACTGTTAAACCTTGGAGAAGCACGCCGAGGGGATTCTGCCAACTGCTGCCTCACCCAGATGGATCTGATTATCTGCAGGGAGTAAAATAATGAGGCTGATTTTTGGTGTCCCAGTCCAGGCAGTCAGCACCAGCAAAGAGCTCAAATCTCATTTCTCTTCCTTATTGCCAGCAATGTTTGTTTTCATTCCACAAGAGGAAGAGCTGCCAAGCTCCTGCATTTGGGATAGGACAAAAAAAAAAA
>VXBU01018257.1:53787-80785 GCA_013400315.1 Bombycilla garrulus | reverse complement strand
TGCAAATACACTTAAGTATCGGCCATCAGGTTGCCCCGCAACAAATGGGACAAAAATTTTATAGGTAAAGAGAACGAAAAGGGACAACACCCCAACCCCCCACACGAGGCTGGGTAATGCATTTTTCCTTGACCTTGCACATCCTTAGTTACAGCACCTGCAGGAAACCTCACAGAATTTCTGTCTCTGCCCACCTCGGGACCAGCCCCACCCTGGGGAGCAGAGCTAGGGAGGACCCCGAGCCCAGCTGGGGCAGGGGAGCTCTGGGGGTTCTCCCAGGGCATTTCCATGGTCAATAATCCATGGCAGGAAAGGTCAGGAGGAGCTTGTGCCAGTGCTGTGGAATTCCCTGGAATTGTCTGGGTGTTTGGAGCCCCTCTCCTTTCTCACAGAGGTTTTGTGTTGGACAACTCAAAAGAAGGGTCATCGTGGTGGAACCTCAGCCAACGTCCCTCAAGGTCCCACAGTTTGTGCCAGGGCACCACAGTCCCCTCTGGAATGGGCGTGAGGTGCTGCGCCCACGCCCATCCCTGCAGGGTGACAGGGATTTGCAGTGGATGTGGCACAAAAAGCTGAATTTTATCCAGGAGCAGAACTGGGCCATTGGCCAGAGCAGCTCCCCCATCCTGGTGCTGCTGTTTACAATTCCAGGGCTGGAGGTGGGTGCTCAAAAAACCCTCAGGAGCTTCCTGGTGAATGGGATGCACCAGGAGGGAAGGGCAGGGATCTGAGGAAAGGTTTCAACCAGTGACTGACAGATGATGAAGTTCAGAACGTGAGCCCTCATGTAGGAATTCACATGGAATCATCTGTAGGAACAGGAAATTATCCGTAAGAATTAACATGGAATTGCCTGTAGGAATTAACATGAAATCATTTGTAGGAATTAATATGAAATCAACTGTAAAAACACAAAATAACCTGTAGTAATTACCATGGAATCAGCTGCAGGAATTACCATGGAATATGTGTTTAGGCAGCGTGCATTGAAATACTTGATAAAGGATATCAAGACTGAAATATTTGGAATAAAAATGTTCTCAGCAGGCTGGAAGAGGTCCCTGGAGACAGGTTGATGCTGCTGGAGGTGACTTTGTACCAAAACTGCCCAGAACAGACAGAGCCCCATTTCCCAATGCTGCAGTCACTCCTCACCTCTGGAACTTCCTTCTCATTGAGGCTAAATTCCCTCATGTCCATTTGTTCCTACACCAGGGGTGCTCCTCACCTGAAATGGCTTTTCCCTGTTCCTGGAATGTCACAGGTGGAAATCAAAGCCCTTACCTGGGAGGGTGTGAGGCCCTGGCACAGGGTGCCCAGAGCAGCTGTGGCTGCCCCTGGATCCCTGGCAGTGCCCAAGGCCAGGCTGAGTGGGGCTTTGGGCACCCTGGGACAGTGGGAGGTGTCCCTGCCATGGCAGGGGTGGCACTGGATGGGCTTTAGAAAGTGCCTTCCAACCCAAACCATTCTGGGATTCCATGAGCTGAGTCCTGCCCTCCTCTCTCCCGGCATTTGCTCCTCTCCAACGCCCTCCTCACTTCCTTCACTCCAGGCTCATCTCTCACGCCCAGAACATGGTTCTTCCTCCTGGCACTGGTGGGGTCACAGCCCAGCCCCTCCAGCCCCACCCACCCTTCCTCTGGCACTGAGGGAGAGCCCTGCTTGTCTCATGCAAGGATTTATTTCCACAGCAGGAAGTTTATAGGGAACAGTGGAAGCTGTGTTTCGCCAAATCCTCCTGACACCTGTGGGATCACAGTGCTGCCTCAATGCTTCCCAATCCTTAAAAAGCTTCCCTTTGAGGGCGGATCAGGGAGCAGCCCTCTGTCCTGAATTTCCATGGGAATGAGGGTTCCCCAAGGTTACCTGGAAATGTTTGATGTATTCGAGAGCAGAAGCACCAGAAATGTCTTTTCCACAAATCACTTTTTTCCTGGGGAAGGGAGAGATAAATAAAAATCTGCCAAATTCCGTGTTGTTTGTTCCCTCTGGGGACAAAGCAGACCCAGCCCTGAGTTCTGAGCGCGTTTCCGGCTGTGCCAGGCTGAGGAGCACTGGATTGGCTGTGCCTTTGCCATCCCCGTGTTTCTGCGAGCCACTGGAGCCCTGAAAATCCTGCTGGTTATTCCCCATTTCAGCATTCCTGGTGCTGCCCGGTTTGGGGGATGCTGAGAAAGGGGCAAGAGGCTGCAGCAGCTCCGGGGAGCACGGCCCCAGGGCACCATGACAGTTCCATCCCGGGGCGCTGAACTGCTCCACTGCCATCCCAATAACCAAGGGAAATATTTTGACATTTCCCATTGGAATACGTTGGGGGGGCGTTGCCATTAGATAAAAACGGGGTTATTTTGACACTTTGTTGCAATATGCAGCAGGGAAAAAAACCCACCCAAAAAAACAAGAGTGAGAATAGCAGATGGAGGGCTGGAAATTTCCATTTTTTTAGCCGTAGTAGTTGCAAGCCTCACTCCTCGGTTCACTCAAGGACGAGCTGTTTGCAGCTTTCAGACCGTTCCCTTCGTACTTGGGGGCCCAAAGGTGCAATTAAGGACTGCGATACGTGAGGAGATTTGGGGCGGTGTTATCTCGGCTCTTATCTCATTAATAACAACCGGGACTGGCGGGGATCGCTGAGCGCTCGGGCGGGCTGGCTGCAGGGTAATTACACTTTTAGGGTGGGATTTACACCCCAGACCTCCAGAGGGTGGCCAGGGGATGTGATGGAATTAATTCTCAAGGGAATCGTTATTCCTCCTCCTCCAGGAGACACAACAAAATTACGATGGTTGCCGAGGGAAATCCCTGGAAATAAACCGGACCGGGGAGATGAACGGGAAGGTGGGGCGGGAGCAGGGAGAAGGCTGGGGAGGGAAGGGCCGGAGCAGCAGTAGCGGGAGGGATGGATGGGGATGGATTTTGGGAAGTTAAGCACTTGCCGGGCGGGGTGTCAGGGCCGGCTCTGGCAGCACTGTCTGTGCCCTTCAGAAAGGTAATGAAGGATCCTCCTTTTCCCTGGTTCTGCCCTCCTCCCAGAGGAGGGGGAGTTGATTGGACATGTGCTCTGTAATGGGGAAGCTGTAAAGTGCAGCTGTTCAATTGCAGGAGAGAGAGGGATGAATTAAAAGCAAACATATCTCCCCCCTCTCCCTACACAGCTCTGGAATGCTCAAATAACTCCGGGAAGGGAGTGCTGTGCTCTGGGCTCCTGTAGAACAGAAATCTTCACACCCAGCGAGAAACTCAGGATAAACTTTCCTGGGAAACCTTTCAGACCTGGCTGTGCTCCTGCTGCCCCAGCCCCTTTTGCCCCCAAACCCTGACTGATTTGTTCCTTTCTCCTTGCTGGACATTCACCCTTCCAATTCTTCCCAGCCTTAGATCATTTGGGAATTTAATTTATCTTGTGGCAGCTGCTTCTTTGAGGTCATTAACAAAGGTGTTAATCAGGATGATTGGGTGGTCGGGGTTGGATGGGGCTTGGAGCAGCCCGAGATAGTGGAACAAGATCAGCCTTGGTCCCTTCCAACCCAAGTCACTCCAGGACTCTGTGATTCCACGTGGCAGGATGAACTTCCTGCTCTCTGATTTTTCCTGGGATCTGTAATTTTTCCTCTTTTATTCTCTAATACAGTTCTGTGTCAGCTGCCCACATTTGGGAGTAAATGAAGACACTACTTAGGGAAAGAAGAATAAATATTGGGATTGCTGACCCTCCAGGGAGGGGAAATCAGCATGCTTGGTTTCCCTGCTGCCATCCAGGCTGCACAGGGGGAAAGGGCAGCTCCTGAGGCAGCAGCATCTCAATGCCCTCCCTCTGTGATCCTGAAAGAGAGAACAGGGCTCTGCTTTTTTGGATCAGGGCAAAGCATCCCTGTGGAGACGCTGGAATGAGAAAGATCCCGAGGCTTCTCCCAAGCCCCGGCACTGTGTGAGGAGAAATTGACTCCATGGACCACATCCCCTCGCAGCTCTGAGCCGGGAGCATCTGTTGCCATGGTGACTTGGTGGGGAAAGTCATCTGGGGAAAGTGCTGCTGTATTTTTAGCTTTGGGTAATGAAATGTAACAGCTGGAGAGGAAGGTGAGGGGCAGCCAGGGGCCACAGGGCCGTGGAGCAGGGTTGGGAGCAGGGCTGGGGTCGGGGAGGGTGCTCAGCATGGGCAGCACCTGCAGGAGCCTGGGAATAACCCTTTGGGAGAGAAGGGGATGAGGAGGAGCTGTTCCATGGCGAGATGAAGAGGAGGAACTGCCTGAGGTCACACTGCTCCCTGTACAGTGTGTGCAGCCTATAAATAGCTCACATCTACCTCTGCACAAGTGGTATTTATAGAGTGGGGAGGGGAAGAGGCTCTGTTTGGTGATGGAAGTGGATTTGGGAAAGATGTGCCAGCCTTGGTCAAAAGTTCAGGTCTTTGAGAGGAACAGAAAGCCCCAAATGTGTGTGTGTGTGTGTGTGTGTGTGTGTGAGGGGGGTGTTCTGCTCTGCTCAAGGCTCACAGGTTGTTAATGCAGCTTTTGGGATGGGTTTGCTGGAGAGGGCCCTCAGCTGGGGCTGTGTGTGGCTGTCCCACCGCCTGGACAGGCTCCTTTATCCCTGGCATTTCCCCTGGCATTTGGATCAGTCTCACTCGCATGCAAACTTTTCCAGATTCATGTTTCACTTCCCAAAATCCTCTCCTGGCTCCCTGCAATGAATCTCATTCTTCTGCCTTCAGCCATCAGAAGTTTGTTTTCCCATTAATTGATTTGGGTGTAATATTAACTGCACTTAGCTCTCAGCATGTGAAAGGAGATTTCCCTGCAGCTGGCAGAGTCTGATGGGATTCAGGGATTCATTCCTGTTCCAAAGGCTCCTGGAATTATGGGCTGATGTTTTGAGCAGCCTCCCCACTTTTCCCTCCCAGCAGCCTGGGCTGGCAGGGAGACAAAGGGAATTCAGCTTCAGGAAGTCCCAGCTGATGCAAACCCGAGCCCAGAGGGTGGAGATCAGAGATGTGGCCCAATATTCCCTGTCTGCACCACTGAGCTCTTGGGCTGGATTAAAACTGATCCCATCAGTGTGGAGATAAACACAGCTGGGGGTGTCAGCCAGCCGGGAAGTGGCCTGGTCCCTGCCCAGGGAATTACCCAGGCAGGATCCTGCCCATGGAAATGGCAACAGTCTGATGGGGCCAGGGGAGGAGCTGAATCTGGGTGAGGTGGTTTAGAAGCAGATTTTGAATTGTAAAGCTTGAAATAAAGCTTAGAAAAGACCACCAGAACCATTCCTTGGTGGGCTCTGATGCTCCTGCCTTTCTCCCAGGAACATCCCAAGGTTTCCTGTGGCCCCTTTGCAGGGTCTGGTGGCCCCTGGCCCCTGGGGACAGGAGGGGGGTGATTCTGGCAGCCCATGGAGGACTGGGAATATTTTTCTTAAAGCCTGAACTACTCCCGACAGGCCAAACATTTTCCATCCTCCAATTCCTGATGGAGAAATTTTGAATTAGTTTGGGTGTCTTTCCCCCCCAAAAAAATCCACCTGCTGAGTTTCCCCTCCTGCTTCTCCACTGAAATGCTTTAAATGAAGGTGAAACTCCTCTGAGGAGTTGTAGGGGAGCTTGGGGTGTTCTCTACATCCCCATTCCCATAGGGAGATGATGGAGCATCCCCTGATTCCCTCTCCAAGCACGGGGCAAAGTCTGCTTCACCAGAACTGAGGGATTGGCACCTTTTTCCTTCCTCACCTCCAGCCTTTCAAATGAAACAGTTTCCCACCTGCTGGAAGGTTAAAATTTCTCTGGCATTTGCAAGAGGCAGGCCTGGGGAGTTTGGGGCTGGGAGTTGAGAGGTCTGTGAGCAGACATTGAGGTGGTGGATTATGGAATCATGGAATGTCCTGACTGGAAGGAATCCCCAGGGATCACCCAGTCCAGCCCCTGGCCCTGCACAGACCCCCAGCAATCCCACCCTGGGCATCCCTGGCAGCTCCTGCAGCTCTGGCAGCCTCAGGGCCGGGCCCATTCCCTGGGCAGCCTGGGCAGTGCCAGCACCCTCTGGGGAAGAACCTTTCCCTGATCTCCAGCCTGAGCTGCCCTGGCCCAGCTCCAGCTGCTCCTGTCTGTGTCACACAGCAGAGATCAGAGCTGTCCCTCAGTGTCTCCCCTCACACAAGTGGAGAGGGGCTGTCACGGGCTGGAGGAGTTAAAAGTTAAAAAACAAACCAAAGTCAAGATGTCAGGAGCTGAGCCAAGCTGAGGACGATTGATGGAAGTGATTCCTTATGTTCCATCAGTATTTTTATTGATCTGAGGCTGTTTAGTGCTGTAAAAACGTTATAAATTAGAGAAAAGCTGTGAGAAGGATCTAGAGACAGAAATCACCCAGGGTGACAGCAACAGGATGAGAGGGAACAGCCTCAAGTTGTGCCAGCAGAGATTCAGGTTGGACATTAGGAATTATTTCTTCACTGAGAGGGGGGCACAGGGTGGAGTCCCTGAAGGGGTCAACAGCCCTGGGGATGTGGCAGCTGGGGCCATGGGTCAGCGGTGGCTTTGGCAGTGCTGGGTGAAGTGGTTGGACTCAATCTTAGAGGGCTTTTCCAGCCTTCCTAATGGTTCTGTGTCTGTGGTCCCGGGATATCCCAGGGACTGTGGCACTGCTGGCAGGTTTATGGATGTGCATTAACACATCCTGATCGTCCTGCCCCAGGGTGAGCAAATATTCACAATTAACATGTGAAAAGGCAACAGCTGCTGCTTCTGTGCTCAGCATCCACGGAGTCCTCCACCATAACAGCTCCTCCTTTCTCCCTTCCCTCCACAGAGATCCGTGAGGCTTTCCGAGTGCTGGACCGGGACGGGAATGGCTTCATCTCCAAGCAGGAGCTGGGCATGGCCATGCGCTCCCTGGGCTACATGCCCAGTGAGGTGGAGCTGGCCATCATCATGCAGCGCCTGGACATGGACGGTGAGTCCTCACCGGGCTCTGCCCTCTCCTGCGGGATTCACGGGGGCTTTCCCAGTGCCTGGCAGCCCTTGGAGCCAGATCCCACCATTCCTGCTCACCAAGGGAAGGGTGGAGAGGGAGCTGGGGAACTTCGCTTTCCCCACACAAAAGGAAAGGGCGAGGTGAGACGTGACCCTGCTTTGGGTAATCCTGGGGATCGGGCAATCCGTGGCAGGGGGATGGATCGTCCCTTGTGGGATACAGCTGGGTGAAGACAGAGCAGCTCTGGCAAAGTGCACAGATCCCAACAATCTCCCCTGGGCATCCCTGAGAGCTCCTGGAGCTCTAACAGCCTCGGGGCCGTGCCCATTCCCTGGGGAGCCTGGGCAGTGCCAGCACCCTCTGAGGAAGAACCTTTCCCTAAAACCCAACCTAACCCTCCCTGACCCAGCCCCAGCATTCCCTGGGGCCTGTCCCTGTCACACAGAGCAGAGATGGGAGCTGTCCCTCGGGAGGAGCTGAGTCTCCCCTCACACGAGTGGAGAGGGGCTGTCCCAGCCTGGGAGGGGGACATTCCACAGGTGAAAAACAAACCAAAGTCAGATGTCAGAAGCTAAGCCAGGCTGCAGGTGATGGAAGCAATTCCTTTGATGCCATCACCATCATGGAATATCCTGAGTTGGAAAAGACTCCCAGGATCATCCAGTCCAGCTCCTGGACCAGCCCAGACACCCCAAAAATCCCACCCTGCACAGATAATCTTTGCCAGGCTCTTCAGACCGTTCCCTCTGCATTCCTGGGCATCACCTGGCTGGTGACACTTCCTGGGAGAGAACCTGGATCCCCACCCAGCAGAGTTGCCCAGTCCCTGGCTGAGCCGGGAGCTGTTGATGAGGTGTTGATTGTTCTGCAAGGAGAAGTTTTGAGGGGTGGAATCATTCCGAGCCAAGTCCTGCTGTGAGAGCTCATCAAACAATTACTGAGGGAATAAAAGCAACAGAACCCCCATTAATGGGGAGAGGGAAATGCAGGATCAGGATGCTGGAGCCAGGGAGGAATTTCAGCTGCTGCAGAGCTCAGTCAGAGCTGAGCACAACGAGCAGGTCCTTTAAAATATCCTTGGCAGAGCAGGAGGGGAGAGCTTCCCGCCGGCAGGAGTGTGCGGGGCAGCTGGGGTGCAGATCCAGCCTTGTCCCGGGGCTGTGGCAGAGTGGAAACGCTGCAATCCTGCCAGAGCAGGGTCTGAGGGCTGGAGAGATCCAGGAGAGCCAGGAGATGTCGGAGTCCTTGGGGACACTGGAGAGCAGAGCCCGGGGAGAAGGGGCAGTGAAGCTCTCCTGTCCCATTGGGGACTCGGGATGTCCCCGGGGGAGGCACGGGACAGTTGTCACCAGGGCAGGGCTGTCCGCCTGCTGAGGGTGTCCAGCAGAGAAGGGGCTGCAAAACCTGGCAGGGAGAGGAGATCCGTTATGGGAACGATCTCATTCTGTAAAGAAAAGGGGGAAAAAAGGAATCCATCACTTTTAAAAGTGTTTTGTCCAAAAGTTGTTGTTTGCCCCTTGCCCTGCTGTGCTGGCCTTTCCTGGCAGAGAGGGACTCGGGCTCAGGTTTGGCAAAGCTAGGCTTAGTGTGCTGCCAACTCCTGGGGTCTTTTCCCGAAATTCTGAGCTTTTTTGGAAAAAGAGTGCTGGGACTTGGCTCCCAGTTCTGATTCATCTCCAGTCCTTCCCTGACTCTGGCAGACTTTGGCCCTGTTCTGTGCAGACTGCTGGTGTGGAGGGACCTAAGGTGGGGAGTGGAGTTAAACCGGGATTGATGGAAGTGGTGAATTCCCGCTGAGGATTTCAGGGAGCTCTGTGTGCTTTCTGCAGGGATGGGAGCTGAGCCTCCAGCTCCACATCCCACCAGCTCCAAACTGGTTGTACTGGCGCACTGTTAGAGCAGGGGTTTGGGGGCTGGAGGGAGGCTGTGCCAGGTGAAGGTCAAGTGCGCCATGGATTTAAAAAAAGTCAGGGAATGGGAAATTCCTGAGGCACTGAGCAAAGAGGGGAATGTTCTGTGAAAGATTTACCTTGCCTGCAAATTGAATTAGTGCTGTACAGCTTGAATTTATATTATTATGGCTACAAATCCTGCAATGGATTCTTCACCTTTTCCTGGGATTTAACTTGAACTGTGGAGTGAGAAGCAGCGACAGCCTCCTCCTTCCTCTCCCATTGGGAAGGGGCATCATTCAGGAGCAGGGCAGGAATGTTGGTCATGCCCAGTGCTCCCAGGAACAGCCTGACCACCTTCCCATATATTCCTGGGGAGGGTTGCTGAGTTTTCCCAGGCTTTTGCTCAGCACAGATAGGTTGGAAGCTCAGATGGACGGAAGGTCACACTCAGGGAGGAGTCTCCAGTGGTCAGGAGAGCCAGGGGGAGGTGAAATCCTCCGCACATCTCTGGCCCGTGCCATGAGTTATGATGTGCTGGCAGGTGGAGCAGCCAGACATCCATTCCTTCCTTCCCATCAAAACTGCTGCCAGGGCCTGAAAATGAGGTAAGAAAATTGGCAAGGCTCGGGACTTAACCTGAGCCAGACTGAGCAGCCCCAACATCCAGTTTTCATCAGCAAATTCCACCGTGGCAGAGGGGCTGCATCTGCCACGGCCAATTTCACTGAGGGCTGGCAAAACCCAGCAGCTGGAGCTGGGCTGGGCTGGTTTTCCTCGTTTTCTGTAGGGATGGGGATGGAGGGAGCAGGATTGCCAGGCTGGGCAGGGGAGCTCAGAGGAGCATCTGCAGCATGTGCTGGGCTGAGCATAGAGTGACTGACAGGAGCATTTCACACCTGGGTGTCACCTCCTGCCAGCAAGTGGAACCGGGAGTGCCATAGGGAGTGCCATAGGGAGTGGCACTGGGAATGGCACTGGGAATGACCCCGGGAGTGGCACTGGGAATGGCACTGGGAATGACCCCGGGAGTGGCACAGGGAATGGCACTGGGAGTGGCACAGGGAATGGCACAGGGACAACTGCTTCCAGGGTCACCATGTGCAGCTGCTCAGTGACACTCTCAGAGCTCCCATCGGAGCAGGAAGGAGGGGATGCTCCATAATTCATCGCTTTTGGAGGGAAAATGGGATTAGGGAGAGAACACTGCTGGAAGTTTAGCAAAAGCAGCCCTGGCACAGCTGGGATTTGGGCCAGGAGCCCTTCACAGGTGTCACCTCTGATGCCTCCATGGGTGCTGAGGGCTGCCAGCACCTCCCTGCCCAGGGACGTGTCACAGCCCTCCTGCAGAGGGGACAGGCCAGCAGAGGGACGTGTCACAGCCACCAGCCTGGCACTACCAGGGTGCCCAGGAGTGCAGGGAGTGGCTCTGCCCTCACACCCGCCCGCATGCCCTGATCTCCTGCAATATCCCATTCCTCCACTCCTCCCTGGAGGCAGCAGAGCAGCAGGGTGGGGATCCCCTGCATCTCTACAAATCCCTTCTCCAGCTGTTCTTCCAGAGCTTTGCTGAGAGTGGGACAGCACTGCCCGGCCCAGGGTGCAGTTGCTGGGGTGTCTCTGCAGGGCAGGAGTTGGACGCCCTGACTCCTGCAGCTCCCTCCCAACTCCAGGTGTTCCATGATTCGGGGATTCTGCCAGGAGTGCTTCACCCCGGTGAAGAAATGCAGCTGCCACGGGGAAAATCGTACAATTGGCATAAAACCCCCTCAGTTATGGAGGAAAATGGGACTCTCCCTGGAATATGTCAAGGTCTCCAGAGAAATCCTAACAAATCCTCAGAACCCTCCTTTTGTGAACTCCAGGAGATGTTGTGGCACTGCTTGGATGGGAGGTACCAGAACAGGACAGACAGAAGAGGGATTTGCTGAGCAAAAATGTTTCCCTTTAGAAAGGGAGATGAGGTCTGGGGTTCTGAGAGTCCCATTATCCCAAAGCTTTGTTTGGAAGTGTGGGACTGTTCCCACAGAAGTTGTTGGTGGATGTGGGCACCCCTCTGGGGGCTGTGCCTCATAGGGAGCCAATACTTTGGTCTGGAAATACTCCCAGAGGTCAAATCTGACCCTTATCCATTTAAATTTTTTTTATCCATTTTAATTAGTGTTTCCCTAATTTTCAGCCATAATTCTTCATTTCATGGACACAAACTGTGAGAGGGGCCCGTGCTTCTCTCTGCAATCTGGGGAATGACCTGGAATGTTCTGCTGGCACAGGGAAAGGGAAATGTTTTATACATTTATGTGCTGGAAAAAGGAATTATTTGTAAGTTCTTCCAGTTGGCAGCAATGCTGATAAAAACTCTGGGAAATGGCACATGGAATGTGTGGCCTTAGCTGGGATTCCTTTTCTTTAAGCAGGATTTGCCATGCAAGAGATGAATGTGTGACTTAAGTGTCACAAGTTGTTTTGCTGGGATTTTTGTCTGAGGAATAAAATGAGCACTTGGTGTACTAATTAGAGGAGCAGCTGGAAAAATAACTCCGTGCTACCACAAGAAGGGGGGGAATCCACCCCTGGATGTCAAATTATTTATTGGGATGAGAATAGGGAGTATTCTGATGAAGCAAAAGTCAAGTTGGTTGCACCAGGTACCTCTGGGACATTCTGGGGTGGTGACATTCTTGGGAGCAACGAAAAATGGGGGAATCTCAGTTTTAAATTCTGGAAGAGTCATGGAATCACTGAGGTTGGAAAAGATCTCTGAGGTCACTGAGTCCAGCCACCCTTGGTGCTGCCAAGGCCACAACTGCCCCATGTCCCCAAGTGCCACATCCACAGCTGTCAAACCCCCCCAGGGATGGGGACTCCACCCCTGCCCTGGGCAGTGTCAATGCCTGACCAGCCTTTCCATGGAGAAATGTTCCCGGTATCCAACCTGACCTGGCTGTTTCCAGAACCACCTGAGGCTGCTCTGCATGTTCAAACCCAGGCAGGAGTGGCGCTTGGTGCTGTGGTTTGGTGGCCATAGGATCACTCACTCCAAGTGATGACCTTGGAGGTCTTTTCCAACCCCAGTGATTCCAGGACTCTTCCAGAAGTTCAAACTGAGATTCTCCCCCAGTTTTTTCATTGCTGCCGAGGATGTCACCTCTCCAGTTTTGCAGGTAACACATCCCAGAATGCCCCAGGTTCTCTTTGGAAAGGGAAGCAGTGACGGTGCCGTGGCTGTGTGGTGTCACAGGTCACCGTGTCCCCCCACGTCACCCCTCCAGGCCGCTGTCCTGCTGTCCACGACTTCCCTGGGGACTGGCTCCTGGTGAGGGAAGGGACACCAGAGCTGGGGACAGGGATGGGAATGGTCAGAGGACATGGGCTGGGACATCTGGGGACAGAGCAAACCTCTCCTAAAAGGAAGTGTTCAGCTTTCCCCTGGGCAGGCAGAAGGCAAATTCCTGGTTCTTAGGCATGGACAAATCCCAGGATCACAGGATCATTAAGGCTGGACAAATCCCAGGATCACAGGATCATTAAGGCTGGACAAATCCTGGGATCATTAAGGTTGGAAAAGACTTCCAAGATCATCCTGTCCAACCCTTGATCAACCCAGCTTGATTTGCCCTGTGTGGGACAGTGGTGACATTCCCAAGCTGGAAACATTTTCTGTCCTTTTGTCTCTCCAACTTTTCTTCTTCGGGTTTTCCTGAGTTTTTTTACTGTGGATGTTTCCTTGTGTTTCAGCATGAAAAGAGCTGGATAAAATATTTCGTTTTATATCTTAATATAAAATGTGTTTCAGTATAAAACAGCCCAGGCTGCTGGAGGGGAACCATTTCTGGGTTAAAATCAGAGTTTGTAGGAGTCAGAGAATGCCAGGTTTGGGTTGGAAATAATCTTAAAAATCATCTCACTCCATCACCTGCCATGGGCAGGAACCTTCCACTGTCCCAGGCTGCTCCAAGCCCTGTCCAGCCTGGCCTTGGGCACTGCCAGGGATGGGGGAGATGGGTTATGATGGATTTTGGGTTTGTCCTTTGATCTCAAAGTGATTTCTCAGTGTGGGAAATGATCCAGCCACATTCTAGCCTGGCTGTCCTTTAAAATGTGTTGCTGAGCTGGGAATTTTGGGCAGAGGGATGGATTTGATGAGACTTGTCTGGATTTATAGGGGCCACTCTCTCCATGTCTGCTCTCATTTGGACAATGAAGATTATCACATTTTATCCCATTCTGTGTTCTCACTGCAGAAATGAGGAGTAATTACAGCTGCTGCTGCTGCAGCCTGTCAGATCTGCAGCTCGGGAGCACCAAGAGGTTCATCAAATTACACTAAATTATATCAAATTACACCAAATAATATCCAACCCTGTGTTTGCAGCCCTGCTGAAGGAAGCCCTGAGCTGCAGTCCCCGCTCTGGAACCCACCCGTGCTGCGGGCTGGGATGCACCTCGTGCCCTGTGCTGTTTGCATCCTTGTTGAATTTTATTTCTTCCTGAAATGCAGCGCCTCGGGATCATTTTGGCTTCCCAGGATGTGTGTGCCCCAGGGAGCACCCGGAGTTCTGCTTTAGTGAGCTGCTGGTGCTCCCCGAGGTGTCTGAGCTGCACCCAGAGCCCTCTGCCTTCCCCGGGCAGGGAGCAGAGATGATGGAGGTGCTGGGGGCTCTGGGGGTGCTGCTCTTGATCCGTGGGACAGAGAGAGCAGCTGCTCACGGCTGGGGAGGGACCAGAGTCTGCACAGAGCTGCAAAATGGGTTTGGGTGCCCAGGGAGGGATTTCAGAGAGAGCTGGGGGCACCGTGGACTCGGGTGGCTGTGCTGGTGGCACATCCCCCTCAGCAGCCCCTGCAGGGCCCTCCCCTGGGGACATCTGGTGACAGGGCTGGGCCCTGGGCATCCTGCAGCTCCCTGGGGCCTGTGTGGAGCTGGCAGGGCTCTGATGGGGATTTATTTCTTACTGCAGTCCCTGTTTTCCTTGGACTTTATCTCCTTGTTTGAGTGCTTGTGCTGGAGCAGGGACAGGTCCCATCAGATTCCCTGTCCTCCTCAGTCCCTGTGTCCTGGTCAGACCCTGGGAATTGACAGATTCATTTTTCATGTGAAGCAAACCAGTCCTGTGGAGCTGTTCCCTCCTCTTGCAGGATAAGTTAAGGTGAGGAACTCTCCAGCTCTTCTGCTCTGTGTGGGATGGACAAACCCCCCCTGCTCCACCCTTGGGGGCTCTGCTGGAGCCTTCCAGCCCTCATGGAAATCTGTTCCTGCAGGGATGTGTCTGTACAATCCATGGATCTTTTCTCTGTGGTTGTCATGGAACCAGAGCAGACAGATCCACACAACTGCTCTGGAAACTGCAGGAGTGGAGGGGGTGAAGGGACAGAGGGGCTCCAGGGGAGATGTTCGATCCTTTCCTCAGATGCAGTGAAGCTTTTCATGGAATCCCAGAATGGTTTGGGTGGGAAGGGATCTTAGAGCTCCTCTCATTCCATGGCAGGGACACCTCCCACTGTCCCAGGCTGCTCCAAGCCCCAGTGTCCAGCCTGGCCTTGGGCACTGCCAGGGATGCAGGGCCTGCCCCCCCTGCCAGGGAACAATTCCTGCCCAATATCCCATCCAGCCCTGCCCTCTGGCACTGGGATCCATTCCCTGTGTCCTGTTCCTCCATCCCTTGTCCCCAGTCCCTCTCCAGTTCTTCTGGAGCTCATTTAAGCCCTGCAAGGGGCTCTGAGCTCTTCCTGGAGCCTTCTCCTCTCCAGGTGAGCACTCCCAGCTCTCCCAGCCTGGCTCCAGCCCTGGGAGCAGCTCTGTGGTCTCCTCTGGATTCATTCCTTCAGATCCACGTCCTTCCTGAGCTGGGGGGGAGGGAGAGGGGCACTTGTTTCTCTCCTCCCAGAAGTCAGTGGAGCCGTCTATAATTAAAACTGTTTCCCAAGACCAAAGTTTTATGCCAGACTTGCCCTGTTCCCGCTGTAGTTCTGGATTGAGGCTGTAATTAGGGAGAAACTCTGCCTCGTGCTGGGCAAGGGGTCAGGCTGCTGAGGAGGCTCTGACCTCCCAGTCTTTGAAACTGAAAGCCTTGTCTGGGAAATCTCCCGTGGCTGGAGCTGTTCCCTGCTCATCCTGTGTCTCGTCCCAGGGCACAGCCTTGCCCAAACCACGCCAGCCCTGCCCGGGTGAGCTGGGCACGGCAATGACACAGCCCAGGCCGGCCAGGCACTGCAGGGAGCTGCTGGAGAATAAAAATAAACAGGAATTGTGTGCTCCGGGCCCCGAGCTGCACACCCAGCTCATTAACTTTAAATATCTCACCTCGCTGCTCGCTGGAGGTCACACTCGGCGGGAGCGGTGCGAATCTCATCAGGCTCCCACCGCACATCCTCATCTCGGCTCCGGGCGCGCCTCGCTCGGGCCACGCGGGAAACCTCCAAGGACCTGATTATCCTCAGAATGGCCTCGGAAAAGGCCCATTTAGGGAGCAATCAGGGCGCATTATCCAGCCAATTTGATGCACAGGGCTCTGAAAACTCGGGTTAAGTCCGTTCTGTCCGGGGGTGGAGGTGATGCAATCCAGGAATTTCCCTTTCCCCCATTTCATTTCCAGGAATGTTTTCCCTTCCTCATTTCCCTTTCCCCCCTCTCATTTTCAGGAATGATTCCCCACTCTCATTTTCCTTTCCTTTGTCTGGGGCTCAAAGCTTATGGAGAGGGTGGGAATTTTCTGTGCTCAGCTCTTATAAACCAGTGCAGAACCAGCAGAAGCAGCTGATGGCACCTGGAAGCTCTCAGACCTGGGGATGTGGGATCAGAACCTGGAGGAGGATTGGTGTTGAAGGGAAGTAGCTTAGGAGAGTAAATCCCCTTTCCAAAGGGCTGGAGGCTCTTTCCCCTGAGCTGGTGTCCAACCCAAAGTCTGCTCCCTGGAGGGCAGTAGTGCTTTTCCAGTCCCCTCCAGATGTTCAGTCATTAATGAATTTCTTTTTCCTGTGTCCCTTCTCCTCTGCACAGCTTCTGACAGGAGGGAGCCCGGTGGGATCGGGCTCTGCTTCCAGGGAACAGGGACAGGAGGAGACAGAGCAGCCTCAGGCTGGGCCAGGGGAGGCTCAGGGTGCACATTGGGAACATTTCTTCACTGGAAGGCATCCCTGGAAGTGTTCAGAAGCTATGCGGATGTGGCTCTTGGGGACAGGGGTCAGCAGTGGCCTCGGCAGTGCTGGGGGAAGGTTGCACTCAATCCTGGAGGTCACTTCCAACCTCAATGATTCCATGATTCTGTGATCCCACAGGTTTACTTAGAAGGCCCATTGGACATTTTGTAGAGGTGCAGACACCCCCTCCTTGAGTCAGTCAGGTCCAAAGCAAATCTCCCTGGGCTGCAAGGTCTGGCAGAACTCTTGGGCTCCCCGCTCCACGCTGCTGCTGCTGCTCCGTCATCTCTGGTGCAGCTGGAACCAAAGAGCACAGAATGATTTGGAGCAGAAGGAACCTTAGAGATGATCCAGTTCCAGCCCTGCCATCCCCACCCTCAGGATAAGTGTGTTGGATGTGCCAGGGATCCCCTGCAGGAGCTCTTTGCAGCTCTGGGAGCAGCCAGACTGAGCTCACACATGGCAAATGGTGATGCTGGAATTATCACCAAGGTCTCTCTGCACCTCACAAATGAGCACTGAGGGGGAGCTTTGGCAAGTCCCTGCTGGCCACACGGGGTCTGTGACACTGGGAAGGTTCCCAGAGAACCCAGAGATGTTGTTTGGTGCCTTCGTCATCCTCTTCCCATGACAGGAGATCGAGCCAGGCTCCCACCACTGCCATTCCTTCTTATTGTCACAATTCCCTGCTTTCTACCAGGACTGGGAGTCCTGCAGGGAGCAAACGTGTTTGGGCACCTGGAAGCTCTTCTCACCCAGCTGAGGGCCTGGGGATGATGAGCTGATCTGATTTGGCTCTGCTGGGGTGGCCAGAGAGGTTCTGAGTCATTGCTTGAGTCATGAGGCTCAGCCACAGCGTTGGTGCCCGCGGGTGACTCGGTGACATTAATGCCAGGATTAACACAGAGCTCTGCGGGGGAGGAAGGTGTGAGGGCACCACTGGGAGGAAATCAGGGAGTGCTTTAGGTGGGTTTAAACCAGTTTAGGTGGGTTTAAACCAGTGCTTGAGCTTAGCCAGGTGTTCTGCTGAGATCACCCACCCATCCTTTGGCTGATGAATGGAACTCAGGGATGGAGTGGAATCCTGCCTGGAACCCCTCTGTCCTCACCCCCTTGGCCGCCTGCCCGGATGCCCTGGCCCAGCAGCCCCTCACCACCATTCCCAAGGTTTCCATGTCCCTGCAGACCCCACTCCACCGTGCCCCTAGGTTTCCCTGCCCTCCCAGTTTGTAAATAAGCTCTGGGAACGTGTCAATGCCTTGGAATCAAACAAGCCTTGAGCTGGAAAAGGGCTCTGAAATCCTCAGGTGCAGCAGTTAACCCATTGCTGCCTGGTCCCCTTGGTGCCACTTCCCTTCCTCAGCCAGGGACCTCAGCCCGGCCGGGGTTTATAAATCTGCATTTGTGCCTGGGAGCAGGGAAAGGAGGGAGCTGTTCCAGAGCTGTCCCGGGGCAGGGAGCACATCCCGCTCCACCTGTCTGGAGCTGTTCCTGCAGCCTTCCCAGGGGCTCTCCTCCTGTGGGATGAGCTGTGCTCAGTCCTCAGTGGGAGCCTGGAGGCAGAGGAGGGGAGGCAGCACCCATCTCTCGGGGGGACTGGGGTCCTGTGAGCCCTGCTGGGATCAGGGATTGCGGGATGGCTCCTGGAGAGGAGCAAGGAAGGTGAGGGAGAACAGACAGCACACAAGCTCCCGCCTGGCCTTTTCCTCATTTCTCACCATCCTTAAACCACCTCTGAGTTAATTTGTGGATAATCCACACACGGCTCAGAATCCCAAGGACCCTGGGGAGAGCAGCACATCTGCAGCACAGGGATGGGAGGGTTGGATTTGGTTCCAGGGCTCGATGCGAGCAGAGCTCGGCGAGTGCATCTCCCAGCACTGTGCGTGGCCGGGGGAGGAGCAGGAGGGCGAGGAGGGCGGCTCTCGCCTGTGCCAAACCCAAATTCCACACTCTGCTCCCGGGATGAGATGTGAAAACTGGGCTTCGGTGATGCCCTGGCTGTGCAGAGCAGCCCCGTGCAGGTTTTGGAGTTGGTTTTTATAACATTTCTCTCGCGGCTGTCAAAAGGAATTTTCAGACAAACCCATGATTTCTCTCTGTTGATGAAATGATGCTGCAGTCTCCTGAGGTGCTGATGGCAGGGATGGTTTGTTTTCTGCAGCTTCACATAAATGTTAAAGGGATATTTCTACCAGGCAAAGGTGGGGTCTAGTTACCTTGCTACTTAAGAGTTTTAATTGAAAAAGCAGTCAATAAGGGGATAATGCATTTTCAATGGCATCCTTCTTTGGAGGGAGTGGAAAATGCTCTCATTAAGCTGGTAATTAAAGCCTGTGAAGTTAGTGATGATCCCTGGCAGAGGCACGGGGAAGTCACGAGCAGAGGGCTGCCCGAAGTCTTGTGCAAAGTCAGAGCCCAGCAGTCTTGGCTCCCTTTTCTCTGGAACCACGTGCGGGACCGAGCCTTGCCTGTCCTCTGAGGGTGGAGTGTCATTGGAGAGAGCCGGAGCCGAGTAACTCCGTGCGGGGTCACACAGGCACAGGCCAAATGAATGCGGGGGCAGGAACCAGCATCTCTTTAACATGCAAATTGTTTTCTTGCTAATCTGGCTAATTTAAAGAAATTAGCATCCCAAAGCATCCCGATTTGCATCCCAGCTCATGGATTCGCTGCTGGCTGTGCCATCGAGCGCTGTGCCGCGGTGTAAATCACCCGGAGCCGCTGTTACCTTGCGTTACCTCCGGAGCGATCCGGCGTGCCGGGACCGATCCACCCGCGGGACGCCCCCGCTGGCGCTCCCCGAGGGGCAGCAGGGGGAACGCGCTTTCCACAGCCCATAAATGTTTCAAAGAATGGCTCTCTAAGTGATGGGGTGCCGCCCCTTACCTCAGTCAGCCGTCCCAGAAATGAGCTCGGTCCTGCAGAGCCCTGGAGCTGGGAGCGGCTTTAGCAGCGGGACAGGGTCTTGGTGCGTTTTACCGGTTCCCTGCAGGGTTCCCTTTCAGAGCCTCACCCAGGATATTCCCTACCAGAAATCCCAGATCTCCTGGTGCCCGGAGGTCGCAATTCGGCCCAGGGAGTGGTCGGGCTGTGCTGATTTTGTGCTCGGGCTGTGCTGACTTTCCCACGGCGTTTGTGCGGAGATCAGGACACAGAGATCGCGATCGGCCGCTCTGGTGGCGCACACGGGGTGTGATGAGCAGCAAAGATGTGACAAGAGGGACAGATAGCGGTGGTGGCACGGCTGGCACACGGCGCTGCCGCGGGCACCGCTGCGTTTCAGTCGCGGCCCTGGCATTGATCTGCTGGAGTCTCGTGGTCTGAGACACTTCTCACACCTGGTAACTTAACAACAGCTGCTCCAGGGAGGGCTGGATGCGGTCACTTCCAGCTGAATGGGAGTAAAACACAACCCAAATCCTGCAGGTGCTGATCCTGATCCACGCTGGAAGCAGGTCTGATTTATCCACCCCATCAGTTCAATAACGTGGAGAAGGGGGTGTGCATGGCCTGATCAATGAAGGAGATTTTCCACAAGATTAAGTTAAGCATTCTCAGGAGATCTGGGCATTGAACTGCTCAGACAGACAGCGATTTTTAAGATCTTTCAGCAGGCATGCCTTTTTTTTTTTTTTTGTGGAGAGAAAAGTGACATTTGATACAAAACTCTCTGAACAGCCCCGTGCCTCATTCAGAGCAGGAGCTACACTCAGCACTGCACCAGCTCAGCTCATTAGTGCCAGAAGCTGTCACCTGTCCCTGCTGGTGGCATGGAGGCTGTGCCTGCACTGCCTGCTCTGCATGCCAGGCACACACACGGATGCTGCTGGGAAGCTGGGCTGAAATGCCTGCTGGATTTGCAATAGCCTGGCTCTTGCTCTGCCTGCTGGATCTGCAATAGCCTGGCTCCTGCTCTCCCTCCCTCAGGAGCCTGGGGCTGGCCCTGAAAACTTGTCCAGAACCTGAGAGGGAGAGCCCTGGCTGTGCCGCTGGCTCCGCTGCCCCTGCCAAAATGGCTTTTTGGGAAGTGCCTCTGGGCTCTCTGGGACTGGGGAATGACCTGCTCCCCTCAGTGCATGGCCTGATTCTGTCCTTGGGGGCAGAACAGGGGCTGTTCCCTGGCACAGCAAAGGATTTGGGTCCCTGGGCACTGGGAAGTTGCTGTGAAGGTTTCCCAGGACGTAGGGGGTCCCTGATGTGCAGCAGCTCCAGAGGGACATGTTGGACTCTCAAGGGTAACTAATTGATAATAATGAGGGTGGGGAGCGCCTGGCACAGATTCCCAAGAAGCTGTGGCTGCCCCTGGATCCCTGGCAGTTTCCAAGGCGGGTTTGAGGGGGCTCGGAGCACCCTGGGACAGTGGGAGGTGTCTCTGTTCACATCAGGGTGTTGCACTGTATGACCTCTAAAAGTCCCTTCCAACCCAACCTTCTCTTTGATTTCTGAGTCTCTGATCTTTTTTTTTCTCACATTCCAGGGGACGGCCAGGTGGATTTTGATGAATTTATGACCATTCTGGGACCTAAGCTGGTGTCGTCAGAGGGCAGGGACGGCTTCCTGGGGAACACAATAGACAGCATATTCTGGCAGGTAAGTGAGCATTGCTTTCACTGCAACTTCAGCCAGCTCTCAGCAGCTTCCAGAGTGGATCTGTTGAGGAGCACAGGATGTTTTATACTGAGTGGGAATGATTGTGGAAAGGGTTTGAGGTCCATCACGTCAGGGGCTGTGGAAGAACATCCCACGTTGGTGGAGAGAATTGTGTCCAGTGACACAGCCAAGCCATGTGTTCCTGTGCATGAATGCAGCTGGACACTGCAAAGCACCCTGAGACTCGTGCAACACCTTTGGGAATCTGGAATTCCCTTTTGCAAGAGAAAAGCATTTTTCTCCAGGAATCTTCTGAGTTGGGAACTTTGAAGCTTCCTGGCTGCTCCCAGAAGTGTGTCCCTGCTCAGTACCTTGGCTGGGGCAGGGGTTGTTCCACACAGAGGGAATGTGCCGGGCAGGTCAGGTCCCATTGGGATTTCTGCTGAATTCAGGGATGAGCTCAGGATAAACCTGCATTGTGCCACAGAAAGTTTTGCCCCAGGTGCTGCCCTGGGGTGGTTTGGTCCTGCTGGTCCCAGGCACTGGAAGGAGACAGATCCAGCACTGGGAGCTGCTTTTTGCCTGCCCTGCAGTGAGACTTTAAACAGTGTTGGAGCTTCCAGGAAAAGCAGTCCAGGCTGTCTTGGCAGGATTGAAAATCCCCCAAAACACAGAGCTACGCATTTGCTGCCAATGTGTGGCTTCCTGTGGGATTCCAGCTCCTTTCTCTGACCATCCCACAACCTCTGCCTGCTTAGAAACTTTGGCTGTTCCCAAGTTTAATGAAGCAAAAGAGCCAAGCCTGGAAATTAGAATTTCTGCCTTCTTTTACAACCCTCCAGCCCCGTCCAGACTGAATTGGGTGGAGCTTTGGAAGAGCATTTTAAAAGGCTTTTAAAAACTTGTTTCTGGCCTCCTGGCATGGGACAGGAATAACTCTGAAAATTCTGCTCTGGATTCCAGCATTTGGTTGCCAAAGCAGGAGTTTGGTGCTGGTGAAGCCCCCGTGGTTTGTGATGTACCTGGGGGGAGTAAATGGCACCAGAAGGGGCAGGACTGGGAGCCAGGGATGTTTTATTGCCTCCACAGCTCCTTGGGAGCCTCATCCCAGCCTGGGAGGGAGAGGAGGGAGCCCCATCCCATCCCATCCCATGGAGCCATTGGAGCCTTCCAGAATTACAGCCCCTCAGGAGCTGCTCAAGAAGCAAAAATCCTGGTGGGAAAATCAGATTTGTGAGCACAGCTCTTGGATGGGGAGCAGAGAAATCTGGAGCCTTCCTGAAAATTCCACTCACAGTTTAATCCAGTGCTTTTAGTGACCCTCCCACCTCTGCAAATGCCTGGAATGAGGCCAGGAGATGGGATTGTGCCTAGTTTAGAGCAGCAGGGTTCCTGTGATCGGCTTCCACAGGGATACAGCCCTGGTGCCTCCCTGGCTGTGGTGGGACAGGGAAAAGGGAGCAGCGGCTCCAGGTGGGAGTCCTGGGTGGGCAGGAACAGCCCCGGGGGCTCCTTCAGGCAGCAGAGCTCACACTGAAATCCACAAGTGCTCCATGGCCTTGGAAAACAACAGTTATGGGCTTTGCCACGTCTTTACTCAGCACTGCCCTGGATTTCCGAGCCCTTGAAGAGCTCTGGTTGCTTTTCCTCCAGGGTCGGAGTACAATGTCTTTGCAGCTTTTTCCCAAAGGAAAAAAAAAAACCAAATAAAAAATCATGGAGACGTGTCATTCAGGGAACAGGTTCCCTTTGCCCATTGCTCCCTGGCTTTACCTAATCCATCTGCAGGGCCAGCAGTGCCCTCCTCCCTGAGCAGTTCTGTCTCTGCATCATCTCCAGTGGGACTCCCGATGGCAAACCAAGCCTTTTTTGGGAATCAGGGCTTGGCCGTGTTTCCCATTTCCCCCTGATGTGCGATTTCCACATTTCCTGGAGTGAATGGCAGGGGCTGAGCCTGGGTTGCTGACAGAGCCCTCCAGCCCTGCAGCCATTCCCCAGGAAGGATTTTAAGGAGGGAGTGGTGCCCACAAGGCTGTGGCTGTGCCCGGGGCTGGGGGACAAGGATGGGACAAAAGGAACACCTGGCTGGGCAGTGCCACCGTGAAACCTCACCCCAAAGCTTCCTGAACCATTCCCATGGGAGAGAGAAACCAGGTGGGCATCCAGAAAGTGCCTTCCCCTCTCCCATCCCAGCAGCTTCCCCCCAGCCATCCCCATGCTGGGATATCTCTGCCAGGCTCGTTTCTAAGAGCAAAGACATCCAGGGTCCTCCAGGAACTGAAACACTTCCTGCAGGATGGAATGCGGAGGAGCTCCAGGCCCTGGGGCTCGGCAACAGGCCCAGAGGGAATAACGGCCCTGGATGAGAGGTTTTTAATGAAATGGGCCTCTCTGGGGTGGCTGAAATGCTTTGGGAAGTCAAGACAAGTGGGACTGTTAAACAAAAGGGCTGCATCTGCATCGGGTGCAGGAGAAATTCTGTGCCCACAGCACTGATGAGGTGATTTGGAAAAGTCAACACTTTGTACGGTGACCAGCTGGGAGCCAAAGCGCTGCCTGATTCATTTCCCCCCTTTTCCCTTTGTTGTGTGCACATGGAGGCTGCAGAGAATTTCAGGCAGGGAATCTGGGGCTTTGTCTGGCATGAGGGGACAGTGCTGGATCATCCCCTCAGCCACGGTGCCTGTTCATCCTATCAGAGATCACCCAGCACGAATCCCTGGGGTTCAGGAGCAGCCTGGGCATCTGGGAATAAACAAAGCTGCTTTGCAGGGGCGTGAGGAGCAGAATTCCAATTGGGAGATACTGCTCAGAGCTCGAATTTCTCATTGTTGGGATGTCTCTGCAGGTTTGGGGAGGCAGCTCCTGCACAAGGAGCAGCTCAGCAACTGTTTGTGTTTTCTGGGCTTTTTTCTGGGTTTTCCTTTCTCCAGGCTCCCACAGATTTTTTGCTAGGGGGAGGGATATCCTGGGGTTTATGATCTTTGGTGGGTGAGTAGGAACGGCCAAAAATCCAGCAGCGCCCCTGTGCAAGGAGGAAGGGATGTGCAGGGACACGCCAGGGACAGCAGGGACCCCTGAGGTCTGAGCTGCACCCCCAGCACAGGCACCAAAGGACACTTTGTTCCCTGGAAAATGGAGCAGGCACCACATCCAGCTGGGGGCGGGGGTTGCGTTTGGGGCTGGCTGGGGAGGGAATTTAGTGAGAGGAAGAGGGGAGCAGGAAACAAGAGAGCAGAGGGATGTGACTGGGATGGGACACGGAGGTTTCCCCAGGGCTCTGCCCATTCCTAATCCCGTGTGCAGTTGTTGCTGGGAATGCAGGAGAGTCCCAGGGGAGGGATCTGGGCTCTCCTGATCTGGTCAATCAATTAGTGCCTTAATAGAGTGAAATGAAGGGGAAAATGTGTGGGAATGGCAGTGGCACAGGGCAGGGCACGGAGAGTAGTGAGGGAGCAGGGAGTGAGGGGCTGTCTTGGGGCTGTCTCCAAAGACTGTTTTGCCTGGAGAGGGATTTTTCTTTATGGAGCTCAGAGATAAACCTGCTGCAGTTGCTTCCTGTGTGTGAGTTTCTCCTCCTGTCCCTGCAGAGGAGTTAATCTGATGATAGCAAATGAGCCTTGCTGCAGAGGAATTGTTTGTGTCTGTGTCCAGTTTGATGTGGGAACAGATCCAGGTGTCCTTCTGGGGTCAGACCTTCCTCCCTCTCCTCCTCCTCCTCCTCCTCCATCTCCTGAGGCAGTGCAGCCCCTGTGGGCAGGTGCAGGATGTTGTAAAACCACAGGATGGGACATTTTACATCTTGCAGCAGAATTTCTGCTGGTGCTGAGTTGCTCTGCTGCAAAAATCTCAATTCCTGGGTTTCAGGAGCTGCTGTTTCAGCTTTTCAAAGAACCTTCTCAAATCAACTGCCAGGAAGGAAGAGAAGTGGGAGATTGGGAAGGAATTCTTTACTCAGAGGGTGGGCAGGCCCTGGCACAGGGTGCCCAGAGCAGCTGTGGCTGCCCCTGGATCCCTGGCAGTGCCCAAGGCCAGGCCTGGAGCAGCCTGGGAAGGTGTCTCTGCCCGTGGCAGGGGTGGAATGGGATGGGCTTTAAGGTCCCTCCAGGCCAAACCTTTCCAGGTCTTAGTGATTCACAGATCCAGTGCCCTTCCTCTTGGTGGCTGCTCTGGGGTTTCAATCAGGAAATGCAGCTGAAAGTTTGGATGGAAATTTGATGGACGGGGCCAAAGGTAGAGAATTGGGGCTGGACCATTGCACCAGGAACACATCCCCAAATCCTCTTCCACAAAAAAATCATCCCACAGCACTGCCTCATTCTGGGCAGCACTTTTTGATTGTTGAACCTGAGATATCTTCAGGTGATTTCCATGGAAAGAAAATCTGTACATTTAAAATATCAACAGTTTCTTGGATTTCCCCAGCTGGAAAATATAGGAGAAGTTGGAAACCTTGGCATTGATTATCCTGCAAAACCACTGCAGTGTGAGCCGGGAGCCAAGGCAGAAACCTTTCCTGAGACACCCAGCTGTGGTCATTGTGTTCATCAATGCCCCTTAACTCCAGTATCCTGACCATATCCTAATTTCAGGAACTAAATATCTCCTGCCACAGCCACTCCTGCAGTTTAGGTCATGGTTTCCTCATATCAATATTTAAAAGGTGAGATTTTTCCATGAGAGGATCCAAGTGGCTGGTGTGAACTTCATCCCAAAAACCCTGGAACACTGCTCAGTGTCCTTTAGCTCATCCCAAATATGCTGGCACTATCCCAGAGTGTCCCTTGGAGCTATCAGAGGGAAGCAGCCACTCCCAGGGTACGGTTCAAGGGATCTGCTTTGGCCATCAGCCTCAGGAAGAGATAAATTGTGCTTCAGAAGTGCCATTTTTACTGCATTTGGTATGAAAAATGTGGAGGGAAGTGGCTCAGGTGGAGCTGTGTGCACTGGGGACAGCTAAATGTCATCTCAAGGGTCCCAGCAAGGCTTTCAAGGCTTTTTGATTGAAGTTCCAGCTCCGTGGTGCCATTATCAGTGGAAGGGGAGCAGTTCTGCTGCCTCACAGAACCTCTCTTTGCTGCCAGGACATTCCCCTGTTGCTTCCCGTGGATTTGTGGCAGCACAGGGAGAGCTGAGCCCGTGCAGGGTGGATCCATCTCCAGGCACAGCTCCCTGTGCCCAGGCCTGCCTGCAGATGTGCTGGCACAGCTGGAGCAGATGTGAGCACTGCAGGGGTTCATGCCCTGGCCCGTGGTGGCACAGCTGTCCCTGTCACCCTGTGCAGAGGGTGAATCCACCGCAGCAATTCTGGGAGGCCTCACATTCATCTGCCTGGGAAGGGGCCTCCTTTCCATCCCCACATTTTCCCTGTAGCAAAATCCACCCTCCCAAATCTCCAGGGCTGAGTTGACAGCTCAGCACTGGAGACACGGGAGATAGCAAAGGTTTGGAAGCAGCAAAGCAGGAGAAAAGCAGGATTTCCTTGCCCAGCTTTGGTTTTGAGCTTTAAGCAGCACATTTAGCCCTCAGAAATGCTCTGCAGCTTTGGTTCAGAGCCTGTTTAAAGCAGGCAGTTGATATCCAGAGGGTTCCAGCCTGCTGGGTTCAGGATGTGGCTGCCCTGGAAGGTGTGACTGGGCTTTGTGCACCTTTTGCAGCGCTCAGGGACACTTCTTCCAGCAGCCCTCATGGTCCAGAGATTCTTCTTTCTATGCCAGTTTATTTATAAACTCAATCTGCAGCTCCAGGGCTTTTCTGAGGAGCTTTTTTTTTTGCCTGGTGTATGAAATAGGAATTGTGCTGTGGATTTCTCATGGATTCGCTTGGAAGTGTCAGGATCAGCCTGTAGGAAAGGTGAATGTGTGGGAGCACCACCTGAGGGGTGCAGGGCACAGGACTGGGAGAGGCTTCTCAGCTTTTTATGGATTCCTTCCTGAGGGAATCAGAATCCCCAGCACCCATGAGGACCAGGATCCACGCCCAGTTCTGGTTTCCTTGGAATTTGAATAGTTTTTCCTTTGGAAAGGCCTCTTTGGGTGATGGAGCAGAGGTGAGGAGTTTCAGGCAGGGGGCTTTCAGGTGAAAACCCCAAACCCCCTCATTCCCATTGCAGGAAGGAGTTTCTGCCAGAGAGGAGGCTCCACCCAGCCTTAAATTCCTGTCCAGATCTCAGGATCACCCATCATCCATCCATCATCCATCATCCATCCATCCATCATCCATCATCCATCCATCCATCATCCATCCATCCATCCATCCATCCATCCATCCATCCATCCATCATCCATCCATCATCCATCCATCATCCATCATCCATCCATCATCCATCCATCCATCCATCCATCATCCATCCTCCATCCATCCATCCATCATTCATCCATCATCCATCCATCATCCATCCATCATCCATC
>VXBU01018257.1:23876-43625 GCA_013400315.1 Bombycilla garrulus | reverse complement strand
TTTTTTTTTTCTTCTTTTCCCAGCTCCTCAGCCTGATTTGCCAGCCTGCTGCATTCCTTCCTTTGAGCTGTTGCTGCCCCAAAATGTCCCCATGCTTATCACTTTTCCTTGCACCAAGAGCTTTTAGCACACATAGGGTGGATTTAGTGCTGCACATGTGCAGCTTCCTTTCCCATCTGTTTCTCAGTTGCTTCTGAAACATTTCAGAGCAAAATCCCATCCTCACAGAATCAGTCCTGATAGGAGCTGAGAGCAACGGGGCGCCTGCTCCACGTGCATTGTTCCGAGCTGCCTGCGGAGTGGGTAATGGAGAATTATTGCAAATATTGTGTGTGTTTACATTTCTTTTATTAATAACTTCATCCAGCAGAGCTTCAGAGCTTCCTTACACTGGGAATAGAGGTTGGATCTTATTGAAAAGCGAGTTTGTTTCTGTCTAAAAACCTTCTGGCTGTGCATTCCAGCAGGGCCGGGAGCAGCAGGGGATGCTGAAAGCCACGGTTTGGAAGCCGTCAGGAAGGATAATGTGCAAAGGAGCAGCTGCTGGGCGATGGATGCTGACTCTGCACACACCAAACCCAGGATCTTCTGCTGCTTCCCTGCTCTGGTGATTCCTGGGCCAACGCTCTGCCTGAGCAGAGGCACAAAGCCAGCACTCCGTGTCCCAGGAGAGCCATGGAATGTCCTGAGCTGGGAGGGACCACAGGGATCATCAATCCAGGCCCTGGCCCTGCACAGACCCCCCAACAATCCCACCCTGGGCATCCCTGGCAGCTCCTGCAGCTCTGGCAGCCTCGGGGCCGTGCCCATTCCCTGGGAGCCTGGGCAGTGCCAGCACCTCTGGGGAAGAACCTTTCCCTGAGCTCCACCCTAAGAAGGCAGAGCATGGATTGGCCACCTTGCTTTGTTCCCAGTGGAGCACCCAGGGAACATTTATTCCTTTTTCCAGTCTGTTGTTTTACCAGAAAACGTTGGTTGCTGGGGGAAAAGAAATGTTTTGTATTTTCAGATTTGATTTTGTGCCCCTCTCGTTTTGACCTTGGGGGTGACCGTTGGGCCTTGGATTCTGCTTAAAGCCAGGCTTTGGAGTCTGGTGCACTGCTGGGATGTGTGTTCAACAATTCCAGATAACCCAGACAATGCAGACACTTGGATTTGTGTTTAATTCCTACCTGAGACGTGGCCATGGCCTCCCACTTGGGAGGACCTACTTCATCCTCCCTGGAAAGCACTCAGCTGCTTTGTTTTGCTATTTGGGTGCTTTTTCCTACTGCTTGGCTGACATTTCCTCCATCTTTCCTTTGTTTTCATGTGCCTGTGGAGCTGGGAATGAAGTCAGGAGTTCTCAGAAGTATTGCCAGGCAGGGAAGCAGCCTCAGTAAGAAAAGGCATAGAAACAAACCCCCCTCCTAAACCAAATCCATTATTTCCTTGCTCACACACTGAAAATGCAAACTCACTTATTAACTCAGCATTCACTCCTGATTCCATGATTTTATGTTTGCCTTTTATATCCATAATATCCATTTTTCACTTTCACAACACCCAACAAAAAATCCCTTCCCGATCCCGCCCTCTTTGTTCTCCTGTGTTTGCAGGCAGTCTGACTCAGCAGGAGCACATCTGGAGTTCAGCTGCAGCTGTGCTCCCAGCCTGCTGGGGAACTTTTGGGGAGTCTCAGCCTTCCCATGCTGAATTTGAGGCAGTAACTGGAGCTCGTGTGGAGCAGTTAAAGATAACGCTCTGCCAAAATGAAACTTTGATAAACAAGTTGGGTTTCCCCTTGATTTCCAGTGAGAAATTGGATGTGCAGTCCAAAGTATTAAACTGCACATTTGGAAAGTAGGATTGTCCTGGAATCCGGTGAACTTTGAGGCTTTGGGACCAAAGGGGTGGTTCAGGGATTTGTATAAAATAATACAATGTGACAAGGGGATGGGTTCACATCAATGAGTTATCTATTCAAATGAGCCAAATTTCCATGGATAAGGAGACAAAAAGCTCAGGTGGAGACAAAAAGCTCAGGTGGTGTCAGGTTTTCCTGGTTGTTGCCAGTGTAATTCCCACCAGCCCTTAAAATGCAGGAAAATGGCACAATTCTCCAAAATGTAAAAACCCACTTGGCCCAACAGTTCCTGGATTCAAGAGAAATGTAGCTCATTAAATCACAGAATCATGAAATAATGGAATCATGGAATCATAGAATTATGGAATTATTGAATCATAGAACATTGGAATCACAGACTCATGGAATCATGAAATCATAGAATTGTGGAATTGTGGAATCACAGTATTATGAAATCATAGAATCATGGAATCCCAGAATCATGAAATCATGGAATCCCTTGAATGGAAGGGACCTTAAAGCTCCCCTTGTTTCAGCCTGTGCTCCACAGAGTGAAACAGCTACAAACTGAGGAGGGCTCCTTGAGAAGCAGCCTTTCCTTCTCCAGGGCCAGCATGGAGTTTCTGGATTTTCTCTTCGATATCCCAGCAGGCAGGTTGAGATCCAAAAGCAGCTTTGGCACCCTGGGAGCAGCAGGCATCAGCCGAGGCAGCTGAGGGATCAGTCTGGTGAGGAACCGAGGCCGGAGCCATCCCAGCTCCTCCCAAAGCCAGCAGCAATCCCGGAGCAGAGCTTTCTCTTCACAAAGGCATTTTATGGACACTCTGGTGCACGGAGAAGGCGGGAATCCCGACTCCTGGATCAGAGTTCAAATTGCTTCTTTGTGCTGTGGCTGTTCCCATCTGGCTGCTGGACAGGCTCCTTGGATGCACTGCACAGCAGCTTTTCCTGAAGAGGTGAATCCCTGTGTTGGGTATTCATAAACACCTGCCTCAGTTAGACAGGAGAGGATGGAGGACACTGATGCTTTTCCAGCTTAAAAACCCTGGAGGATTGAGATTCCAGCTGTAGGAGTGAGCACTGAGGAAAGGGAACCAGCAGGACACCAGCAGGGTTCCAGTTTCACCCCGCTGCTGGACACAGCTGCACCAGAATGGGGACTGTGCTCCTTTTCCTTCACCCCAGCAGCTTTTCCTGCAGGTTTGCTCTCCAGTGGGAGCTGCGAGCTAGGGGACAGCTGTCTCTAGGGTGAAGGTGGCTGATTTCTCCATCTGGATGGTGGCCAGGCTGGTTCCAGTGTCTGTGGTGCCCTGACTTTTGGGAGACGGGCAAAGGCAGAAGGACGTGGAAAACACCCGGGGTGCTCCACAGGCTGTAGAAGAAAGATGCTGTTCTTGATGCTGTTCTTGATGCTGTTCGTGATGCTGTTCGTGATGCTCATCCCTGGTGGCCTCCTCCACAGCAAAATAAACCCGGAGTGACACCAAACCTTTTCCGTACTGGGCATCCGTGGAGCTCGGAGAGGGCTGGCACCACTTGGGAATGAGATCCTGGAGTTATTTTTAGCAGATGCACGGGAATGTCGGCTCAGCCCTCAGCAGTCAAACAGAGAGTGGAAAACTGGGAAAGGTTGAGAAAGGAATAGGGAAAAAACCAGCTCGTGGTGTGTGTTCACTTCTTGGATGTCACTGGGATCTGCTCTGCTGTGTCACATGAGGGAGGTGGTGGGATGGGAGAAGTTAATGAGAAGAAAGCCTTCATGAATTCCAGGTGGTGCTTCCTCAAGAGGAAACTTTGGTGGCTAAAAAGAAGAAACTTAAGTGGATAAAAAGAAGAAACTTAGGTGGAGAAAAAGATAACTGGGTTATCTGTTCTGTGTCAGAATTTGGGAAGGTGATGACTGGAGCTGGGGAGGGTACAAGTGAAACAGGAGACAGTTTAAGAGGAAGCCCAAGGAGAGGATTTCTCCTGCAAGGTGTGAAATTTCCTGACAGCACAAGTTGGATGTGCTGGAAGTTCACAGAACTTCCCAAAATAACTTGGCAAATTATTCACTCAAGGTCTCTCTTCTTCCCTTGTGCAGTGAAGGTGAGATTCTGCTGACATCTACTCTGAACCTGCCGATGCACGTGTCCATCCGTGGGTTATTATGTCCACCAGGAAGAAAACCTCTTCCCAAAGAAAGAGATGGAGTTTAGGGAATACTCAAAGTGAACATTATGCTCTATTTCCTTTCCAAATAGCAGCTGTGATAGACCCTTATTTGAGCTCCAGCAGTCCGGGCCCCAGAGTTCCACCACCACCAGTGGAGAAAATGAGCTCTGATGTTCTCTGAAAGCCAACACTCTATCTCCTTCATCTTCCAGCATTCAATATTTCCTCTTCCAATATTCAGTATTTCCTCTTCCAGCATTCAATACTTCATCAGGAATTTGCTTCTCATCCACCTTTAAATCCCACCATTTCCCCAGAATGGCCCTGGGGTGATGGATTGCACCATTAGCATCTAAATGTGGGATAAAAACTCCAAATGATTCTCCCAGAGGCAACAGAAAATTCCAATTTAAGCCATCACTTTTTATTTTTATTGCACAAAGTACTATCAGGACTAATGATGTCTGGGGATCCCTTCTGCCTTTCTTTTTGTTCTGTAGTTAGCTAAGTCTGCATCTTCCTGGGAATTTATCCCATTCCACTGATCTGGAAGTCTCTGTCAAGCCTGAAGTTAGAAGCAGAAATGCGATATAAGGGTGGGAGGGACTTCCTGCCCTTTGGGTTTCCTGGGATTGCTGTTGTGCCTCCAGAGGAGCCTCAGCACCAGCCCTGGTGCTGCTGCACATGGACCACACAGAATCCCAGGATCACTGGGGCTGGAAAGATCACTGAACCCACCCTGTGCCCCATCCCCACCTTGTCCCCAGCCCAGAGCACTGAGTGCCACATCCAGGCCTTCCCTGGGCACCTCAGATCTCCCTGGGCAGCCCCTGCCAAGACCCGAGTACCCTTTCCATGAGGGAATTCCTGCTGGTGTCCACCCTGAGCCTCCCCTGGCCCAGCCTGAGGTCGTTCCCTCTCCTCCTGTCCCTGTTCCCTGGGAGCAGAGCCCGACTCCCCGGCTGTCCCCTCCTGTCAGGGAGTTGTGCAGAGCCACAAGGTTCCCCCTGAGCCTCCTTTTCTCCAGGCTGAGCCCCTTCCCAGCTCCCTCAGCTGCTCCTGGGGCTCCAGACCCTTCCCAGCTCCATTCCCTGCCCTGGACACACTCCAGCCCCTCAGGGTCTGCATTGTCCTGAGGGGCCCAGGACTGACCCCGAGGTTTCAGGGGTCTCAGCGGTGCCACACATCCCTGGGTCACCCTCACAGTCCCATTTTGCAGCTCCTCTTGTTCCCCATCTCTGTGGGAATGCTCCAGTCTGGGATCACAGTCTCTGTCCTGTGCAGGGCCCAAATGGCAGAGTCTGAGGGAAACCTGCAAGAATTAAGAAACAAACAACAGCATAAAGAGTTGGGTTATTTTTAATTTAAAATGCAGCACCCAGAGAAAGGCCAGATCTACCTGGATCTCCTCACCTGATGAATTATTTATGCCTAATGACAACAATGCTCTGACTCAGTGCTGGTATTTGAAGCAGGACTTCAGATCACCCAAGACTCACAAACCACATTCTGTCAAAAATTTCTTTCTTCCTCAAACCCATTTCTCACCTGTAGGAATATTTCAGATGTGTTTTCACAAATCTGCCTGACTTGTAATTAGCAAGTGCTCGCACAACAAACTATTAAAGAGCAATTAGCTCAGAGAAATTTACCAGAGCTGTTTGCAGGGCTGAGGTGGGGAGTGATAACATTTCCTTGATGGAGGCATGTCAAATTTGCACAGCCAAATCCAGGAAATTTATCGAATCTTCAGGATTCCCTGTGATCCTGTTAATTTTAGGGAGTTTTCATTAGCACCTCTAAAGAGCAGCTAACAGTAACACCTGTTCCCAGGATGTCTTTTCCCATCTTCTCCAGCATGTGTTGCTTTGGCTCTATAAGCTCTGAGAGAAGCCAGATTCCCCTTTGTTCTCCCAGATTCTGAGCACCTCATTTATATCCATTCCGTTATTAATTGACAGAATATATAAACTGAAGACTAAGTTTTATTCCTTCTCACTGCATATAACATTGCCTTGTCAACTCTGATAACTTCTCTCTTCCCAAATAATTTGAAAATTATGCATGAACGCTGCAAACTGCTTCAAATTATATTTTGCAATGCCTTCCTTTTAATTACATCAATTCTGATGGATATGGATGTGCACACACACACCCAGAGCAATTCTGGGGGCTCAGGGGCTCCCTTCCCTGCAGCTCTTTCCAGCTTTTCCCTTGGAGAATCAACAACAGCATCAAACCTCTCCAACCTGATTGTGCAGAGGGAAAAAAAGGGTTTAATACAGAAGGTGGCAGAGTCGGTTGTGAACTTTTGTTGCCAAATGTAAATCTTAATCAATCGACCACGATGTCAAAAAAAGAAAAACACAAATGGAATTTTAAAAAAACAAAAAAAAAAAAAAAAAAAAAAACCAACCACCAAACCAAACAAAACANAACAAACAAAAAAAAAACCAACCACCAAACCAAACTAAACCAAACCAAACCAAACCAACAAAATCCTGAAGAATCTACATTTCCCTTTAGAGGGAAAAAAAAAGAGTGAAAAATGGACCTGTTTTGATGCGTAAGCTCCAGGCAGATATGACAGAGTCTGCTCACCTTATCTCTCTGATAAAATCCAGGTGCACTTGACACACTCAGGTAGAGAGCAGATATTTCAACTCGGCTCCAGCACTGACAGCAAAATTAATCCACAGTACACAGGCAGGTTACAGAGGGACCACAGAGATGATGAAACACCAGGCTTGGAGCAGCCTGGTCTAGTGAAGGTGTCCCCGCCCAGGGCAGGAGATGATTTTAAGGACCCTTCCAACCCAAACCATTCTGGGATTCAGCGATTCTGAGTTACCAAAGAGCAGCAGCTCTCGGTGCATTTTAGATTGTTCTTTCTTTTTGCTTTCCTTTACCCACTCTTGGTGAAATCGGCTGTTGTGAAATGATTCTTGGGGCAGCAAGGACTGGGGGAGCCCAAGAAATGACAAAGCAGGTGGGGAGGACACTCTGAGGGCAGCAAAGAACAACTGCCCCTCTGTGTGGCTGTGCCAAACAGGACAGAAAAGGGCTGAAAAGGAGCCACTCAACACCCTCACCAGATGTGGATTTCTCTCTCCTGAGGGATTTCAAACCGGGATGAAGCTCTCCAGGAAAAGTGTCAGAGATGACAGGAGTTGATGAGCTGGAACAGCTGGCCAGGGAGCACCTATTTCCTGCAGGGAAATCCAGCTTGTTGTGAGCAGGGAAAACAGAAAACTTGACATTGTCACTGAGGAAAAGGGAAAAAGACTTTCTGGAGCCAGTGGTAGAACCTGACACCAGGCAAGGAAAGGAGCAGGACCTTTCCAAAGAGCTCATCTGCAGCCAAGCACTGAGGGGGTGTCACCCCTAAGAGCTGGGGGGATCCATCAGGCCTGACCCCAAAGCCACAGGGTCACTGCAGGGCAAGAGCACAGCAAGGTTTGCATTTGTTCAGACAGATGAGCAAAGTTCAAGATAAATCCTTGGCAAGCTCAACTCCTCCCCTCACACAGCACGATGGATGTGATCCCAACACCCAGGGATCACAATCCCATCTGGACTCGGGAAGACACTTTGTCCTCTGCCAGTGGAGCTCTGAAGATGCTCCCAGGTCGGGGCTGAAGGGAAGGCAAAGGACAGACTGGTTTTGCAGCCTGGTCCTTTTCCCACTGAGTGTTACAGGATTGATTTCAGCCTCTGTCCTCAGCTTTTTCTTCTGCAAAATCTTTGAATTTTTATTTTGCAAAAAAAGGAATTTCTCCAGCAGATGGGGTGGGATGAAAATGCTGCTGTTGAGCCTTGGCAGCTCTTGGGCAAATAAACATTAAGTAACATTTGCAAAGGAGCTGCACTCAGGGACTGCTGAAACCAAAACTGGACTCAAGGACTGATGAAATTAAGATTCCTTCCAGGCAAAAGGCCACCCCAAAGCTGGTGCTGCTGTCCCTCGCAACAGGTTCTTCTTCCAGGGACGGAATTGGTGACATCAGCAAATGCCATTTCTCCTGCTCCCTGCCAGCATGAGTGTCTGCAGTCAGCTCCAGTCAGGCTGCCAGGTCCTTCCCTCTCACCGTTAGGCCTCCAATTAATGAGGTTTTAATGGACTCAGGGCTCAGAGTTTTCATGGATCAGTGACATTTCCTATAAGAAAAATATCCCTGCTTAAGCTGTGGAAGGTTCATGTACTTCTGCAGAGCTGGGGCAGAAGCTGAGCATTCCAGGGTTGGAATGAGCTGGATTTTATTAACACATTTCATAATTTGGTGAGAAAATTTGGATTGGTACCTGCAGAGCAGAGGAGGCTTCAGCAAGGCTCCAGATGAGGTCTTGGACCCAGTGGGATAAAGAGAAGTAGGGAATTATTGCCAGGGGAACGGTGTCAGGAGGAATCAGTGAGGGAGGATTTCAGTGTGGCACAAATCTCGTTTTCCATATCTAGCATCACAGAGTGCCAGGATGGTTTGGGGTGGGAGGGACCTTAAAATTCAACTCATTCCATGCCTGCCCTGGGCAGGGACACCTTCCACTGTCCCAGGTGCTCCCAGCCCCAGTGTCCAGCCTGGCCTTGGGCACTGCCAGGGATCCAGGGGCAGCCACAGCTGCTCTGAGCACCCTGTGCCAGGGCCTCACACCCTCCCAGGGAACAATTCCTGCCCAATATCCCATCTGACCTCTGGCAGTGGGGAGCCATCCCCCTTGTCCTGTCCCTTCATCCCCTGTCCAAAGTCCCTCTCCAGCTCTCCCCCAGCACTGGCAGCACTGACCCATGACCCCAAGTACCACATACATTTTTTTAACCCCTCCAGGGATGGTGACTCCCTGGGCACCTGACTGAAGGGACATGACCCTTTCCATGAAGAAATATTCCCCAGTATCCAACCTGAACTTCCCCTGGCACAACTTGAGGCCATTTCCCCTTGTCCTGTCCCTTGTCATCCGTGAGAAAACACCGTCCCACCCGGCTCCAGCCTTTTTTCAGGGAGTTGCAGGAATTGTCCTGTGGTTTGTTCACAGGCAGGGGGTTTTCACAAGGGGAAAGTATCTTGTAGTGTGAGGATTGTCAGTTCAGGGGTGAGAAGTTTTGTCCTTACAAAAACTGTCCTGGTGCAGGACATCCCTTCACCGTGGAGTACAGGGTTGCTGCTGCTTCTCCAAATGTTTTTTCCCTGTTTTTTATGGATTGCTACATTTTAGGTTGTGTATGGCATTCCAAATAAAAGGAGATGTCACCTTTGCTAGGTAGGAAACATCCCATTTTAGTGAACCCCCTCATCCTGTCAGAGATAGCTTTGAACCCAAACAAACGATCCCAATATTTCTGTGGAGCTGTCAGCAGGGTGGGACAGGATTGTATTTCCTTGGGCTCTATCTCTGGAATCATCAGGATTAGCAACTCTTTTTGATTGCTGAGCCTTTCCCAGCACCGATAAATTCTGTGCTGTAGCTTCTGGGGGAGAGGGAGCACTCAGGGAAGCGGCCTCGGATCAGGGCAGGGAGTACAAGGAAGTTTAGTAGAGCATGGCAGAGCCAGAGCTGTGTCACCAGAGTCAGAGGTCTGCTTTGTCCCCACACACATGGCAGGGCTGCATCCATCCATTCCACAGGGACAGCTGTGCAGGGAGATTAAAGCTTGCCTGTGGTACTGGAGAGCCTGGTTCTCTGTGCTGGAGATGTGGGAAGAGCAGCCCGTCAGGGCCAGCTGCCAGGATTTGGGGCGTAAGGCTTGGTCTGCTGACTGCTGAACTCATGGGATCATGAATGGTTTGGGTTGGAAGGGACCTTAAAGCCCATCCAGTGCCACCCCTGCCATGGCAGGGACACCTCCCCCTGTCCCAGGCTGCTCCCAGCCCCAGTGTCCAGCCTGGCCTTGGGCACTGCCAGGGATCCAGAGGCAGCCACAGCTGCTCTGGGCACCCTGTGCCAGGGCCTGCCCACCCTCCCAGGGAACAATTCCTGCCCAATATCCCATCCATCCCTGCCCTGCGGCAGTGGGAAACCATTCTCTGTGTCCTGTCCCTCCAGGCCCCAGTCCAAAGTCTCTCCCCATCTTTTCTGTCAGTTCCTTCAGGTAGTGGAAGGTCACACTGATGTCACCCTGGAGCTTCTCCTCTCCAGGTGAACAATCCCAGCTCTCCCAGCCTTTCCTCCCAGCAGAGCTGCTCCATCCCCAGCATGTTGGGCTGTGTTTGGGAGCCCAGCTTTGATTTGCCCCCCAGGTGTTGTCCCAGGGCTCTCCAAGCTCTGTTTCAGCAAGGCACAGGGTGAGGGAGCTGAGGTGCCATGTGACAATTTATTCAGTTTATTTTAGTGGGACAAGTGCCCTTAAGTGTCACTGAGCTAAATATTTCTCTAATTCATGAAGAACTGAAGTGCAATTAGCAGCCTGATGTCACAGGCCTGGGTCAGAGCTTTCTCCCATGATGTGGCTGTTCCAAGGTGGGAGCTCAGGGCTGGGATGGGGCTGAACTCTCCTGCCCACCTGGGCCAGGGCAGCTCAGGCTGGAGATCAGGGAAAGGTTCTTCCCCAGAGGTGCTGGCACTGCCCAGGCTCCCAGGGAATGGGCACGGCCCTGAGACTGCCAGAGCTCCAGGAGCTGCCAGGGATGCCCAGGCGGGGATTGTTGGGGGGTCTGTGCAGGGCCAGGGGCTGGACTGGGTGATCCCTGGGGTTCCCTTCCCACTCAGGATATTCAGCTCCCCAGAGATTCATGGTCAGATCTGCCATAAAGGACACCTCAAGATAAAAGATAATCCAAACCCTTTAACAAAAGATAAAAGATGATCCAAATATATTTATTTATTCTCATATAGCACAGCAAAATCTGAAGAAGTTCAGACAAGGCAGGGAGGGAAAATTCACTGGACCTGCTCCATCTGCTGTTCTGAGGAACCTCTCGAGTTCACTGGTCCCATGGTCCTGGTGTAGATGATGGGATGGAGAGCTGGTGCTGGGAGGGTTCCCACTGCATTCCCAGTGGACTCCAGACTAGCATGTGGAGCTTCTAAATGTGTTCCCAGTCTGCACCATCCCTGCTTGTCCCCAGGAGGAGTTTCCACGTGAGCTCTTCCCACATTTCACCTGCAGTGTGCTGTGGGATCACCTGTGCTGGGCTCTGTGCTGGGGGCCCAGTTCTGCTCCTGCTTTCCCTGTGCCTCCTGAGCTTTCCTGCAGGAAACGCTGCTCATTTATCCCAGTGTGGAGGTGCTAGTGCTCCGTCCTTGCTGCAGACTGAGTCAGGCATTAAAATCACTTTGCTGGAGTTTATTTTTCAGCACTGACAGCTGATCTGTGTTTTCTGCTCTCTCTGTTACTGGTAGCTGCCAGGAGCTCACAAATGCCAAGTGAATTGCTGGAGGGGACTTCAGAAGTGATCACCTTGTTTGTAGCATGGCAAGGAAAAAAAATCATGGACTCTCAGTACTGGAGTAACTGAGCAGATACTCCAGGCTTTAGTTTTGATGTTGTGGTTTTCAGCTGAATTAATCTTGGTTTCAAACAATGGTTGCTATGTGGAGAGCAAAAGGTGACATAAAAATAATTACAACATGCAAATATAAGGAAAGACAAATCCACATCCCAGCACAAGGTGACAGAGAGAAACAAATTCAAGATATTCAAATAATTTCTGTCCTTCCTTCCCATCCTTTGAGCCCTGGTGCACACCAGCACCAATTTTTCACATCCTGTGCTCTGGAATTGCTGAGCTGAGCTGCAGCAGGGGAGGGTTTTTTCACTGTGTTTCTGTCTCCAGCTGAATTTGGGATTCACTGACTTCCCTCAGGGCTCTTGACTTGTCAGGAGAGATCCATGACAGGGACCAGGAGAGCTGCACTGTCGCCTCTCAGCAAATGTGGGATTGTGGGAGCCAGGGGCTTTGGGCGGCTGATGGGATGGGCTTTAGAGGAACCCTGGTTTCTACAGCTTGGGGGGAAGTTGGTAAAACACCCCCAAAGGTGGTGTTCATGTGCCTTGGCTGTGCAGCTGCTGGGGCTGGGACACTGGGCAGGCCCCACTGGGACACACTGCTGGTGGCACTTCCATCTCCTCTCTGGCAGCTCCTGGTCCCCATTAGCAACGTCAGGAATGTCTGGCATTTCAAATTTATTAGTTCTTCCTTCTCCTTACAAAGTGCCAGTTTGACAAAACATGACTTTTCCATGCACAGATGAATTTCTCCTGCTTTAGGTGAATTTCTCACTGTGAAAAAAAAATTGTCTTTTCAATATTTCATGTCTTGCAAATGAGAAGGTGCCAGTCCTGAGGTCTTGGGATATTCCAGACTGTGTGAAGTCAGCTCAGATATTCAAGCTAAGAAAAGGGGGAGGAAGGGGGGAATTTGTTATTTACAATGTTTGCCTTGGGGGAAATCACTCCAGGGGCTGAAGTCCTTCTTGGGAAGTGGCTGAACATCATTTGCTGGTGGAAGTAGAGAATAAAAACTTGGGGATTTTTTCTCTTTTCCCTTTTACTTTAGAGGATGGACAGGCCCTGGCACAGGGTTCCCAGAGCAGCTGTGGCTGCCCCTGGATCCCTGGCAGTGCCCAAGGCCAGGCTGGGTGGGGCTTGGAGCACCTTGGGACTGTGGAAGGAGTCCCATGGCAGGGATGAACTTTGAGGTCCCTTCCAGCCCAACCCATTCTGGATTCTATCTTGGGCTCTGGCTGATGCTGCACATCAGGATTAGAAGCTCTCTTGGCTGCCTCATTGTTATTGTTTTTTGTTAACCACCATCAGCAGTGCCAAGGATGCCTCAAGTCCCCCACAGCAGCTCTGGGTCTGCCTTGTAAAGCCTTTAGTAATTATTGTGTACTTTGTGCAGTTCAGGAACACGTCTCACCTTCTAATCCACTTCTCCCACTGTTCTCAAAACATTTGTAGCTGTTAAGTAAAAAATTGGTTTCCTTTGGCTGAGGGCTTTCAGGAGACAGCAGCAGCAGCAGCAGGGCCCATTCATTCACCTCAGTTGGGTTTCTGCTGCCTCATCCCATTCAGGTGCAGATTAAAGATTGTTTCTCCAGGCAGAGATCCACAGCAGCCTGTGAAAAATGGGGAAAGGCCCGAGGGTTGGACTTAATCTGAGTCGTGAAACAGACGGGGAGGTAATTTTTGCAAGGCCTTGGCTTCTCCTCACTCCACAATGCTTGTGTGCTGTCAGGTTTGTCATTACTGTCACAGGCTGCTGTGTGTGCACCCGAGCACCTGGCATGCCACCAGCAGAGGTGCCCTCACCATTTGCTGCTGCCTCGATCAGGAATTCCATCATTCCCAGACACAGAAGCTGCTGCACGTCTCAATCCCCCTGGGGTGTAGATCCTCTGCTCTCCCCTGATGGAGGAGCATTTTGTGGGGCAAAGATGGAAGGATTTTTTTCCCCTTGGAATATTTGGAGTTTTGGCACAGCCCTCACAGTGATCTGACCCAAAACCTCCTTGTTGTGCTCTCACTGACTGAGCCAAGGAGAAACAGTTCAGGGTGAAATCCCCTGCCTGCAGAGGGACACACACACACAGACAGCACTATCGGAGCAGTTTTACCTCAGCCCACTGCTGGATTTAGCCCAGGACAGGACTCCGTGAGAACTCCAGATCTGTGGGGCAGGCAGAAGATGGTCAGTGCCAAATGGGAATTCACATCCCCGTTAGATGTGAGGAGCTTGCTGCCCCAGGAGGGTGCAGCCCTCGTTAAGGATTCTCTTTGATTACAGTCAGCCTGAGGGGCGAGACCTGGCAGTCCTAAAGCCATGCCATAGAAATTGTTGGGGCCTGTTAATTTGTGCTGCAACCTGAGAGCATTCTCTAATTACAAACAACGCCAAACCACCATTTCTCCGTGGTTTATTGAACTATTTCAAGTTAATTGAATGGATTAATATTCCTGCTGTGTTTGCTGTGGAGGTGGTGTCTGTCAGAGGGCCTATTTCTCTTAGCCCAGTTTAAGAACCATCAGATCCCAGCTGAGAAGTGGAGAGGCACAGCCAAAGACCTACTCCCCTGCTGAAATCACTGTCCCAAAATTAGGCTGGGTCTAGTAAAGGCTGGGGCCAGCCTCACCAGGGGGTGAGACCAGCAGACGGAATTACATCTCCAGGAGGGAATTACAAACTCCAGGTTTGTTCTTGGATGGAAAAGGGTTTCTTTGCAGCCAGCCCCAGCAGCATTTGCCATCCCCAGAGCCAAATGTGTCCCCAGGGGCTCCTGGCAGACACGTGGAGGCCTCACCAGCCCCTGTCCCAGGAGTCACGGAGACAGCAGCTTTAAGGGATGCTCCAAATCCACACTGAGCATTATGGAATACCCCGAGTGGGAAGGGACTCCCAAGGATTATCAAGTTCAACTCCTGGCCCTGCACAGGGCAGCCACAAAAACCCCCCTCATCCCTGGGAGCAAAGGAGAGTGTTTGGAGCCCAGCCAGAGCAGTTTGTAACCCACAGGCATCAGTGCCTGTGGCAGAGCTGGGGGGATCCCAGGGATGTTCCCTGATGTTCCCATGTGGGCTGTGGGGTGTGTGGAGGGACACACAGGAGGTACCCAGGGCCAGGTGAGGTTGGAATTCCTCATCATTTCATGGTGCAGACTCAGGCTGGGTATTTGGGGTTAGGGTGCTGTGAACGTGCACTTAGAACCCGACTGGAATTTCTCAGAGTGTCCTGTGAATATGCCCCGAAACCTGCCGGTCATTTGTCACCGTGTGTCCGAGTCCTGCTGCCAGAGCTGCCAGGAGGAGCGGAGCCTGTGGCGACAGCCAGCCTGGAGACGGGGGAATTTCACTACGGAAATGTCCCGGTGTTCTTCCCGCTCCCGGCGGGAATGTGGGATGTTCGTGCCGGGGGAGGCAATGGGACCGGGATGGCAGCTCCTCCAGCCTCGGCAAAAGCCGGCACAGCCGCCTGGCTGTCCTGGGCGCTCCCGCTGCTTGCGGTGGTGTCACCAGCCCTGCCCACCGCGGGGTGAGCATTCCGGGTTATTTCCAGGGGAAATGGCTCCCGCAGGGCTCCAGGCACTGCGGGTGAGTGTGTCTCCATGGGACCAAGCACAGCCTCCTGCTCCATGGGAGGGATGGGGTTGGGGATGAGGATGGGGGAACACCATGCAGCAGGGACAGGGCTCTCAGTGCTGGGATCTGGCCCCGGGCAGGACAGGACCGTGTCCTGCCCACAGCATCTCCTGGCAGGAGGGATAATCCATCATGGGTGCAGCGCTGCTCCCTCTTACAGGCTGGGAGGAGTTTGGAGAGGGGTGTGCCTCGACATTTGGAAAATATGTTCCTATATATATATATATGGGGGTTTATTTGTGTGTGTGTATCTACATTTGATACTTCACAGTTTATTATCATCATATCGCAGAGTGGTTTGGGTTGGAAGAAATCTTAAGACCACAAAGTTTTAAAGACCTGCCATAGGCAGGGACAACTTCCACTGTCCCAGGTGCTCCCAGCCCTGTCCAGCCTGGCCTTGGGCACTGCCAGGGATCCAGGGGCAGCCACAGCTGCTCTGGGTACCCTGTGCCAGGGCCTGCCCACCCTCCGAGAGAACAATTCCTTCCCCATTCCATCTATCCCTGCCCTCTGGCAGTGGGAAGCCATTCCTCGTGTCCCGTCCCTCCAGCCCTTGTCCAAAGTCTCTCTCCATCTTCTTTGTTGGCTTCTGGAAGGCCACAGTGACGTCACCCCCAACCGTCTCCTCTCCAGGCTGAACAATCCCAATTCTCCCAGCCTTTCCTCATGGAGTGGTGCTTCATCCCTCTAAGTACTATAATGATAAAAACAATAATAATAATAATATAGCATAATAACAACAACAGTAACCATAATAGTAGTAATAATAATGACGACAATTACAACAACAACAATAATAATATATAATAAGAGAGTACATTTCTCCATACAAATATATTTATACTTGTGCACAAAGCCCAGCTGCTCTGCAGACTCCAGGTGTTTTTGGGGTCACATCCCCATTGTGGCAGCATGGGCAGAGCCCTCTGCATCTGCCCTGGGATTATTCAAGGCAGGAAGAAGCCTGAGGGCAAAACAAAGGCCTTGTTTCTTACTCAGAGAATGTCCAGGGCTGCCCCAAACAAGAGATCAGTGAAACATGGACACGGTGCTTTGGGCCATGGTCAGTGCTGGAATTGGGGTCACTGCAGGTGGGGTGCTTTGGGCCTGCCTTAGTGCTGGAATTGGGGTCAGGCCCATGGTTGGACTCAAGGATATTTTCTAGCCTAAATGATTCTCTGATTCTTTGAAGCTTTGGGGGTTGCAGAATTAATTTTCAGAACATGAGGCAAAGTCCTGCTCCACCTGGAGCCCTCAACAGCCCCATCAGATCTTTCCAGGTGGTTTATGTGGGACACCTGGGTCTAAGCGCTCTCCCAGCTAAACCCTCCATGCCAGAGCATCCAGTCCCACCTCTTGGTGAGCAAAGGGATTTTAAAAGACCCTGCAGGTCCTCAGAGTGGACCTGCTCCTATCACTGCAGGGCAGCAAGGCCACCCTGGGATTCCAGAGAGATTCCAGAGAGGAGCCTCCCACTGTTTTATTTTAAAGCTGAGCTGACCAGAAAAGATCAGAAGTGCTATTTGAGCATTTAACTCCTTCAAGGAACAAGCCCTTCCCATTGTGCCACTCCTGCACGAAGCAGAGGAGCCCGGGCCAGGTAGGACACAGAACTACCTGGGAATGGGGCTCTCCAGGCAAGGCAGACACAGATTTGGGAAATTTCAATTAGGGGGACTCAAGAAACTGAGGTAGGGATTCATTCCCTGCAGGAATTATAAGTCAAGAAGGAAGCTACAGGCTGGATTGGCTCAGGTCCACTTTCCTTTCCAGATATCTCATGGGACATCCCCCAGCTCCAGGGGTCCCTCAGGAAGTGCACTGCCCAGTTCCTGGTGCTCTCCATAGCTCCTACTCGCAGTAGCACCTGCAGTTGGAGCCTCAGCACAGTTTGTGTTTCACTGCTCACAGCAAATTATTCCAAGGCTCACAAGCAGCTCCATTGATTTCTCCTAATTATAAATCCTATAGAAAGTTTCCAGCTTGCCACAATTCGCATTTTCCTCCCCCATGGAGTCAATAAAAGTTAAGAGTTGCTCCCTGGTTCCTGTCATTGCCACAATAAAACTCAGAGTAATTGAAAAGTGAATCAGGGAAATTGCCGGGTTGGAGAGCAGGGATAATTGGAATTACTTGGGAGCCCAAGCAGAGCTTGTCCCTGCCTGCCCCGAGCTGGAGCCATCCTGGCCACTCTGCCAGGGTGACACAGAGCTCAGGGAGGAGCAAGGAGCGTCCTGCAAGGAGTAAAGCAGGAGCAAAGACCACGCTCCTACCAAGAGACCAAAACAATCACTGCATAAATTCACAGATTGAGAGAATGTTCTGAGTTGGAAGGGATCCCCAAAGATCATTGAGTCCAACTCCTATGAGCCAATGAGGGTAATTTTGAATCCCATCTGAGGTTGTTCCACTTCCTAAAAGATACAAATGACAACTAAACAATAAAAAAGATAATTTCTCTCTCTATTAGCATAACATTTGAGATGTAGCAGCAGCTGAACATTTGTCAAGAGAACAATTCCTTCCCTCCAGACAGGTTTTAACTGGAACAGGAAGACCCCAAACCCCTCAAGTCATTACTGCTGGCACAAATTGAGGATGAGCTGATCCCCACAGTTGTGTTTGTGCTCCAGCCTGGAGCAGAGGCAGGAGGACAGAAGACTCTGCAAAGGCTTTTAGTGACAATACTGGGAAAACAGCAAAGACTGAGAGGCTGAGAGAGCTGAGGCTGTGCAGCCTGGGGAAGAGGAGGTTGTGTGGAGACCTTCCAGCACCTCCCAGGGTCTGCAGGGGACACAGGGAAAGCAGAGAGGGACCCTGCAGTAGGAACTGGAGGGACAGGACACAGGGAATGGTTTCCCACTGCCAGAGGTCAGATGGGATATTGGGAAGGAATTGTTCCCTGTGAGGGTGTGAGGCCCTGGCACAGGGTGCCCAGAGCAGCTGTGGCTGCCCCTGGATCCCTGGCAGTGCCCAAGGCCAGGCTGGACACTGGGGCTTGGAGCAGCCTGGGACAGTGGGAGGTGTCCCTGCCATGGCAGGGGTGGGAATAGATTGGCTTTGAGGTCCTGGGATAAACCAACCCATCCTGGGATTCTTATCACTCTTGAGCTGCTCAGCCTGAGGTTTTCTTCCCTGACCACTGCTTATTGCACAGGTGCAAAATCATTCATCCTCCAAGGGGTTAACGAAGGAAAATAAGTGCACTTTGCTTAATCTGGGCCCTGCAATATTCCCATCTATGCCTGTGTGTGCAGGCAGATTTGCACACATCCATCAGGTTTTATCCAGCATCCACAGAAACACCAATATCTCCAATTCCCTTCACTTACTTCCTGCACTGATCCCAACCCTGCTGCAGGAAATGTGCAGGGAAGTGGACAGCAGGGACCAGAGACAACGTTCCTGGCTCTGTCCAGATGGAAAACATTTCTGTGAACGGTTGGGCTGATGGGTTTGATTTTTCTGCTGTCCTTGTTCCTCAGGGATTCAGCTAAAAATAGTGAGAGCCCCATTGTCACCAGTGGCTCCTTGGTGCCCAGTTCAAAGCTGGGCTGTAAAATCTCCCTGGGATTTAATCACCAATTTCCATCCTGCTTTGTTGTGCATGAACAAATCTCACCAGCCCTGCTCTGCTGTCTTTAATGTTGAAAAGGGAGCAGCTGTGCTCTTCACATCCTGTTCCATGACAAAAAGCGTTTCTCCTGGCAACTGAAGGTGTGGAAATTTGGGATAATTCCTCTGGTTGCCTTGCAGCAGTGCTGGGGGTGTTGCTGGAGGTTTGCAGGGGAGAGTGAAGCTGCCATGGGTTCCCAGCACTCCTGGGTGGTTTCCTGCAGTGCTGATTGCATGGGGGTAAATCCAAGGGTTTCTCACCCAGCACCCCATCCTGCATTCCTTTGGAGTCTTCATCCTGGGAAACTCCAACCTGAAATTGAGCCCCTTCCTGACTCCATCCAAACCCATAATTCCATCCCTGTAGTCACTTCCTGCCTGCAGGAGCAGCCCCACAGTGTGTGGTGATCCCGTTCCACCCTGTCAGGGCTGATGCTCGACCTCTGCTGAAATTCTCTTCCAGTTCCTGGCTCAGGGACAATTCTCCAAGGCCAGTAGAAATCTGGGGTTTGTTGTGGTTTGAGGGTTTGGGTTTTCTGCCTTCAGGAAATCAGAATCACAGAAAGGCTTGGTGTGGGAGAGACCTCAAAGCCCATCCATTCCCACCCCTGCCATGGCAGGGACACCTCCCACTGTCCCAGGCTGCTCCCAGCCCCAGTGTCCAGCCTGGCCTTGGGCACTGCCAGGGATCCAGGGGCAGCCACAGCTACTCTGGGCACCCTGTGCCAGGGCCTCCCCCCCTCCCAGGGAACAATTCCTTCCCAATATCCCATCTGACCTCTGGCAGTGGGAAGCCATTCCCCTTGTCCTGTCCTGCTTGCTTTGTCCTGTTCTCCCAGGCGGGGAAGAAATGGGAATTTCCTCCTGCATTCCCAGTCTCTCAGGGCAGAAGTAGCTGTGAGCTGGCATTGCCCTCCCTCCACCGGGNGGTGGAGGAGCCCTGGAGGGCCCTGACTGCTATGGACAAACCCTTCTGGGGCTGTAAGGCCTCAGTTCGAGGGGCTGGACAGAGGAGGAGCTTCTGTAGCACTCAGAAAAAAAATCATCATGACTTGGAACA
>VXBU01018257.1:0-23202 GCA_013400315.1 Bombycilla garrulus | reverse complement strand
GGTGGAGGAGCCCTGGAGGGCCCTGACTGCTATGGACAAACCCTTCTGGGGCTGTAAGGCCTCAGTTCGAGGGGCTGGACAGAGGAGGAGCTTCTGTAGCACTCAGAAAAAATCATCATGACTTGGAACATTTCTATCCTTCTTTCCTAAACTCAGAGAGACTGCTCCCCTGGCACTGCACAGCAGCCAGGATGTGTCTCCTCTCCACTGCACCATTAGCAGGGATTAATTAATACCACAAACTGCACGTGTCCAACGTCCTTCTGGGGCAAAATGTTTGCGTTCAGCAGGAATTGTTGGTTTAACACCTGGTTGGTGTAAGAACAGCATTTCCTACTGGATCTACAACAGAAATCAGCTCAGAGGGAAGTGTACTCTGCTTGCTCCTCCCACCCAGGCACAACTAGAGGTTTATGAGGGTAAAAAGGGACAGAAACAGGGTTGTGGTTCATGGAAGGTGTGAGAGTTACCAGGGGAATCCCTGAGGGTTTTCTCTTTGTTGGGATGGACTGCACTGCTGTCTCTGCAGCCTGCAAGGCCATCCCTGGCACAGGGCTGGGTTTCTCTGCTGCTCCAGCAGTGCCACGGGAGCTGGCAGGGGCAACACCCATTTACGGCATTTACTGTGAGTGAAACCAGCCCCATAGAGCAAAAACACACACTGAGCTGTAGGAATGGGGCTGGTAAAACACAAGCTGGGGGCTGTGGCATTGCTCTCGTGGCTGCTGTCCTCGGAGCCCCATCCCCTGGGTGTAACTGGGCTGTCTCCACAGTTTGACATGCAGAGGATAACGCTGGAGGAGCTGAAGCACATCCTGTACCACGCCTTCCGCGACCACCTCACCATGAAGGACATTGAGAACATCATCATCAACGAGGAGGAGAGCTTGAATGAGAACTCTGGCAACTGCCAAACAGAGTTTGAAGGTGAGAAAGTCCCCGGGTTCCTGTTCAATTGTCCTCTTCCTGTGCGTGTAAATCTCGCTCTGATGCGGGACAAGGGTGCGTGGGGTTGGCAGGGAGTTATTTTGGAGTGGGGAGCAAGGACACACAGAGAGCTCCACAGCTGCCCTCAGACTTCTGCTATTCCTCAGCAAAGCTGATCCTTTTCCAGGCACGAGGATGGAGCACTCGGGGCTTTCCCTTCTCTGTGGTGGGATGCAGGCAGAGGAATATGGTGAGAAGAGTGTCTAAGCCAGGCTGAATTTCCCTACAGAAACACCTTTATTTCCCTCATCCCGCCATGGAAAGGCTTTACTGGCACTGGGAGGCCGTACCAAGCTGTGTTGGGCTCCTCCAGATCCCAAATCCCAAAAAGGCTCCCAGGGAACAGCTGTGAGGAGTCCTCTCATCCTCTCACACCAGCAGTGAGCAGAGGTGGTGCATTTGTGCCCTGCTGCTCTGGGGACCTTTTGCTCTGAGCTGCCAGGACCTGCCTCAGCCAGGACAGCTCCTGAGCACATGAGGAACTCTGCAAAGTCAAGGGCTGAGCAGTACTTGGAGGCACCCAGAGGAGGGGAAACAGTTCCTTCCTTCAGCAGAGCCACAGCGGATCAGGAGTTAGGACCAAACTCTGGGATCTACAGTGGATTTTGCACTTGGACAGAGCTCACACTGGCAAGGACATTTCCCATTTTAAGCCATCTCAGAAGAAGCATTTTCATTTCCTTGGCCAGAGGAGCTCATGCTGCTCCAAAGTATTGATGCTTGGAACAAACAGGTCCTTGTTGGCCAGACTGGGGCTGTCCCTGGGTCCCTGGCAGTGCCCAAGGCCAGGCTGGACATTGGGGCTTGGAGCAGCCTGGGACAGTGGGAGGTGTCCCTGCCCATGGAACAAGACTGCTTTTACGTTCCCTTCCTACCCAAACTGTTCTATGATTCCTTGAAATCATCTCAAGTACAGAAGAGCCCAGGGAAATGGAACAGAGAAGCTCAGAGTTTGTGCCCTGATAGAGCCACTGCATTTCCCACCCCAGCACTCCCACTTTATGCAGATCATTTGGGGAGAATTCTGACATCCTGAGGGGTCAAACAGCTCTGAAAGGACACCAGGCAGAGGCACGAAGCACAGGATGAAGATATAGCCCAGTCCTGGGCCTGGCTAATAATGGGATGCAGCAGCTCCATTCTCACGCTCACCTCTGTTAAACACTGCAGAGAAGCTAGAGGAGCACAGCTGAATTTTAAAAAACCTGCAGGAGAGAAGCAGCAGCAGCTCTCTCTGAATCAGGCCAAGCAATGATTTTTGTGTTCCTCCTGGAGAGCAGCAGGGAGGAAGAGATGTTTCCTCCTTGCGTGGAGCTGTTGATGCCCACTGACCTGCTGATCCCTGGGGACAGGAGCTAGCTGTAACAGCTGCAGGGATTTGGGAGCTTGGCCGAGCTATCCCAGGAAAAAACTGGGTCCCTAATGCTCAGCATCTCATTTTGGAAGCTCCAGTTTCCAAAAGTGCAGCAGGAACAGCTTTTCTCGTGGGATGTTTTGGCACTGCTGGTGCCAGGCAGAACCTAGAAGCAAAACAGACCCTTTTTTAGATGTTGGGAACACACACAAATCCAGCAGGGAATAAAGATCAACTGAACTGTCAACAACAGGGCAACGTTTTGCTCCAGGTCCCGATGGAAGGGGATAGTCCTGTTCTGTGACAGCTCTGACAGGAGCATTGGTGCCAGGAAAGAACAGGTTGTGTCCCTGCAGCTCTCCAGGCTGGCCAGGAATGACCCCCCAGTGCCCTTAGAGCTGCCAGTTCTCCAACACCAGGATCCCTACAGGACTGAGTAGCAGGAATTACTTGTCATGGATTGTGGCACAAAGGGACAGCTGTCAGCTGTCCTGGGGTGTCTCCATGGGGGTCACTCACTCCTGATTAGTGCACTGAACGAGATGCCTTTTGGGAAGCATTCCTTGAGTTTAATTTAGGTGCTACCTTGGGATGAGATGAATTGCATGTGAAAAGAACTTCCTTTCTTAGTTCAGCTCCTCAAATAGCAATTTAAATATTTCTTTTGACTCCCATCTCTATTTAATGTATAATCCACCCCACTGAAGGGCCTTTAATTCTGGGGAGGAATGAAGCCAAGATGAGCCCCAGTGGTTCTCACTGAAATTTGGGGATCTCTTAAGGGAGCAGAGAGCTTCAGGAGCACCTTGGTGAAAGGGGGATCTCCACTCAGTGTCACCTCTGGGTGTGTTCTTGGATCCCAGACCAGCCCCAAACCATTCTGCTCCTATGGGCAGAGACACTCCCCTTCTCCACACTGGACACTCCCCTTCTCCACACCTGGACACTCCCCTTCTCCACACCTGGACACTCCCTTCTCCACATCTGAACATTCTCCTTCTCCACACTGTACACTCCCCTTCTCCACACCTGGGTGAGCTGGCTCAGGTGCTGAAGAGTATTGTACAGGTAATATCACCATCAGTACAAATCCATGAAATTTCTGTCATACAGTTATGCCGTTATGGCCATATTAGATCATTCTAATATTCTTCAGTATCAGTGTGGATGACAGACCTGGTACCTCTCACACTTCTACCCCAAATATAATATTTGTATTATTGTCAGGGCCAAGTCCAGGGTTTCCTCAGCTCCCTCTGAACATTGAAGTCATTTGCAGGATGTTACATCCAGAGGAAGGACATGCCCAGGACAGAGGCACAGTTCTGTCCTGAGCTTTATCTGTGTTTTCATCAGTGCTCAGGGCAGGACCGTGAATGCCGTGTGATCTCATGGGACACGGGGAAAGGACAATTTCTAGCAACGCTGTGCTCCCAAAGATTTGCAGTCCAGCAGCCTTTTCCTGGCAGTTCCCTCGATGCAGCACTCGGACACAGAGCTGGTGGCACAGCAGTGTCAGTGCTTACAGACCGCAGCCGTGACCCTCAAATGCACAGGATGCAGGCAGCAGCTCCTCCCTGCCCGCCCTGTCCCGCTCAGCTCGGCCTGGGAATGACAAACGGGGCTGGTAAACCAAAAATAACTCCAGGCAGCCAGAGCGAGCCACCATCACTCACCTGTGGCAGGGCTGGGACAGGGCCGCTATAAATACACTGCTGCTGTCCTTGTGAGGAACTGTGCTCCTGCAGGAGAGAAGGTTCCCCGTGCTGGGAGCACCTCCCAAACCCACCGTGGGCATGGTGACCTGGAAACAGCCTGGCCCCGTTAACCCAGTTCCTGCTGGAGGAGTTCTGGGGGAGTGGTCTGTGCCAGGGAGGGAGTTCTCCTCACCAGCCTGTCCTGGGAGTGTTGGGAAGATGAAGAATGACCCGGCCTTGATTTGCCTTTGCTTTATGAGGTCTGGTGGATGCTGGAAACCTCTGGGTTGCTCTTCCCCCTAAGAAGGGTTGAGGATTTCTCCAGGGGAGCCTCAGGCTCTGCCCATGTCCAATGAACCAGCTCCACATCCAACCCCTGGCACGTCCCACTGGTGGCAAAAGCTCCCACTGGTACCCAAATGTTGGCATCCAGTCCTGGGCCAATGCCAGCTATGGGAACCAGCAGGAAAAGCAGATTCCATGCTCAAAGATAATGGATTTAGAGAAAGGAGAGAATTGAGGGCAAAACCCTCCCCAGTAAGCAGGGGTGGTTAAATGGAATTTCATGTTGAAGAGGGCAGCATGTAGGGAAGAATTCCAGGAATCAGGACATGAGGAATTCAGCTCCTCTGTCTCCCTGTGGATTTCAAGGGAGCAGGGCAATGCTGATACCCATCTCCTTGCTGGGGTAATTGCCAGCCAACAGCAAGAGGGTTTGGCTGGGCCTTCAGCCACTCCACAGACATTCCCCTTTCCCCTGGGGTTATTTGTAGGTAATTTGGATGTTTGGTGTCCCTTCAGTGGGTAAAGAGCAGTAAATGGGACTTCCCTGCATCCTGCTGCCTTCAGGCTCTGTTTTATAACAGAACCCTCAAGCAGTTGTTCAATTCAGGAACATTTCTGTAAAAATCGAGCATGTTTTACTCTTTTCTTCTGAAGAGGTGAGTTTGCTATCCCAGTAAACCCTTACCCAGCCTTTGGCTGCTGTTCCCGTCACCAGCCCAACCTGACAGCAATGCTGGTGGTGTCAGTGATTTCTCTGCTGCCTGGGAGTGCTTTCAAAGTACAGAAATAATAGAAAAATACATAAAATAATAACTATGGCTGGGCAGGAATGAGGTTTTTAGAGCACCAGGGCACTGTGCACAAAGCCAGGGAGCCACAGCATTGATCCTGTGTGGTTTATAAAAGCTAGAGAAGAAATCCAGGAGTGGACCAGTGCAGGCAGAGAGTGAGGAATTTGGAAGAGCTGCTGGCTGGGGGGATTTCATTCCCTACCCAGAACACACTGAGGCCTCACTCACATTCCCTGCCCGTGTAGGACGGCTCCAGCCCTTCCTAAGGAGGATTCTGTGCCTCTGGCACTGAGCTGGGCCCACTGGGAGCTAGGATTAGGGCACAGGCACTGCTGAACACCAGCCAGAGGAGGTGATGGGGCAGAAAACTGGGATTCAAAACCCAGCATCCAGGGCTCTCTGTGCGAGGAGGTTCAAGACTGGATCAGAGCAAGGGGTTTTTCCACATATTCTAAAAATATTCTCCTTTCCAGCTTTCCAAACATGGGTATCTGGAGCCTGTCCTTGGATGCATTTTAGGTTTGGGATTGTTGTCAACCATCTGAAAGTCTTCTGTCAGCACAAGACCATTCATGAGGAAAAGGTGACAGGGACATCCCTTCCCAGGGCAAACCAAGCCCAAAGAGCAAAGCGAGGCCCAGAGCAGCCGTGCAGAGCTGTCCATCCTGTGTGGGATGATTTCCTGGCATTCCCTGACTGACCTGGACAGGCCGGTTGGATGAGGGTCAACAAGGCCAAGTGCCAGGTCCTGCAGTTGTTCCATGGGACACAACAGCCCCACAGAAATCTCCAGGCTGGGGCAGAGGAGCTGGACAGCTGGAAAAGGCCCTGGGAGTGCTGGTGCCAGCAGCTGGACTGAGCTCAGGTGTGCCCAAGTGGCCAAAAAGGCCAATGGCACCTGGGCGGCACCAGGGCTTGTCCCCTGTGCTGGCACTGCTGAGGTCACAGCTCCAATCCTGGGGGCAGCTCTGGGCCCCTCAGGACAGTACAGACCCTGAGGGGCTGGAGTGTGTCCAGGGAAGGGAAAAGAGCTGGGAAGGGTCTGGAGCCCCAGGAGCAGCTGAGGGAGCTGGAAAGGGGCTCAGCCTGGAGAAAAGGAGGCTCAGGGGGAATTTCTGACTCTGCACAACTCCCTGACGGGAGGGGACAGCCGGGGGTCGGGCTCTGCTCCCAGGGAACAGGGACAGGAGGAGAGGGAACGACCTCAGGCTGGGCCAGGGGAGGTTTACTGAAAGGGTCCAACAGCAGTGGAATCCCCATCCCTGGAAGTGTCCAAAAAGTGTGGTGGCACTTAGGACATGGTTTAGTGGTGACCATGATGGTGGTACTGCAGTGATAATTGGGCCGTTGCAGCCTTAAACAGCGTAGGATTGCCTGGGGGAACCTTCCAGGCCTTTGCAAATGAATCTCCACAGTGCCCCAACACCACACATGGTTCTGACATTCAGAGGTGGGGAGGCCAAGACAGAGGCATGAACTGGCTTTATTAAGTCACAGCACGAATTCTCACTGACGAGCTTAGCAAAAAGTAAAATTAAATAAAACAAGTGCTAAAAATCCCAACTCAATCTGCTTTTTAATTGCTGCTCTCACATCTTTTGACAATTATTCTGCAAGCATTCACTTGGAAAGGTTCTTAATAAATCTGATTTGGCTTAAGCACAGAAAACCTAAAAGAGTTTGGAAAAGTGACTCACGTGCCACGGATACTCCTGGGAATTGTCACAATGGGGGCCTGAGTGTCATCAGGGAGCACTTCTTGATTTCCCACTCATTCCCAGTTGACCTGGATGAGTCGGAGGGATTCACAGAAGGTCAGTAATTGCTATTAAAGAACTTTAGCAACAACTTATTTCAAACTGAAAGAGGAGAGGTTTCTGTCAGAGACTGGGAAGGAAACCTTCCCTGGGAGGGTGTGAGGCCCTGGCACAGGGTGCCCAGAGCAGCTGTGGCTGCCCCTGGATTCCAGGCAGTGTCCCAGGCCAGGCTGGACAGGGCTTGGGGCAGCCTGGGACAGTGGAAGGTGTCCCAGGGACAAAGATGAGCTTTGAGTTCACTTTGAGGTCACTTTGAGGTCACTTCCAACCCAACCCGTCCCAACCCATTCTGTGATTCCAACTTCACAAAGAGCTTAAAAGAAATACACAACTAACCCCAAATATCCCTGTGAGCATTTAAAGGGATTAAAAGCCATGATGAGGGAGAGGAGCTCCTGACGGGTTAGGAAGGACTGGGATGAGCTGGTTTGGAAGTCCTGGAAAGTTGGGTGGGTTGTTTGGGAACGTCCCAGCAGGGAGAGGTGACAGTGAGGACAGGAGGGTTCTAATGAGAGGCCAGGAGCGTTCCTGAGCTGCTCCAGGAGGGAGCACAAGGCCTGGCCTGTCTGACCGCCCCTCTTGTCCCCGCAGTGCACGCCCAGAAGCAGAACCGCCAGACGTGCGTGCGCAAGAGCCTGATCTGCGCCTTCGCCATGGCCTTCATCATCAGCGTGATGCTGATTGCGGCCAACCAGATCCTGCGCAGCGGCATGGAGTAATGCTGGCACGGCTCGCAGTGGTCCTGGCAGCGGGATGGCGGCCATGCATGCGCACCCCGGGAGAGCTCCCGCCCCGATCCCACGGCACCGACACGCGGGCACAGCCGGCGCCTGCAGCAGGAGCCCGAGCCAGCAGCGTGTCCTGTGAACCAACCACATCCTTTTGGCAGGGACATCAAAGGGCTGTTCTAATGCTTTAAAGGTTTTGTTTCCTAATGCAATAATCCCATATCCAGGAGTCCCGAATTATTGCTTCGAAACAGCAATGGCAACGCGGAGGAGGCTTGGATCCGGCGCTCTGCGGTTTGAGGGAGGCCCAGCCTCATGACTTGTCCTCACCCAGGGCCCGCTGACTATTCCACGGAGCTCCCGCCGGGCCCGCATTCCCAGGAAGTTGATCGTAGCATTGCCACAAGCAAGTCCTGTTCCTTTTGTTCCACGTGTTCCAGCTTCACTTTCCTTTTCCCTTATGACCATGCCATGGAGATTACGGCATTAGAGGGGAGCTAGAGCATCCTTGTACAGTATTTTCTGAGGAAAAAAGGGGAGAATTTGCCAGAACCATAAAAAATGTCTATTTTTTGCTTCATCAATTCCACCTTTGACACGAGACTGTGGGGTAGCAGGAGTCTGTTGGCCATTATTTTCTGACTGTGAATCAGGGCTTGAGGAGCACCCCTTGTTTTCCCACCTGGGCATTGCTGAACTTGTGCAAAGTCTTCCAAGGGACTCTGCCACCACCAGCGCCAGATAAACCTCCCTCTCCTCAGGCCTCTCTGCATATCCAACATTTCCTCTCCAGCAGTTTTACCCTTCTTCTTTATTGGTCTTCAATAATTTTTTCCCAGGTGACAATCCCGAGGGAAGCTCTTCCAGAGCTTTCCTCCCCTCTCCTTGCCTGCACAATTTTAATTTATTCCATTTCATGTGGCCTGGTAATGATCTGCGGTGAAACCTCCTTGGCAGACATCATCCTGTGGGGGAGGTTTTATTTTCACCCACATGGTAAAGTGTGGATTTGACCAGCCAACTTCTCCATTCCCTCCCAGGATCCATCCCACCACCCCCGTCCCATGGGCCGGCTCCAAAGCGGGCCATCCGAAAAGCCAAGCACAGCAGGAGAAGAAGGAACCGAACCTGAGCCCACCCCTGTGTGTTTGAAGTGCGTCAGACTTCCAGATCCGGGGAGCATTGGGTGCTTTTCCTGGAATACGTTTGAAGGAGCAGCAAGGAGAAGATGAAATGATGCAGAGCAGGGGCACCACACGGGAAGTGCAAGGAGTCAGGATTACTTTGGAAGGTTTTTTTTCCTTTGAAACGTGACACAAATCCACGCATTTCCCTTTGGATGAACTGGGTGCCACACCAGGACAGAGGTGATCTCCTGCCCTCGTGGGAGGGGTTTCCCAGCTGGTGATCACAGAGCGCTCCAAGGGAGTTCCATGGCAGCACTCGGGTGTTGGAGTGCAGTGGCTGTGTGGGAAAGCTCCGGGCACACCAGGAACCCTGACATGTTGCTCCTGGAAGTGGAGGTGACTGTTCCCTGTGCCACGGGAGGGGCAGGATGGCTCCCCGAGGGGTTGCACAGCCCCAGCCTCCCTCATCCCACACTGCAGCATTGTCTTACACTGGATCCATCCCCAACACTCATTCCAGCTCTTTCTTTTCTCCCAGTCCAAGTGACAACATCTACCTGTATTTTTAGCAGCCTAATTTAAAAATTTTGTTGCTCGTTGTCCTTTAAACTCAAGTCACTTTTAGGTGTCTCAGTCTCCCACCTCCACCTTTTCCTGACATTTTCCTGGTGTCCCCTCCATCCCAAAGAGAACACCTTTTCCACAGCAGCTGAGCTGTTTTTTTCTGCCTTTCCCAAACACAACTCCTGCATTTCTGTTCTGCTGTGACCAACAGAGGTGAACTGCAGAATATTCCATTAAAAAAATGATTCTGTCTCCCAGAAGATTGAGAGATTTCCATTTGCTACAGGGCAGCAGCACAATATCTGTGGGATATTCTGGTCTGGGATTCTCAGTGCTGGGGAGCCCAGACACGTTTTCTGTGCTGGGCATTGCAGACAGCGAGCTTGGAGATCATTTTAAGAAAACTTATCCCCACTTTTAGGTCTCAGGGGTCTGTGGAAAGGTGGCAGCTATGGGAAAAAAGTCTAAATGTTCCTTGCCACTGAGGAATACTTATTTTGTCCCTGGGGTTGTGCTGGAGCGAGTGTGGGCAGATGGAGGTAGAGGGGAGGGATGGGGGGAGCACGGGGTAGAGCGGTGCCTCCACGGAGCCCAACCCCACAACCTCAACCCCACACCAGGCATTTCCTCACCCATTTCCAAACCCCCAGCAGACTCCAGGCCCAGCAGCACATCATGGAGAATGATTGTCTGCATTCCTTTGAACGTTTCTGGAAGGCTCCAGAATTCGCTCCTGCTTGCTCCATAAACCTTTGTAAATACAGCCATTCTCCCAGCCCAGCCCTTCCCCTCACAGCTCCACTTGTAAAACCAAACCTATAATGAATATATTGGGAAAAGCCATAGCCTGGTGTCAGTAGAGTTCATTGCACAACTCCCCACTGATTTTACTGGGTACAGAATTTTGGGGAGCTTTGGGGTGTGATTTTTCTGTAGGGAACCTCACTTTTCCATTACAAATCAGGGTCATGTCTTGCCAGAGATCTCCTTTCCCTTTCTAGAGCAGCCTTCCTCCATCTCCAGGCATTGTGAAGAGATCCCTTCTTTAATCAGTGAGTCCTGGCAATGCAGGATGGAGCAGGCCAAGCTATTCCATCCTTTCCTTCCCCACAACCTTCCCATCCAGCAGCATTGGATGGCTCCTACCTCCCTCCCTGGCTCCATTTATATAACATCCATTTATCTCCTTTTTTTTTTTTTTTCTTCTACACAAGAGGGGAAAAATAGGGCTTTTTTGCTGCTTTTACAGACAGGAGGTAAAAATAGAGCAGTAAAATTCTGATTGGAACCTGATGGCAAAAGCTGAGGGGGGAGAAAGCAGAAGAATCAAAGACATAAAAATAAAAACCCCACATCCCATACTTTAAGGAAAAAAAACCCTATTTAAGTGCTAATTAACATACTTTAAAAAATACCCAGACTGCAGCAGAGCTGTCAGAAAAAGCTCTAAACTTCTGCTCTTGCCAGTTCCAGGAGGATTGAAGTGTCTTTTCAGCCCTGCAGTTCTGGAGGAACAGGAGATTGCCATGGCAACCCTGGCTGTTCGTGACATGGGTGCCACCGTGGCAGAGCACACACGATCCCAGACTTCCAGGGATGGGCAAACAGCTCCCAGAGTGGGACAGGGGCTTTTCATGGATTAGGAAATTATTAGGACTTCGTGAGCAATTCTGTTGGCTTGGCCACAAAAAGCCGTATGCAATTAAGGGGATTGACGTGCAGGGAGGGCTTCGAGAGGGACGTGTTGATTTCAGCCTGAGAGAGGCTTTGGTTTAATTCAGAAGGGAGTGAAATCCACCCAGCCTGAGCACTGCCTGTCCTGGGCTTGCTGAGGACACCTTGGGAAGGTTCTCCATGTGGGGATCGAGCTCTGGTGGGAAGGATTTGGGTTCCTGCTCCTGCAAGGCTGCACCCCTGATCACCGCTGACCTTGACTTCAACTTCTGGCTTTAGCAGTGATCCTGATTCCCTGCTCCTGGAGAAGGCAGCAGAAGGAGCAGCAGCCTCACCAATGCCAAAATAATTTGGAGGCCATGGGGAAGTGAATTCCAGCAAAAGCTGCTGAAGGAACACTGCTCACCTGTCAGAGCCAAAGCCATTCCTCCAGGGTGGCCATGAGGAAACCACAGCTGGGGAGTGTCCAAGCAGGACAGGTGCAGTGGCTTTGTCCTGTGCATGGCCAGGAGCTGGACTTGAGGTCCTTGTGGGTCCCTTCCTGCTCAGGACATTCCACGATGGTAGTGCTGGTGGCCCTGGAGAGCCAGGTCCAGCTCACAGCCAGTGACACCGGGGAGGTTGTGCCACCTCTGGTGCCACCCACGGGAGCCTGGCCCCTCCACGGGTGGACCACTGAGGAGGAATTTCTGATCAGAGGCAATATCAACATAATTGAAAGATTCAAATTAGGAAAGCTTGGCTTTGTTAGGACTGCGGTCCTCATGCTGTGGGAGGTGATAGGGAATTAAAGAGAGATCACAAAATAATTCTCCTTCCCGCTTGATGGGCACCCCCATATCCCTCAGTCGCTGTCAGCACCTGGGACAGTGATCACAGACCCCACGTCCAGGGTGAGCAGGAGGGTGGGAGGGAGGAAGACCCTCATCTCCTGTCCCTGTTCCCCGGTGAGCCAGAGCTGAATATCTGGGTGTAATCCGGTACATTTGAGAGATTCCATCCTGGTTATCCAGAGGTTTCACCTGTTGGACTCGTGCCCTGGAAGGGCTGGATGTTGGTTGCTTTAATTCCAGCAGCTTGGATGCCCTTCTTTTTAAGCTAGGCCGAGTTAAGAGGGGTTTTAAATCCAGAACTAGGGTAGGAAGCAAGCAAAGCAAGCCAAGGTAGAAAACATTCCCAAGGCTGCCACTCTGAATAGCTGAAATCTGTTTGGATGAGCTGAGTGCCCACTGCTCCTTTCTTCCATTGAAGCCGAGGAATATTTTGTCCCAATGACCCCACTCTGCATCCTCCTGCCTGCTGCAGAAGAGTGAACCATCTCCTGGGCCACTCCTGGCTCTGGGAGGGGCTCCATTCTCGGTGAGGGCCCTGGGACAAGGAGGGGGGGGAGATCAGCTTTTCCCATGGAAAACTCGTCCCCTGCACGTGCTGGGAGCTGCCAGGGCTGTCACCACCCCGAGGTGACAGGAGCACAGCCCCCATCAGCCCTGCATCAGCCAGGGGAGAGGCAGTGGGAGGAATTACATTAAAATCTCTAAGAATGAAGTCCCTTATTTTACCCACCCCTGTAATCCATGATTTAGTTCCTGCTTTATGGATGAGCACTTGAAAGAAGAAAAACCAACTCTTCTAAAACGAGAATCTGATGAAGTGTCCTTTTTCCTTGTCTCTGAATCACGTTTCCATTCCACTGATGAAGATGTACAGAACTTGCTGGGTTTCAATCTATTATTTTACCCTCCTGTGCTCTGACAATGCAATTACATTTCCCTGGCATCACTTAAAACCTGTTCCTTTCCCAGGAATTTAATGCAGAAAAAGAAAAGTTTCAGAACATTTCTGTCTCTTTATGCTGTTGTCTGTTATCGGGACGGGGTCTGTATTTCTCCAGTTCAAGAAGGACATTTTAGGCAGCTCTAGGAAATGCAGAAGATTCACCAAGAGCAAGGTGGGCAGAAAATCTAACACCATTTTAATTGGAAGTGTGCTCCACTTACACCTTTCAAGTGGCAAAAGTCTGGGAAACTGCTGTAATTTGGCAGTAATTTCACTATGAAATAATTGCAGACCCAGAAGAGGGAGAAAGGAGAAAGAAGAAATCCTCTGGATCTAGAGCTCACTACTTGACAATTTATGATGAAAATACCACAGGGTTTTTTTTTAAATTTTCTGTCAAGACAGACCAAAAAACTTTGTAGCCTTGAAAACCATTGCTAAATGAAATTGCCATTTTCCACCCAATTATTTCCCCAGCTGTTCCTGGCCTGTCTTTGCCAGCATCCTAAACCAGCAGCTGGATTTGCCCTGCTTTAGGTGACATCCACATTCCAGCTTTCCTTTCCCAGCTGGTCCTGCGTCTCCATCAGCCAGCCAGGAGACCTTAGGAAGCTCTGAGGTGGCTCCAGGAGCCCCTGTCCGGTGCCACCAGCACTTGGGCACGTCCTGTCCCTCCTGGGGGCAGTTCCAGAGGGTGCAGGTGATGCTGGTGACATCAATCCCCAATTCCTGCCTCTGTTCCCACCACAGCCGCCCAAGGATGGGGTCGTGTTCCTGAGCATCCCTTCCAGAGCAGCCAAAGCTCTTCCAGCTCTTGTTCCCTCAGATTTCGCTGGGCTGGGGGAGGAAGGGAGAGCAGGTTACTCGTGGGTGCCAGGGTCAGTCAGAAATAACTCATTAGAGTTAATTGGCTTCAACTGGAATAAGCCCAGGACCCAGGCTGTTGCCATTTAATCCATAGCAGGATCCAAGGAATCGATGCCACCTGATTCATCTCCAGGATGGTCTCCACTAATCCCCATGTCTCCCTTTTGTCACCATCTCATGTTTTGCAGCCATTTACTGTTCATTTGTAAACTCATTGGGTTTTTTTGGCTAGTTAATGAAAGACATGGCTTTTTAATTAAAGACAAAAATTCACAAAGTCAGCATCATAATAGTAAAAAAAAAAAAAAATCAAACAAAAAACCTTTGTACAAAATACTGTAAATATTAATATAAATTAACTGGGCATGCAACTGAAATAAATCCTATGTTATTGCAAGTTATCTGAGTGTATAAAGGAGTGTATAAAGGAAAACTGAATGCCATATGTATCAGCTGTTCCCTCTAACCAAACTCTACTGTAAATATATAATCTGTATAAAAATATTTTAATTTTACCATTATTTATGCAATAGAAATAAAGGTTTTTTTCTTTTGATGAAGTTTTTTTTCCTCTTTTGAAGCACTGATATTTATTCATGCCCGAGTACAAGAGCAAAAGCAAGATTTGCATAAAATATTAGGACAGAGAACCTTTATTCCTTCTGAGAGATACATAAACATTTGGAGATTATTTTGCTTTGAAAATAGATTTACATATTTAAAAGCCTGTTACTACAGAAGGAGCTCCTGGCTGGAGAAATGGGATCAGCAATTCCAGATGCACAGAAGCCAAAGGGATTGAACTTCTCCTGTGGAAGACAAAGCCACAACGGGTCAGATCTCAGAGAGGAAGGTCAGCACTTGCTTAAAAAGCCCTTTTTTTATCCCTCCCAGAGAGCCAGAGGCTGATCCCTGAGCTAGGGTGGGCTTGGGACACTGTTAGTGCTGGCAGGAGCATGTTGAGCACAGCTTTAATCCTGACCCTGGTACTGCCAAGGCCTGAGAGCTGCTCTGTGAGGATTAACTGCACTCAGGTGTCCTGGAGAGCCCCTGGCCCCTCAACAAAGCCAGATCTGTTCCTTTCCCTGGAGCCCTCCCTCCACAGGAGCCAGCCCAGCACGTCCTGCTGGAGAAGGTGACAGTGAGGTTAATGACTGACAATTCCTGGCACTGGGGCCTACATTCAGTTTGAAAAGGGAATAGTTGATGTTGGCAAATCAGCTTCCCCCAGGTGGGGCCAAACCACAGCAGCAGGACAAGGCTGGATGGGACTTGGAGCAGCCTGGGATAGGGGAAGGTGTCCCTGCCCATGGAATGAGATGGGATTTAGGGTCCAAAGCAGCCCAAACCATTCTGGGATCCTGTGACAGGTTGGACAGGAGCAATTCCATGCAATTCCTGCAGTCTAGGCAGGCATTGCCACTGGACAGCAGGCAGTGCAGGAAATCCACGTTTACCAAATTTGTAGGGTATGAAGAAAGGCACTGCACACTCTCATTTACCTCTCATGTCATTGGAGAATGTTCCAATGGATGGCTCAGGAATGAGCCCGGATTTATTACAGGAATGAACCAAATATACTCCAGGAATTCCTGTATATTTACCATGGGAAGAACGAGCAGTTGAAGGAATTCCTGGCTGGAAGGAGGAACCTGCACCCCACTCTGAAAGCTGTTCCCATGCAGGTGAGTGTGTTCAGTGCCCTCAGTGAAAAGCCGGACTTGTACTTTGAGTTTCAGCCACTAGAGCTGTCCAGAAATTGAAATTTGCTGCTCCTACAGATCCTCTGCCCACCAGCATTTGGAGAGGTGAGCACAGCTTAGTGTGACACCACCAGGAAATCATCCCCGACTGCAGGAGAAAAGCAGCTTTAAAAGAGAAAAAATGCCCAACAACTGGCCTGAGAGCAAACTGCTTTATCTGTCCAGATTAATCCCACAAATGCAACCATTGTCGCAGCTCCACCAAAGCCTATTTATCTCCTTTGTCATTTTAATACTCTCCATTAATGGAGACTTGAGTGGTTAATTTAATACTCTCCATTAATGGAGAAATGCAGGTGAAAACACCACCCGAAAGCCCCATCCTTCTGCTGTGCCCCATCAGGGTTTTTGGAAGCTGCTGCTGCTGTGGGAGCAGGCAGCGGCACTAGGCAGGAGCGATGGTGCAGGTCTAATCCAGCTCCAGGGAGTCGGTGGAAACATTCCCAGATTTTGTGGGATTTGGATTAGGTCATCACACAGCACAGCACTTCACACCCTGGCTCCTTGCTTTGTTTAAATGGAGTCTGGCCAAGGCCTGGAATTTAATCACTGAAATGCAAGTCCTGAAGAAAAGAAATAAACCTTTCCTTACCCTGAGTGAATTTCAGGCATGGCCCCTCTGGCCAAGGCTGGGCTCCCCAGGCTCAAACATGCAGCAGTGTCTTGGTTTCACCCCACGCTGTCCCAGGCAGGTCCAGGCTGAGCCAGAGACTCCCCCAGCGCTGGGCTGATCCCAGTTTGGGCGGCAGGAGAGGGATTGGGATTGTGCCCCTGTGCTCAGGTGAGACCCCACCTGCAGAGCTGCTCCAGCCCTGGGCCCAGCACAGGCAGGAGCTGGAGCTGCTGCAGAGAGCCCAGAGGGGATCCAGGATGATCCCAGGGATGGAGCAGCTCTGCTGGGAGGAAAGGCTGGGAGAGCTGGGAATGTTCACCTGGAGAGGAGAAGCTTTGGGGCGAGCTCAGTGTGGCCTTGCAGGGCTGCAGGAAAGATGGAGAGAGACTTTGGAAACGGGATGAAGTGCCAGGACAAGGGGGAATGGGATCAAACTGACAGAGAATGGGTTTAGGTTGATATTGGGAAGAAAATTGTTCCCTGTGAGGGTGTGAGGCCCTGGCACAGGGTGCCCAGAGCAGCTGAGGCTGCCCCTGGATCCCTGGCAGTGCCCAAGGCCAGGCTGGACATTGGGGCTTGGAGCAGCCTGGGACAGTGGGAGGTGTCCCTGCCATGGCAGGGGTGGCACTGGATGGGCTTTGAGGTCCCTTCCACCCCAAACCTTGTGGGATTCTGTGACCCTGTAGGCTGCCTTTGTTGCTATGATCTCACCCAGTCCATTCTTGCTCTTTCCTCATTAACATCTCTAGGAAGTATTTGCTAATGCAAATCCAGAGGCAATAATTTATTTGGGCCGAGCCAGTTAATCCTGGCAAGGCTCTCCCTTGTAAGTATAGACCAATATCATCTTGTTTTAATTGCTTCTTTCAGTGTTCCTCAACAAATCAAAAACATTTTAATTAAAAAATTCACCAAGAGTATCTTCCAGATCTTTTCCCATTTGTTCTTCTTCCTACCAAAATTATCAGGACAATTGTGAGGTTCTAAAGAAAGTAATTACCGCAGATGTTGATCTGTGCTGTAGCACCAGGCTTGCTGAATGCTGCACATCAGTCCCCTGCCTTCTACTTTTTTGCAGCTTTGTGAAGCAGAAATTTCCATCCTTGGTCTTCCCTCAGAAACAAGGCTGTCTGTGTAGGAGCTGGGATGATTTCATTCCAGCTTTCAGCCAGCTGCTAAGGCTCGGGGAAATTTGGAGGGGAGAAGGGAGAAGAAAAGAGGAGATACAATTAAGGAACTGACAGGGATACAGGGATTTGGGCACAGAACAGTAAGGGGTGGCTGACAGATGTTTTATTTTACTCTAATACCATTCTTAGGCAGAAAGACCCTGCTCCACAATCACCACCCCAAAAGGGAGATGATAAATCCACTGGAAGTGGCAGTATGAGGCTGAGGATGCCAAGTGCCACGCCTGGCACACTGCAATAAATCTCTTTTAACCCTAATTACTGCCTAAATTTCCGCTTGCCCATAATGACCTTCTTTGGAATAAGCTGTCAGAAATAACTGCCCACGCAATGACAGACAGCTGAGATGATCACTGGAGTGTCACTGCAGACAGGAATTAAATGCAATTGTCAGCACATGGCCCACAACCTGTAGCAGGATGCTGGTGGTGTAGGAAAGCCAATTTTCAACATCCTCACTGCTCAGGGCCACAGAAGGAGCAGTTTTTATTGAGGAACAATGTCTCCCACCCATGGGCCAAGAAAAATATCATCCCTATGTTGGAGGCAAAATGCCTCTAGGTCTGAGCTAAAATTATAAACACAAAGGGACAAAATTCTGGGGGTTTTCTGGGAGCTAAAGTTGTGCAAAAGCTCCAGCTCTTCTTTCTCTATATCATGAGTTTCACAAAAAACTCAAGTCTCTGCCTCCGACCCATGAGCTCTCAGTCTCTGTTGTGCTGGAGTCATCAAGTTGGACCTGCCAGGGAGGTCTCTCTGCACTGGACACTTCGGGCAAATCCCCACCAGGTGCAGGAATGGGCCCCACACAGTTGGTTTTGAGATATCAAGGATTGTGGAATCCCAGACTGGTTTTGGTTGGAAGGGATCTTTAATCTCATCCCATTCCACCCCTGCCATGGCAGGGACACCTCCCACTGTCCCAGGCTGCCCCAAGCCCCATCCAGCCTGGCCTTGGGCACTGCCAGGGATCCAGGGGCAGCCACAGCTGCTCTGGGCACCTGTGCCAGGGCCTCACACCCTCCCAGGGAACAATTCCATCCCAATATCCCATCCATCCCTGCTCTCTGGCAATGAGAAGCCATTCCCTGTGTCCTGTCTTCACAGATGGGACAGCAGCAGCTCATCTCTGCAGCGCTGAATTTCACACACACAACTGTAGGGCAAGAGCACAAATACTGCAAACACCAGCACTGGGGGGCTGCAAACACCCAATACTGAGGGGCTGCAAACACCAGCATTGGGGGGGCTGAAGACACCAGAACTGGGGGATGAAAACACCAGAACTGGGGGATGAAAACACCAGCACTGGGGAATGAAAACACCCAGCACTGGGGGGCTGCAAACACCCAATAGTGGGGGGCTGCAAACACCAGCACTGGGGTCTCCCTGCAGTAGGGGTCACCCCCCTGCAGTGAGGGGTGACATGGACAAGGCTCCACCGATGTCTCCACACCTGGCACTGCTCCAGGGGCAGAGCAGAGATCCCAGAGGCACCTCAGCCCCCAGGAGAACACCGAGCTACCTCCAGATCCAACAAGTTCCAGCTCACAGAGTGTTTCACAGCAAAGCACCACAACTTCCTTGAAGTGAAAGATGTCACCTGCAGGGGCTGAGAGCCCCCGGCCTGGTACGAGCAGTGCTGGTGTAAGAAGGTTAATCACTGCATGTGAGGCAGGAAATATCTCAAGTGATTGCTGTTTGCAGAGGCTGATTAAATAGAAATTAAACTCATCTGCATGTTCAGTGAGGAATGTGAATAGAATAGCAAGAGCATCCTTACCACTGGCTTTTGGGGAGCTCATCCCTGGCCTGGCATGTCCTACACATGAAGCTGTGGAGCTTCCAGGCTGGTACCTACAGCTTTGGCATCTGCAGATTGTTGAAATTAAACTTCCAGAGAGGTGATTTCAGATAGAGGATGAACAAGGAATTAATCAGCCTCAGGTTGCTCATGGGGAGGACACAATTCCCTGTTTGCCACATTCCAGTTCCTGCTGCTCGTCTTCACTGCACTCAGCTTCCCCAAGTGCTTCTCCAGCTTGGGATGGAACGGAACAGAACAGAACAACAGAATAATTCCATTTATTTTAGCTGAAATGATCTGCAATGATCATGATCAGTCCAGCTCTGGCCTCTTCAGGGCTGACCAAAAGTTAAAGCAGGTTTTCAAGGGCAATTTCCAAACTCTTCCTAAATATTGACCGGCTTGGGGCATCAACTGTGCCTCTGAAGATCAGGCAATCAGCCTGTCCCAGTTCCTGACCACCCTTTTGGTACAGAAATGCTTCCCCAGGTTCCTGGCAATGCCCTGGGGCCTCCACAAGCCCTTGCCATGAGGTTATCAGACAGACCACGTGTGATGCATTCTCCGAGCACCCCGGCTCTCATTAAGAAGAGATTTCTCCATTCTCTCCCCCCACTGTATGAGGAGACAGAGCCTCATTTCTAAATCTGAATTATTATCCAGAGCCCTCTGGGCTGGCACATGTCCCTGTCACCGTCTGTGCCCGGGGAGCAGCGGGGACCTCCCTGGGGCAGGAGGGATGGGACCAGCTTGGAGCATCCTGCGTGTGGGAGGTGTCTGGAAAACCTGTCCACTTCTCCTGCCTGGCTCAGGATGGGCCTGCTGACCTGGGGCTGAAACCAAGCCTTGCTCTGGGGAGGGACAGTTGGTTTCTTGAATTCAATGGTCAGGGACGGCAATCACACCCCCAAGGTAGCTCATTATCAGGATACAGCATTACCACAGACCCCAGGATACAGCAATTTTTTCTCACCATTTCTAAGGAGCCTTTTTGAGCACAAGCAGGAGCCTGGAAATGCTGTGAACAGACGGATCCAGGAAGACGCGTGAAGAACCCAGTGACCAAAGCCCTGGGATCTGAGGGAAAGGGGATGTTGTTTCCTACCACATTGTGTGAGCACCCACTGTGCCGGTGCCAATTTTAGTGTCTTCTCTCACTTTGAACCGGAGAGAACCTAAAAGCCTGAAAAATACTGAAAATGGGGATTGCTTCTTATGGTTAGAGAAATCTCCATGTACCAGGAACAGACTCCAGCTCAGGACCTGTCAACACAGACCTGCCAAAATTAAATCTGTTTGAAAGTGCATAACCCATACTTTAATCCTGAAGATCTACAATGTTCTGCTTGGAATATTTATTATTTCTTATACTCCATTTCAGAGAGGATTTTTAAAAATCAATTAATTCCTGTCCTAGTCATGTGGAGAGCAACCACAGTGTTCACTCCCTCTTGGAGAAATTAACCTTCCAAGTATTTAAAAATTATTGTCCCCTATAAGAAGGAAAACCAAGCATCAATTCAGAGGGCAGAAGGGAAGAAATGAGAGGGACAAGACCGGGATAAAACTGAAAAATTGTTGAGGACGTGGATTTGCTTGTGCTGGTCTCAGTAACAGGCTCAGAGAAAGACGTGATACATCAAAGGTGCTACAAAGTATTGGCATTTCTTAGGAAAGCAGTTTAGTGCTGTCATGATAAACTGCTTAAACCATTCAGGATATGTCAGGAAGGAAGCTGGAATTCAGTTCATAATTACAATTTTTGCAGCATTTTCAAACGAATCAGAGTCATCGTCCATGAGTAAAGACTCCTTTATGGAGAAGCTGGAGAAGATAAAACCATTTCAGGTGATCAAGGAATGGGAAGGAAGCTCCAGTCAAACATCACCTCCTTTAACAGCCTTGCTGTCCCACAGCACCTCTGAGAAGCGCAGCAGCAAGGGCAAAAGGCAAAGCTGGGGCACCTCCCTGTATCAGAACCAAGGCCCCAAAAAGCCCCTCAGGAATCAGCACTTGGGGATTCTCTCCTGAGAGCTCCTGGTTGTCCTCCGGCTGATTTCTCCAGAGAATCAGGTGCCCAGCAGGAGCTCACATGTGGGATGGCACTGGGGGGATGTGATGCTTGCTGAGCCCCAGAGTCATTGTCCACTCCACCGTGTGACACAGGGGCTGCTGGTGCTGTGACAGGGCACACCTGAGCCAGCCAAGGGGAGGTGCTGACAGGCCCAGGAGCCCGTCCTGTGCTCCTGTCACCTCCCAGACAAAAGGGCAGGGTTTGGGAAGGGGCAGGGGAACTCAGCAGTGAATGTCGGGCTGTGCAGGTAGTGCTGAAGGATTGGGCTTCCAGCACCAGGGATTTACCCTTGAGCAGCTCGATCTGCTGGGCGTTGGTGGCATCCACCTGACCTCAAGCCACGGGCAAAACCTGGGCATGTGTGGGACTCAGGAGGGACAGGGAAATCACTGCCCAGCAGCCTCTGACAGGAGCTCCAGTGGGCCCTCCCAGCGCCCCCTGGCACAGCAGCTGCTGAACACCGTGATGGCTGCAGAGATAATTTTCCCTCTGCTTCTCTCTGCATTCCTAGGCCATGCCAGGCATTCCAGAAGGGCTGTGGAAGCTCTGGCTGGGAAGGACCAAGCAAGAGGCACCTCAGGTATGTGTCCATGTCACAGGAGACTATGCGTGTTCTCCAGGGAATCCATGAAGATTCCACTCATCCCAGGCCCTGCACCCCCTGCCCCCATCCCCCTGGCACAGGAGGCAGTTCCTGCAGTGCCTGGACGATGTCATGGGGCACCTGTGCCGTGCCCTGGACAGGAGACACCTCAAGCACTTCATTGTGGGCAACTGCAAGATTCCTGCTGAGATCAGCCTGTCCTGGGATGTCCAAACTGCTGAGCCTCCCAACCTCCTCCAGCACGTGGCTGAGCATGCAGCTGCTCGCACCAGGGCCATGAGCGAGTTCCAGCACCCGCAGTACTGGCTCGTGAGGCTGCTGCGCTGCGGGCATTGAGAGAGACCTTCACACATGGAGCTGTGCTGGTGCACTGTCCTGGTGGCAACTGGTACCTGCTGGTCTTCAGCCTGCAGCACTCCTACAATGAAGGGATCTCCTGAGAGGCCAGGCAGAGTGGAGAACTGTTTCATCTTCTCTGTATTCACTGTAGCTACACCAAAAGCCCATTGATACCCTTTTGTGTCCTTGAAGTGCCCTCTCGAGGCAGTCGATGCCGAGGGTACAAGGGGCCTCTGGGCCAGTCACACTGGGAAGCTTTTTCCATTTGTCCCCTGTTAAACTCACTTCAGCCTCAAATACAGACACTGTTGTGGTCTTGTGCCCAGTCTGGGATGCCAGTTGTGGTGGTTTTCCTGCCCAGCCTGGGATGCCACAAATGCTGGGATCTCCTTAACCCCAGGAGACCCCGCAATATGTAGAAAAGTCNTTTATACTAAAAACTACGTATTAAATGTTTACAATTAAGTACCAATCTATGCCCCTCACATTACCATGTCCAGATCTGTGTCAAACCAATCCAAAAGTGCCAGCATCACCAAGAAGATGGAGGTGATGAAGAAGAACACAAGATAACATGCCACGTGTAAAAATCCTCCATCTTGTATCTCAGACCCCCCTGTACAGATCTCCAACCCCCCTGTACAGGGCCCTAAACCCCCTTGTACATACATTCAAATTACCTTCTTTTTACTTATAACTACTACTACTTTACTATCTAAGTTTTTGTGACCTGAAATTCCTCATACAAAGCTGACAACCTGTTCCATGGGTTAGAATCAGAGTTACAGGTATTTTTAGTATCATTCCAGGGTCTCTGACACCTCTGGCAAGGCTGAAAAGCCTCCTGACCAGGTTTTGGGTCGGCCAAAGGCATCATAGGAACCCCCTGGGTTCCAACAGACACCTCCTGACATCTCCCATCATTCCAGAGGTCCAGATGGGCTGCACTCCTGCGCCTCAATGGCATCAGTGTGCACGATGCTCCAGAGGCTACTAAAGCTTTACACATGTGTGGGTCTGCTGTGCCACTGAACCCACGCAGCCCAGTGTGCCAGGTCAGCCCTATCCTGCTCCTGGCCGAAGGCAGGGACCCTCTCTTCCTGCCCCTGCTCAGAGCAGACCCTGTCTGACCTTTATGATGCCAG
>VXBU01018255.1:387337-397900 GCA_013400315.1 Bombycilla garrulus | reverse complement strand
TACAAAATCAGTTTAGCATTTCACAGTCTCCTCCAATGCTAAGACTACCGTTGTGACCCCAGGCTCACTTAGGACATAAATGTGGCAGGAAACTTTAAATCTGTGAATCTACATAAAGCTCCTAGCTTTTCTTTCTATTTTCAAATATACACAAAAGGATGCATCCTTATTCAAAGTGTTATTATATATTCTTTCTATGTCTGTCCATTTTTTAAAATACATCCATTAGCTCTTCTTCTACATCAAAAATCTCTTGTCCAATACTCTATTGTCCAAAGCAGAGACAGTAATTCCATGGTGATCTGTAAAACAATTGAAAAGAGATTATCTTGCCTCTGTAGACACAAAAATATCAGCCAAATTAATGTTTTGCTTTTAACAGCTCTTTGTCTTTCAGATAGGAAGAATTTAACTTACAAAACAGTCAGTTTTTAAAACGTATGCAGCTTCACAGCTGCTAGTGTAAATCAGTTATGAAAATACCAGTACCCTAAAGGAAAAAGACAGTGACCTAGCACATGATCATGTAATTAAATTAAGCCACTCAGCCTCAATACCATTCTAAAAATACATCTGTAGTAAGATATTATCTGGGACTGAAAAAAATTTGGAACTTAGAATAGAAATTCTTCTCTTTTAAAGAACATAGGAAACATGCCAGTGTACAAAAGGAAAATGCGTCTCTGAAGTTGTAAATGTAATATTTGTCAGTTAATGTAACAACTCCTCAACTCGTGTAAATTAGTCCAATCTCATTAAGGTCAACAGAAATACACTAATTTACATGTGCCTAGAGTCTTTCCTTAAGGCTTTTTTTCTCTTGTACTTATCTACTCATGGAGTTGTAAATAACATTTTATTAATAATAACAAGGAATAAATTTCACCAACAGTTTTGGTCATCCACATTTAAAAGATCAATTCTGAACTATATTATTTGAATAGACAGAGACAACTCTTATGAGCACTTTCCTATGTGGGCCATTCCTTAGGAAATTCCAGTAAAAAAAACAACAACATTCCGACTTCCCTTATCCTTCAAATGCACTGACAAATGAGAAAAAAATGTCCATCAGGAAGGTATCCTTTAAGCATATATTTCATTTGCTTATTTTCATTTTTTACTGTGATGACTTCAGTGAGTGTAAGTTCCAAATTATGGACAAAGAATTAACTGAACACATCAAGGCAATTGCTATGGCATATTCATTCCTGTGCCCTTTCTTTCTAAATATGAGAAGAGAGGTGGTAGTGGAGTTGTTTTGTGTTGTGTGTGTGTATTTTTCTATTAAACCTTTTGAGTCTTATAGTACAACTAAGAGGCTGATCAGTGCAGGTTATCTATACACATGAAAAGAGGAAAATGAGAGCAGCTAACAGAGAACTCCTGCAGGGGCTGTGCTGGGAAGAAGTGCAGAAGGTGTTGAAGATCCATTCACCCTGCAAGTCTGCTGAAACCTGGTCTCTTCCTCAGTTGAGTCCTGAAAATGTATGTGCTGTCTTTTCATCAACTTTCTTGTAAAGCAAGAAAGCTGAAAGATAAGAAAGAAAGCCTTATAATTACATAGAGCAATGTTTTGTATTAAGGTGTTAATGTAGGACAAAGTTGTGAAGCTTGAAAAAACATAGTACACTATGAATGCTGCTAAAAATAAATAAATAAGAAAAATATAGGAAGTATTGGTGATATAATTTAGAGTTCCAAATGTTTTTCAGAAAGCAGATCAAGAAAGCATTTATGTAAGGAATTAATTTTGTCTCTGAGAGCTTAGAAAAATGAGTCCTTTAACAAATAAACGTACATGAAGTGAGCTAACTCTCTAAATGTCAGAGAAATGTGAAATCTGACCTTCCTCTGGTTTGGAAAATGATAACTGAAACATGCAAGAAGCTTTCAGAAAGGTAGGTCACACAGAAAGTTGAAGTAGAAAATATATTCAGTACCCATGGCTCCTATTTTATTTTTTTTAAGCCCTTTAGACAAATTAGGAAACATTATAGTACACAAACAAACACAAATAAAGTTTTTCACAGTCTTCTCTGTATGTTATTTGACAGGTTCCGTAGAGGAGTTCTCTCCATCCCAGAGCTAGCTATAGAGTGGATAAATTTAAAAGTAAAAGGCTTGGCAGTTCTTTTCAGTGCAGTCAGGAAAGGGAAAAACTTTGCTTTTTGGTCTTTCCAATCAAAGAAGAAATCCTGAGGGTTTTTTGATTGTGTTTTTTTAATTTTTTTGTTGTTGTTGTTTGTTTTTAAAACAAATCTAAATAACAATGTTGAATTCAACATAATTTTTAACATTCGGAAGATAAAAATCCCCTACCCACATCACCTTAATATACACCTCCACATTGCACATTTTCCACCATTCTTCCTGCGTGATACAGCAAAAGTTCACAGAAATTAAAAGACAAAAGTAAAAGAGTATCATTCTTCTGGGCCTATGAACCTCACATCCCCCATATCTACTGCAGAAGTAGACATGAACAGAATTCTCATTTTCCCAGATCATTAAAGAGTATTTATTTTGCCTTTTTCTCAGTTTTAGTTACCTTTATCACAGAAGAGAAAATAAGCATTGCCTCCTCAGCCAGAAAAACTACTGAAAAGTCTTACAATTAGTTGCCAAACCATCTGGAGAGAATATATGATGAGTAACAGGATGGTGACCATTTCTAATTCTATAATTTATAAACTTAAGAGTATAGTATTATTTTAAATACAGTTTTATAATTTGATTAACTAAAAGAAGGATACACACTGTGGTACACCTCCACTATTGATTTTAATTACACATCTCAGTGAAAATGATACTGTTCAGAAATTTAATTTTTTGGACAAGTTCAGTATCCTTGGAGGAAGAAGTGACAATGATGATTATTTTTCCTGTGTATGCTGGTAGCAGAATATTTGGCAGCACTGCATGTTTTAAAGTTATGAGCTAAAATATTCTGTTTGCGGTATTTGACAATAAAGTGGAATATAACATTTTATAGTATATGTTTAACAAGCCACATTTGGGTTACTGCTAATAGTTAGTAGAAAAAAATTCAAATATCAGTGTTGTGGTTTAAACTGAGCTGGAAATTAAATCCCACTCAGCCACTTTCTTCCTCTTACCCCCTCTGGCGAGAGCAAGAAAAAAGCAGAGTTTCTGAGTTAAAAATAACTTGCTTGATAATAGCGATGCAACAAGAAACAAACAGTAGCAGAAACAATATTAATGATAAAAGTATACAAAAGAGAGGGTGATTCACACACGAAAAGATGGTCACCACCCCAGCCAAGCTTTACGTGACTGCTAAGACAAAAACAAAATGTGTTTGCCCTCTCTCCACACCAAAGCCACATTTCCCATCAATGGTATAGAGCAGCAATCCAGACACGACCGGACTGCCCCAGACTCCAAACCCCTTGGCCTCTGCAGGAAAATTCGGACACAAAGGATCCCAAAAAAATGAAACCTAAGAAAACGGAGAAAAAAAAATTCTAGTCTACTGGGACATCATGCATTCAAGCTTTAATGTACCTTTTGGTTCAATATAATATCTTCAGAGCTCAGATGTGACTGACCGCTTATTATTTTTGGCATTATTAATAAGTAACTTCTGCATACTCATTAATCTATTTTTTTCTATTTTGTACTGACTGATATTCATAACTTTTGATGTTTGTTAAGATAGGAAACATTAATGTATAGAAAACCAATTCTTAGAATTACAAATTTATTGCCAGCTTACTATCCAACAGCTAATGAAATCTAGGAGTTTCCCTGAGACTTAAGGAATGTTGGCAACATAAAGAGCTTTTCCAGAAAGCACTTAACTGTCAAGATGGAACTTCAGTTTTCAGACATTCATTTCAGACATTTATTTTAATTAATATTTCCACATTTCAATAACTCAAAAAAATACTTATGAAGTATAAACCATGAAAATCCTGCTACATTTCATGATGTATTATAAAGATTTTAATGTCTCACTAAAAAGTATTTTGCATTATTGTATAAGTTTCCTTCTTTTCAAATATTTATGAAAATACAGGTTAAAATTCATGGTTTACTGTAGAGATTTATTTTTTCACCTCAGGCATCACCCTTTCATTAAAAAAGATTATCTGTATACCCAGGTGTATGTTTTTGTTTTTTTTATTTTTAATATCATAGAAAAGATGGTATAATCTAAAAAATTTTCACCACAGAAATGTTAAGGTGATCCTAATGAATTTCCTTCCTTACAATTTAAGAAAATCAATTCTACTTTATAGTAAAGTATTTATGTTTTTAGGTAAGGCATACATTTCAATATATTCAATAACTTTTGTAGGATATCCAGGGAACTCATTAAAGGCTGTGACCTTGTCTAAACTTTATTTAGCCTGGAGGTTACTTGAAATAGCGTTATGTTTTTCAGAGGTGGTAGTATGACTGCAGAATACTAAATATTTTTTGAAAAAATATTGTCTTACCAAAGTAGTTCAAAATGAAAATCACCTTTGGTTTTACTCCAGATACTTTTATTTCACTAGCAAAGGAGATACAATGAGACTACAGAGAGTATGGAATATGAGAACACCATTGCTCATATTTCACTGAAACCCACTGTGCTATACATGCAATGTCTGCCATTTGCACGCTCATGAAGTCAGCAATGTTTAAAGGAAAGACATGTTGAAAAGGGAAGCTTTAAGAAGAAATCAGATTTGGAGGAGCTTAGAAAAGTTGAACTGAGAAGGCAGAGGTTGTCTGTTCCAAAAAACTGATCTGGCAAACCCCATGGGGAACCTGCTCTCTACAGAGTCACCCCATGCAGTGTTTTGTAGAATATGGTAAAAACTAGCCTGAATCTTTTCTGTCTTTGCTTTTTCTCTCTATTTTTACTGTTTGACAGTTAAAAGATCTATTTAAAATAATGGATTTTCAAGCTAGTGGTTTTGTCATGCCTTTTTTTTTTTTCCAAAAGTAGCAGAGATGAAGAATTATTATTCATATGCTAATATTTAAGAACTAGTTAATTTTTGAGTCCATTATTAAAATCTTTGCTTCTATGCAATCACTCAGCTATGATGTTGACTTAATCATTGTGTTTCTGGCTGTGAGAGTAGTGAAGCATTTTTAAAGGAGAATAGCAAAGAAGAGTGGTGTAAATTTCAGATCTGGTTAGCAGAGAGATTTTCACTACTCATTCTCATGTTGTTTGTTTTCCTATCTTTCTGGTTGTTTCCTTTAAGAAGGTCAGTATTAAGGTCTCCTCTAAAAATGGAACAGAAGATAGACAGCATATGTTGAACTCTTTCTTTCCTGTATCAAAACTTTCCCTAGATCTGAAGGTGGAAAAAGAATGCCAAATCCTTTCTTTTCTGAAACATGCAGATTTGAAATAATGGTAAAAACATCTTTGCCTATTGCACAAAGAGTAGGCTAGTGTAGTAGTGCGCAGGTATACTTGGGAGAAAGGAAGTGCCATACACCTGAATGTTTATTGAATTTCACTTTATTGAATTTCACTTTCTAGCATGAAACTCTCACAAACTTCAGTAAAGTAAGAGAGATTCTCTTTTGCTACCTGGAGTCCAAAGTATAAATCATCAACCTTTTAGCATAAGTTAATATTAAAATTATTAATAAGAAAAAATAGTTGAAAAATAGATATCTCAGAAAACTTTGTGGCTTTTTTGTCAGTCATGCAGGTGATCTCCCCACAGTAAATCAAAAAATAGGAGGACAAAACCATGGGAGCTGGAAGGATTCCCTTCAGTGACTGAAGGACAATGTCACGGTGAGATACACAGAAAATCAGCTTTATGCTCTCTACTTACCAGTGTTCAAAAATCTTCTGGATGATACTTTTTAATACAAAATTTACCACTTCCTTTTTAAGAACTATATTTTAGTTTTGAAGAGTCTGGAAGGCTTTAAATATTCTACCATTTATTTTCTGTATGTAAAATTTCAAATGCCTAACTTCAGCAACAGAAAATTTTGCAGATTTAACAAAATATTATTACCATTTAATGTCCTTGATGAATACTAGTACTCTTAAATTGCAATGGCAATAACAGAAACATTATACTGAAAAAACATTGGTTAAAAAAAAACATTTTTAAACTTTTGAGAACATTTACATATTTATAGGCAGTTTCATATTTCATGCCTTTATTTACTGACTCTAGATATATGGACAGTTATTACCTGCCACTCTGAATGACACTGAAAACAGCTGATAATACAAAGGAATGACTCTCAGATAGAAAGTACCATGCATTTTGTTTTGCATATTCTCAAGGATACTTGTGAAAGAAGATAGGAAATCTTAACATTTTTTGTGTGTGAAGAGGGGAGGGTGGGTAAGAAAAATCCAGTTTATTTTATAAGGCCGCAATATTATCAATGTAAAAATTATTGCAAGGGAGACTATATTTTCCCTCCCATTTTGTTTTCTAAATATTACTTTTATCAGTTCTGTTTAGATACTCCTGATGAATATATCTGACAGATATATTCCACACCTTATCACAGGTTTATACACCCTAATTTATTAATTTTTCATAGAAAGAAAATAGTATGGACATTCATATTCTATCCAAGAAGAGAATGTGATGGAGCACATACCGCTCTTGTCTGCTATGATGAAGACAGATCTTCAAGGTAACAGCAAAAGCAGCTCCACTGTCCTTCCTCAAGCAGTCAGCCTCTGGTTGAGTGCTAGCGTTACTGAATATACTCAGAGCTTATGATAATGAAGTAAAATATTTTAAATTTAATTAAGATTGCTTTTCCTAGGCCTACCTCTGCTTCCTCAAGTCAAATTGCTCCTCACGTTCCTTAGCTCTGTAAAAAGGCTATGTGATCCAAACATAACTGGCTTCTGCTGAAGCTAACTCCTTGCATTGTTAGCAATTCAGACCTGTCTCAGTACAGGCTTAACTCTACTTTTAATTAAGAGTAAAAATTATTCATAAAATAATTTAAACCTGTAAAAACATATAACCGAATTAATACTACAATTACTTTTATGTATTTTTAATAGTAAGTGCCTCATAGATGACTACTGCTGTTAATACTTACTTTTTCATTTTCAGAACAATTTAAGATAAACCTTCTGTTCTTTGTGCAGCCTGCATTGATTTTGCTTTCCCTTCTATTCCAAAAGATTTTAACAGGCTAGGAGAATGTGGCAATTCTCTACTGCAACTGTTATTACCAGAATTTGCATATCCTTTTTTTGCTGAACTGTGGAATCAGCATTCCAATTTCGAGTGAGCTCTGGTTTCCAGACATTAAAATTAATTATGAGGCCTGAATACTATCAGCAATCAGATCACATTTCTTGGATCTCATTATATTAGTTCAAACATACTTCTATCCTGAAAGTAATTTTTTGGAGAGCAATGCTTTTCTTACATGATTCTAAAAATGCAGCCTTGGCGTCAAGGAATGTAGGAACATTAATATGTTATGAGATGAAGCAGTACAGGACATACTGCACAGCTGATGGCAGGAAGACTTGACAAAATGATACAGCAGAGCTATCACACACCAGCTGGGAAGGGTCACTGAAGACAGTCATATGTAACTGTTTAAAAATTGTGTGAGACTGTGCTTGTGCAGAAGGTTAATTCTAAAATCTTCCCTAGATCCTCAGATCTGTAATCAAGAAGCATTTTTCTCACATACTGGACTAGCAAAGATCTTGGGGTTGTTGTGATGTTTGTTTAATTGCTTTCTCCCTTTTATAGCAACTATCTTTAACAAAAAGGACTTTAGAATCTCTGACAGTCTTTACAAACATCCTGGCAGACTTCAAGTGACATTAAAGATCTTACTTGTTAGAGGGTGTACAGACTTTCTGTGGCTTGTGTTACACTGGGGTGTGCAATTGTCTTTGTGTTCTTTCCGGATCATACCTACCTTATTCATAAAATTTGTAGGCTGACATGATGAGCCGCTCCACTCATAGGTTCCTACTACAAATGTATTTTTGACACCTTTTTAGAGTATTATGTCAACAACTTGTAGCTCAGATTTTACCTAAATTCAAAGTTTTCAAAATTTCTCTTACAAAATTCAGTCAAACTTTATGGATGACTGAATGATTTCAGAACATTCCTTTAACTTTGGTAAGCTCTGCTTTTATTCTTAAAAAAATTCCTGACTAGATGCTTGTTTGGAGCAAAAAGCATCTGGATTATCATAGAATTATGGAGTAACCCAAGTTGAAAGGAGTGAAGTGAGTGTCCTAATTGAGCTTCCTGAACAAATCTCAGCTAAGAGGTCATGTCAGGTGTGCAGGGCTTTATCCTGTTTGTTCTCGAAAACCTCTGAGGATGGACAGAGAGTGCATAAACTCTGTTCCAGGCCTGGAGTGTCCTAATGACTATGGTGGGTTACCTTGTCTGGCTGCCATATGGCCACTCACCCATTCCCTCTCTCCTTTTCCTCAATAAGATAGAGGCAGAATATAGGATGGAAATAGCTGGTGGGTAAAGAAAAGGACAGAGTTTAATTATCGAATACCTTCACAGGCAATGGACACTGAATTTGGGGAAAATTAGTTTATTACTAGCTAAAATAGATTTGGCTAGTCAGAAACAAACAAACAAACAAAAATATTCTTTCATCCTATTCACCCTCTTTTTTCTAGGCTCAATTTTACTCCGTCATTGAGCAGGGAGGTTGGAGCAGATGATGCAACTGTGGTCACTTCCCACCTTACCCACTCTGCGTCCATGTGCATCTACATCTCTGGGATACGTGCTCAACTTCACTTCTGGTCAATCCCATCCCCAGGAAAGTGAAGGACATATCCCTGAGCCTGGAAAAGACCCTTGGTCCCCAGGCTGGCCTCCAGCACCTGGGCAGGAGAGAGGCCCAGAACTGCTATAGTAGAAGGAGGCTTTCAACATCCCTATTTCAAATTACAAGTTAAATCACTGGCTAAATCTGAGTCTATGCAGGAAAGCCGATGACAATTTTGTGGTTTTTTGTATGTGAAATTAATAAACATAACATGATTTTAACAGAACAAATAGAAGGAGAAAGAACAGCAACAAAACATCACACCTGTAGGTTAACACCTATATAGATTGAAAATCTCTTATCCTCTTTTCAGCCCAATCCACTTGTCTGTCCTTAACAGCAATTATTAAGGAGTTTTGAATAATTAGGTTCAGCTGAATGTAATTAGCTTCCAGCTGGAAGTGCTTATCTAAGCTGCATTGAATAGTGATGAATTCTGTGAAAAAAAAAAAATTAATAAAGCAACAAAACCACCTTTTATTGTTAGTTTTTTTTCCTTCCAATTTCCTCTTGACTTGCCCACTTGGTACTATAACAAGCCTTTTAGCAGTGCTTAGGACTAGCTGAATACATTGAGTTTTAGTAGTAACATGCTACATGCTTTTGACACAAAAGCTTGGTAAATGTCTGAAAACTCACTATTATAAGCTCCTTTCCAGCTTTTGTTGTTGTTTCTCTCAGTGATGAAAAATTCAAGAATAGCCCTAAGATTTTTTTGTTGTTGTTGTTGCTGTTAGTGGTTTCTCTACAAGTGAAGGTTTTAAGGTGAAATGTAGCTGCTTTGTATTGGATGAGAATAAAGTATCAGTAGGTGCAGGTCTGTCAGACAAATCAAGGATCAAAGATATTGTTTATTATGAGTGCTGTCTGTGGAATCCTGGCCCACCTTTTATGGGTTCATGAAGTTCTTCTGAGTGTGATTGAATTTAATTTACTTTAGGACTTTTGATGGAATAGTAACTAATTCTTTCACTAAAAAAAACACTGTATTAATTATTGATCCACCTGCAGGCACAATGCTTTTTTATCTTTTCCTTGTTTCTCAATCATATTTATCTCATTCTGCCTGCCTAGTTGTGGGTATATCTGTTCTGTTACTGACTCTAACTGTAGTTAGAGACTTAAGAAGCTCTGCTTTCTTTTGCATTTTCTGCTATTCCTGATTATATATTTGAGTTTTAATTCCTATCTCCTGAGAGGAAATTCCCAAGTATTAAGCTATTTTAATTCTGTAAATTTCTCTCAACAAATTTTTTTTTATTTTCCTTTCAAATGTCTTGAACATACTTTTAGAGCACTAAAACAAATAAAAGAAATTCTATGGATTTTTATAATTCTCTTTGTAGTGTTTTTATTCTTGCAGCTCTCCTGGCCTTTCTGTTCTGTTTGGTTTTGTCCCTCACATCTCAGTAGATGTTTGGAAATGTTTGTGATAAATTTTAGGAAACTATTTGGTAGATGAGCTCTAAAACTTGTGGAAAAAAAAGCTTCATTTTCACCATTCACTGAATTGTCTTTCCATTGTAAAGTACTGTGGGAGGAGCTGAGAACCAGTTTTTGGGACAGCAATTTTAAGTAGATAGAGTAGATTTTTTTCCTGGATAATCAACAGAAAGAAGACAAACTAAACAAACTCAACCAAAAGATAGAGCTTACACTTTGAAATTAACTAATCTTTGCTCTTCAACCATTTTTTAATGCTAATTACATCCACACTTTCCAGAAGTACAAAATTAAGGAAAAAAAGAATCTTATGAAAGGAAACCA
>VXBU01018255.1:325168-385375 GCA_013400315.1 Bombycilla garrulus | reverse complement strand
ATTTCTACTCCTTAGAAAAAAAAAATTAGTTTGTGCAATCTTATTACATAAGCAACAATGAAGCTTTTTTTTTTTGCAGTTAAATTCAATTTTTAACTCATTTCCTCTTTTTTAAAATTAATATTTCCCTCCATTTTAGAGTTAACAAGATTGTCTCTTCCTTTTAAAGATTTTATTACAATTGTCAACCTGTTTTTGCTCTCTCTAAAGTGATCTAATGTATACAGTTTATATACATTCCTTTACAGCAAGTTAGCAGTGCAAAACCTACTCTAAGGAGATTTTTAAAGATTAAACCTCAGAGTCTCAGTTCTTCTCTGAAATGTCTGATACAGTAGTAATGGGGCAATTATATTATTTTTAGGATCACATGACTGGCACATTCTGCCATCTCATATAAAAATGGATTGCTACTAATTTCCCTTTTTATAGGCTGCTGCCAAATATTTATGTGCCAGCATGGTGTAAGGGTCGGCCCAAAGATCTTGTTTGGCCTCCTGATCATCGGGACAGAGACTGGGACAGACCCCACAAGACACACTTGGCCTGGCTGAGGGGGGAGATGGTTGCTGCTGCGGTACAGTGCTTTGGGCAGAACGGCTGTAGGTACAGTGTGTATGTTCACTGCCATGGTACAGCACATACCTGATGCTGATCAGCTACAGGCCTGCTCACAATAGGCCTTAAATGTCCCTGCCTTTTGGCCAGAGACCACTCACCTTGGAAAAAGACTTAAGAACTGTGATTCTTTGAAGGGACTCTTGATATCTCCCCACAGAAGATGAAGCATCTATTGGCTGGGCCACAAGGACGTCGTCTCGCCATTGGTAGCTATATCCCACCTTCTCTTTCTACTTCTCTCCCTACTTTGCTCTCTTTCTCTCTCTCCCCTCTATCACATAACTGAGTTGATGAGCACTCAATAAAATGCTTCATTGCTTTGTTGAAATTATAGTCCCTTGCTTGTTTGCCTCTTATTTTGCACCTCGAGATCCCTCGAACCATCAAGATTTCCGCCTTGATCTTAAAGCGGATCGTGACACATGGTAATGGTATTCTCATCAGTCACATTTGAGTACAGTGTTTCTAGCTGAAGGAGAGTTCTGAGTCATGGAATTAAGGCAAAGAAATAGAGACTTTTCCAACCTCCTTTTCTGAGAACATATCTCGATACACTCTTTTGATAGGCAAAATTTGAAAACCTAAGAAACAATGTGAAAGATAGAAATTCAGAATTTTTATTTGTACTGTATGAAATTTGCATTGAAACATAGCACCATTTAAAGGAGGAGCTGGATATGCTCTCCCACACTCACTGATGTACAATTTCAGTCCTTAATCACTGCCTTATAAAGATTAAATCTACTGTACTCTTATTTCTACAAAGTAGAGATTTTTCTCCTGAAAGAGTTAACAATTGGGCATAACCCACTGATCTACTGCAAAACTTTCTTCATGCAGTGGTAGTGATTTTCTTCCCAGTCTGAATAAAAATGTACTAAAGGTGGGATTATTCAAGCTTCTGTTTTTTATCTAAACCTTAAAAAATTTACACTGCATGGTTCTGTTTATACTTGCAAATGATGCACTCTTATTTACTTTCCCATTAATAAGAACGATGATAATTTTTTCTCTGTGATTGTTTTTGTTTCTTTTCTCAGCTTACACGGGGGTTGACAGTATGGACTTTGCTAAAATGCTCTATTTGTCTGTTCTTTGTTGTCCTCGTCTTCAGAGGAATCTTGTAAAGTCAGTTCTAGGCAGTCTTCTGGCAAAGAAAATAGAATGCATAATTGTGCTCAGTGGATAAGAATTCAAGGGCATTATTTTCTTTCTTCTTAAATCACTAATATTCCCTAGGAACTAGCTTGTTGTGAATGAGATCCTGTTTCTCTTTTTCTTATTATTTGTCTGCTTTCATTACAGCCATTGTAATTATACAGCAAATGTGTTTTAGTTTGCATTTTTGGAATATTTTATCTATTATGCACAGATTGTAATAACCCAAAACAGATTAGACTTTAAGGTGTGAAGATGTCAATTGGCTATTGTCTGCAATACATGTGTGGAGACAGTGTCATCTCTCTAGGAAGAAAAAAAAGATTGTAGGAGAAGGAAGAAAGGAAGTAATTTTTGAGAGATATTTGCCTATTGTTTTTTTCTTGCTTATCTGAATGTTCTGATTGCCAGATGGATTCATAAAGAGACTTTTCATGGCACTTGCTGCATGTAATGATCAGCAAGCCTAGGCAGTTTGCAATATAGTATAAAGTTAAATGGATTTATAACATTAAACAGCCATTTGAAGAATATGTGTACATTTAATAACTGGGGTCCTTTTATTTTTGGCTCTTAGAAAATTTTAGGGACAGTTACTGGTGAGATAAAAAAATAAAATAAATGTGAAAAAATCAAAAATAAATCAGGGGAAGAAAAAACCCAAATAAGCAACCAAAAATAACAACTTTTATTTAAAAACACAAAATTATTGCAATTATCTTGTGGAGAAATATCTTTTGATAATAATCTTCTTGTTAAGTATGTTGAAAAGGCAGTCTTGTCAAAATATGATTATAACTACTAGTTAATAGTATTCATTAAAGTCAGCTAATATTTTGANCACAAAATGATTGCAATTATCTTGTGGAGAAATATCTTTTGATAATAATCTTCTTGTTAAGTATGTTGAAAAGGCAGTCTCGTCAAAATATGATTGAATTAAACTACTAGTTAATAGTATTCATTAAAGTCAGCTAATATCTTGAATTAAGGTCTAGATATTGTCAAAGCAGAGAAACTTACAGAATCAATTAGACAGGAAAAAGACCTCTGACATCATAAAATCCAATCTATAACCAACCACCACCATGTCAACTAGATCATAGCGCTAAGTGCCACATCCAGGGATGGTGAACGCTGTATTCCAGACAGGAGAAAAATATTGCTGTGAAAAAATATTGGACTTGTTAACTGGATCTGGGTTTCACACAACAGAAGGACCCTATTTTTTTTTGTTACATCATGGTCATGTTAAACCCCTTTAGGGATGGTGACTCTACCCCTCCCTCAGCAGCTTATTTCAGTGTCAAATCATCCTCTCCATTAAGAAATTCTTCCTAATGTCCAACTTAAACCTCCCCTGAAGCAGGCTGAGGTAATTTCCTCTTATCCCATCACTTGTTATATGGGAGAAAAGGTCAACCCCCACCTGGTTACAAACTCCTTTCAGATAGCTGTAGAGAGTGATAAGGTCACCCCTAAATCTCCTCTTCTCCAGGCTAAACAACCCCAGTTCTTTCAGCCACTCCTCACAGGACTTGTGCTCCAGTCCGGTAAAACCTTCACCAGAGTTTTTACCCTTCTCTGGACCCATTCCAGCACCTCAATATTCTCCCTGTACTGAGGGGCCCAGAACTGGACAAAGCACTTGAGGTTTGGCCTCACAAGTGCCGAGTACAGGAGGACAATCAGGGCCTTGATCCTGCTGGCCATAGTATTGCTGATCCAAGCGAGGATGCCACTGGCCTTCTTGGCCACCTGGGCTCACTGCTTGTTCACATTGATCCAGCTGTCACCAGAACCCACAGGTTCGTTTCTGCTGGGCCTCTTTCCAGTCCCCCTGTCTCCAACCTGCAGCTCTGCAGGGAGATGTGCCCAAAGTGCAGGACCCAGCACCTGGCCTCGTTAAACCTCATATTGTTGGATTTGGCCCATTGATCCAGCCTGTCCAGGTTCTTCTGCAGAGCTCTCCTGCCCTCCAGTGTATCAACGCTCCAACCCAACTTGGTCTCATCCACAAAAGTGTTTATTGTAGACTCTATCCTCTCATACAGATCACCAATAAAGATGATAAACAGGACAGGGCCCAAGAGTGATCTCTGGGGGACACCCATAGTGACCACAGGAAGATCACAGATCTGCTATATATGAAGTATTTGAATTACTGTTGTGATACTCCATAACCAGAGAATAGTTACTTTTTGTGGGCAAAAGTTTTTTCAGTGGGACAACAAGGATTATATTTTGATTAATGGATTAAGGGCCATATTCTACTTTGGAATAGCAAGCTCTCCCCAGCAAGAAAGGGTATTTAAGACTTGTTGTTAGTTTGATATGTTTAATCTTGAACCTTAATTCCTCCCTCACCAGGTAACTTCTAGTGATCATTATTTGAAACAGGAAACTTCTGGTTAGTACATGTTTGTATTTCAAAACAAGTTTTACCTTCATATTCTTCCTGTAATATGATCATGATATAAAAAAGAACATAAGGTCTTTTAGTTTTGTGTGACCCAACTCCAGTTAATATGCCCAGTACTTTTTCATAACAATATTTTTTTCTAAAATAGTCTTCAGGTTTTGTTTCACTGTATGCAGAAGGTTTTTTATTCTACATTTAACTTTACTGGAAAAACAAAAAGGAAAAGAGAGGCATTTTGCATTTGAGTAGTCTTAATGTCCTATATGATAATTCATAATGGCTCCTTTTTCCTTTGTGATTCATACACAAGATCCAAAAGGAAGAGAAGACTTACAGATTTTACTTCATAACCTCACATTAATTTTTGAGGTTATAACTGACATAAGTGTTGCACCACCATTTTTTGGTCTCTTTGTATTTCAATATCACTTATTTTTGTATTGAATCTGTATTTCCTTCATCAAGAAATGAAATAATGACAAGGAACTTATACAAAGCACTTCAGTCATAGCTAGAAGAATGTTTTCATCCCTTCCACTCCCCTTTTCTCATGGAAAGCAGAGGGGGAGGAAGAAAAAAGAGGGAAGAAAACTGGGCTCTACAACAACATATACTTACTAACCTGTGGGAAATTTTCAAGTTATGATCAAAATTATGATTTATGTGTGCTGGCCACAATTCTGAATATCACTGTTGACTTTGTGAAAGTTTTATTGTTCTTCTGGAAATCTGTTATCCTTCCTCATATGTAGCATTACACTTAACACATCTGCAGCCATGTGTAGGAGTTATATATATGTGCTTTTCTGCTGATGCATAGACAGGATGCTGCAGAAATATTTGTCTAAGCCTTACAATTATATAACATGTTGTGAGCATGACTGACATTAAGTTTAGTTGCAGACCTGTATATCTTGTTTCTTATGGCAATTTTTAAAAAGAGGTTGTGGTTATGTAGAGATGCCTTACTGTCATTCTCCTCTTACCATTTAATCAGTAGACAGCAGAGCCTACCAAGAAGAAAGAAATACTTGTTAATTTATCATGACAGATGAGAAAAAGTACTTGGATTAAAAAAAAAAAACCAAACAACAACAAATACTTTATAAATATTTTTATATTTATGCTGAAACCAAAATCACAAAAGAAAGAAAGAAAGAAAGAAAGAAAGAAAGAAAGAAAGAAAGAAAGAAAGAAAGAAAGAAAGAAAGAAAGAAAAAGAAAGAAAATTTGTCTTGCTCAGCTCTAGATATTTATGTGTAAGATTGTCACACTGATTTTCATGTAGTCAAGACAAAAGAAGTGAGCATTCCCCACAGGCAATTCATCTTGCAGTAATAGCTCACCTGACCAAGTATCATGTGTTCATATTTAAGCTTGGAATCCCAAATACCATTCCTTTCATACAGGTTTGAAAGCGTTTTGTTAGATCCAATAAGCATTATTAGCATAAAAACTTAAAAATGAGAAGAAAGGGAATATCAGTACAGGAATGTATACTTAGATTCAGCAGACATATGACTGCATTTTTTTCCTCAGTTGGGGTACAGGAAAGGTGCTGCAGAAATAAGATTTCTGGAACATTTCGAGAACAATCAAAGTTAAAGAATTAAACAGGTTTTAATAAAGCAGCTGAGGTTTCAGAGGAAACAGGAAAGGCTGAGGATTGCCACCAGGGTCAACTGACAGTTTGGATCGCTTGGCCACTGCTTGGTGGTGAGGTAGATCTGAAACTGCCCTGAGAATGGCCAAGAGCCAGGATGTTGTCCTGCATCAGGGCCTGACAGCACCTGTGGGCCACCACTCGTCTGCAGGGCAGGAGGAACTGTACCTCAGGTGGGGCCAAGCAAGAGCCTCAGCTGAAAGTGTCTCCCCTGGTTCAGGTGTCAACTCTGGTCATGGCTGCCCCATGACATCTGGGAGCCTTTCACCTGGTGCCTGAGTTCCAGCAGCCAAACTCCTGTAAGTGTGTAGGGTCTGCGACTGGGCAGAAACAGCTGACTGGGAAAAGAGAAATGTTGTGTTAAATGCCATTTAGGCTTTAGAGAACAAGGAGGGAGCAGGCTCACTGTTGAATTATGAAAAAAACCCTGAATTCATTTTGTCTTGTAGTGTTTTATAGGATTGCAAGACATTAAAGAATCAGAGAAAATCAAAGTTTCAAATGAAGAATAAAAGTATGATTTTATTAGGACTCTTATTCAGGACTCTTTGCAGGATGGAGGTAGCGCATGGCATTTCATCTGAGTAAAGCTGTGGATCACATACTCCAGATCATGGGGCATTATTGATGATGCAGTTTTGCATATTGCTACTTTTTATAATGATCAGTCTTTTCTAATTTCATTCATACACTGCCCTAATGTCATGTTTCCTTATTCCAGCCTTTATACTGCAAGAGCCAAAATATTTTGATAATTTTATCTTGCAAGTTCTCCTGTAATATTTAGCAACTTTTTCTATATCTTGGGCTCTAAGGTCTTCTTTGACTTTCTTTAATGGAAATATTTGAAGTTTCAGACAATGGAAATCTCATTTCTATCCCTTATCTCACTTCCTTTTATAATTCCTTTTGCTGTAGGGCACAGCACTTTGGAGAGAAAGTTTTCGAATAGTTAGGTAATTAAGTCCTTGATATGATAGCTCTGTGTGCACTCCTTCTGTTCTTTTCCCTCTCCTTAAATAGTTTCATGTCCTATTCATATTAATTTTTTTTCTGTGATGGTCCTCTTTAATTCCAGCTATGATACTTCATCACAGCAGCGTCTCTCCAGCTTGGTATACCAAAGCGGTCCCTGCAGTGATCTTTGCCAGAGTCGTGAAAGCATTCTGCTCTCTACTGACACAATGCTAGTTTTTGAAAATATTCTTGCAGCTGACTGTGAACAGACAGATATAGGCCAGTACACATCAAAATTTCTTCCACTAATGTGGCATTTCAGTTTCATGGTGTGGTAAAAATTTTTAATGGCAATCTTTACAAATACATCATTGCTGCAATATTTTAATTTTTCATTTTTAGACAATAACCAATGTTAGCTATTTAATCTTAGCCAGTTGTGTTCAGCACCAGACAAGACTTTAATTTTTCTTTTTTTTTTTTTTTTTTCAAAAAATACCAAATGAAACTGGGAGAGACAACACATACATGAGCACAAATGAAAAAAAAAAAAAAAAGAAAGTTTACCATTCCCGGACTGACTTTGAGAAAGTTATGAACAACAGATCAAATATCCAAATGATGTAAACTGCAGTAATTTTGTGAGCTGCATTAGAAATTCAAAGACCACCTGTCATGAAAGATTTACTATGTTATATGTGATCTTGCTGAATGTATTGTAGTAGGTTTTTTGGGGATTTTTTTTGTGTTCCAAAGCAGAAGGATATGCTAATTAAATCAGTACTGCTCTCTGTCCTGTGTACCCCAACAGTGACATTTACTCTTGGTTGCATAGTTCCGTTGGCACCAAGATCAGAAACAAGACCAACCAAGGGCAGGGAGGAGAGTGGGGACAGTCCTGATGAAAAGTACATAGTACTAGCAGAAAGCATGGCAGCAAACCTTCCTGTTTGTTTTTTCTTTTGTTCCAAAGAAGAAAGAATCTTCTTATTCTCCTTGCACATATGTGTGTGCTAAGGGGAATCCAGTCTAGTTGAGGAGAATTATCTCAAAACAAAAGTGCTCATTTCCCACACCTGCTTTAGGAAACTGAATTTTTATGTGCTGTTTAACAGAAGCCAAGTTGCACATCTTGATTCGATAGGTAACTCTGTGTTATCCACATGTCCACAGGTAATACAAACTTCCATGCCCTTGCCTTCACGTTGTTGCATCACCTTTATGAGTAGCTTCTTTTTGTGCTGGTTATTTGTAAATGCGATATACAGCTTCATCAGTAAGACACTGGAATGAAATTCCTTATTTCCCACTCTTAAACCAGGATGTGATTGAAAGAATCCTACACTTCTATGTCTGCTCTTCTAGTTTGTCTTTAGAACTGGATTTGTATTTGAGTGTTTCTTACACACTGTGGTTGCATAACTCTCCTGAACATTGACATTCAATATTATTAGTGGTACTCTGTGCAGCCAGAAATATGAAATAAGAAACAGAAATCTAAGTCAAGAAATCCAAATTTCTTGCCAGTCAGAGAGTTAGGCCCCTTTTACATGGGGCTGATGCAGATAGTATCTCTCTGTTACTTAGGAATGTTTTCGTCCCTTCATTTTTTGTCAAAGGCAAAGGCTCAGATTTCCTACAATTCTACCTCAGCATTGGTGGAACATATTTTTGAATTTTCTGAACTTTCTGTAGATGATGTTTATTATTTTTCAGCCTTTGGGATACTTATATTTCTGAGCAAATTAAAAAAAAACCAAAAAAAAAAACTGCCTCACATAGTTTAATGTGAATCAAATTATAGGGAAGGGTCTTGATCAGAAGTTTGGAAATACAGTTTAAAAAGAAAAATTTAAAACCCAGTTCCAGGGAAGAACTTCTGTGTTAATCTTTAGCTGTTTCTGCCTTTCATCTCTCTCTAAAAGTTCTCGTTCCTTCCCCTTCGCTTCTGCCTGACTCTGAAGGTTTTTATAACACATTCCCTCTCTTTCTTCATGTCAAACAGCTCCTCCTCCTCCTCTCTCCTCTGCCTTTATTCTTACTTTTCTCCCTGCTTCTTCTTTAAAAATAAATTCAGGCTCTGAATCTATATAAAATAGAATTGTGATAATTTCAGTGGGTTTTTTTATCTTTTCTGATCTTTATCGCTGAGAATTTTCTTCCTTTTTACTCTCTACTTGCTCACATCCAGTGACTGAATTTGTCCCTGCTCTTTCTGGGTTTGTCTGAATATATATTTATATTTCTATACTTTTCCTTCATTATTATGTTCTTTTGCAGTTGATTGCAGCTGTGGAGTTTAAAGCCTTTTCAAGGGTGTTATGACATCATGCAAGAGTACATTGTAAACTTTTCTCAGTGCAAAAGTATCACACCAGATTTAGAACTACTAATTTAATGTTTGCCATATATTTCTGAATATCTGTTAACACATTGAACACATTTGAAAACTTTTCCTCCTTATAACCTTTTTGCAAGTGGGCATGCAGCCTCTTAGCTTGGCCTCTCCCTTTATGTTGTGATGAGGATACCTAATGAAGATACCTACTTCATCAAGAGAAGGCTATTCCAGTGTCCCAACTTGGTGTCAGTAAGATAAATAGTGCTTGCTGACATCACTTCTAAAATTGATCAGCAGGTCACTTATGAGGCAGTTTCTGAATGATGGGAATTAATGAAGAATGCTGAGACAGCTTTAAGTACACAAAGATTTACTCTTGGGTTCTCTAGCTTATGACATACACAGATTTCAACAGCCCAAGTTGCTTTTGGGAAAAAATATGGGGAAAAAAAGGCAGAGAGAAAGAGAACAAGGAAAGGAAAAACTGATTTCTGGTCATCTGGAAAGAAGAGTGACAATGCTTTCTCCAGTGCCACCAGTCATGAGGGTTTGTCGCCATGCTTTCTGCTAGTACTATGTACTTTTCATCAGGACTGTCCCCACTCTCCTCCCTGCCCTTGGTTGGTCTTGTTTCTGACCTTGGTGCCAATGGAAGTATGGGAAGGAGAGTAAATGTTACTGTTGGAGTACACAAGACAGAGAGCACTACTGATTTAATTAGCATATCCAGTCTGATAACCAGGATGCCTTGGCAGAAGCAAACAGAGCTTTGAAGATTACAAGTTGAGTGGATCAAGACTGGCGTCAGGAAGAGAAGATTGAATCAACCCTCTGCAAGCAAGAGATGTTTGTAAAATGCATGAGTTTGTCTGTAGAATGTTTAACATAACAATTGTAGTAAAAGATTACTAACCCTGGAATAGTATATAAGCATTTTGGAAATGTCAGTAAAATCGAATTTCGATCCCAAATCAGTCTTCCCATCTCTCTAAATTGCTGATATGTTACACCTTGTTTTTTTAACATCTCTGCACATAAAGGGTTGAGCAATATTTGTCAAGTATTTACATGAATATAATTTTGTTATGCCCCATCTTTGTTTTCTCTAATTTAAACTGAAAACTACAAAGCAAGAGTTAAAGAGAGGGGGGTAAGACAATTCTCCCATCCTGATAATAGTCTTCCATGAAACTCCATGAAAACATCAAAATTAGGGGTTTGCAGCTGTCAGCCCATGTGAATGACAAGAGCACAACAGGCTGGGAACAACTAGGGAAATACTGCTAGAGTCACTGAAACATGCTACTTCAGCAGCTTCAGAGAAAGGTTACAGAACTGCAAATAAAAAGCCCATAGGTGATTTTTTTTGTTTTTAGCATGAGATGTCATGGAACTCAATTGCTTCAGCATAAGAAAGGAAGAAGGCATTGGTGAACATCAGGGACTTGGAATATGAGCCCTGTAAAAAATGTTTTGTCTGGTCAGCTTCAGTTGTCTTTATGAGTTTGTTATGGCATAAATACTTGATGCCAACAGTCTGGTGAGATTAAGATGCATTAATCCATTAAAAGTATCTTAATTTTCTCATTTATATGTGTTAATTATGAATCAACAGTAGTTCTGGGATATTTCAAACACTGACAAAGTTAAAAGGAATAATACATATATATTACAAAGTAATTACTTAAGTAGCTCAAAAACACCTTAAAAATATTCATATTCGTGTAAATTATGTTTATCTCTGCCAGCAATTACAAGCTTATTTCTAGTAACTTTACTTTTTTTTATTATTTTCCTTCAAGGGTTTTTTTTCCCTACAAGCCAAAGGAAAATAAAATATTAAAGTGAAGAAACACATGAGCAGAAACTTGGTATGGAGACATACTTTTTGCCAAACAATTGACAGTAAAAATATTTTAAAATATTGATAAATGAGGATAATATAAATAATCTGCATTATAAGACTCTGGCATGATAAGGGATTTTATTAGCATAGACATGCTGATAGTTTAAAATATCCAAATCAGTACATCAAAAAAAAAGAAGGAAAAAATACAAAAAGGATTCTAAAGCAATTTTCCTGAAGAAAATTTGCTGCCTGAATGATGTGTATACAGACAAGATACTGTAGTTTCAAAGACCTTAGGAAAATGCTGAACTCTCATCTTCATGTAAATGCATCCAATAAAATCCTAGATTTTTATATGCCTAAGCAGATTTCAAATGCATTTGAAATTTGAAACACACTTTGATTAATTTTTTGGAGATGGAGTCTATTTTGAAAAGGGAGAAAGACCCAGTCAGAGCATGTATTAAGTTCTTCAATATCCAGGTTTATTTCTCTGTTATCAGGGTGATCTTAGTCACAGTCTTGCAGGCTTGCTTCCAGCACTCTGAGCAGAACAGTGTTCTTAATTTCCAACTCAACAAATAAGGTTTCTATAGAAGGGAAACCGGTGTTCAGCTGTGGACTAAATAGTCATGGCGACAAACTTTTGCAGATGTTATGAACTAAAGAGAAGCTGGGGCTCTCTGACCCCTACGAAGACTGAGTGTTTTATTTGTTTCAGTATTTGATACAGCACCTAAATTCACCACTAACTTTTAGTCAGCAGGTTGCCAAAACTTGGCTACAATGACCTCTTATTTGTGCTGTTACTCTTCTTAAACTGTAATGTTTTAATTATAAGAGGCCAACCATACTTGTAATGTTTTGCAGCCTCCATAATTTGAACTTCCATATTATTTATTTTCTGTGCAATTTGATGGTAATATATTATGCTCTTTTATTTGAGATTTGGTGGCAAGCTGAGAAGTTTAACAGTGTTAAAAAATGGAGAGGTAATTTCTTTAAGTAGCAACAAAGCAATAGTTAAATACATTTACAAATTAGAAATAACCTTTTCTAGTGATAAATACCAAAAATGTAAACAAATTTGGTATGCTATATTCACATGAAAGTGCCTTGGAAAAAGAAAAATCCAACCTTGTATATCTTTAATCTCTCTAAATCCTGAAATTTTAATAAAAAGTATGCTTTCTTTCACTATAATAGACTGATATCTCATTCTGTACTGGTAAATACTGATATACTGATTTCTCGCTGCCTGTTACAACTGTTGTGAGAAGGGTTGTGGCCAGAAAATAGTGATTTTTTAATAAAAATTGTGATTAGAAACATGACCAGCTGTGGGCTGACTGTACAGTCTGTCGTACAGAAGCAGTCACACCGCACTGGGCCATTTTGTGAGGTTTTTTTCTTTCCTTATCTTTTTGGCTGCTTGCCACATACAGTGACAAAAATGTAATATCTAGGAAAGACAAACAAAGCTGGACACTTTATGCAGTCCATCCCTCCAGGGTATTTCCTGCATCCTCAACTGCACATGTGAGAACATTCCTATCTAATTCCTTGAGAGTATGGTTATGGACTTCTCATCCATGAATTTGTGTCATCTTTTTTTGAACCATAGAATTCTATCTGCCTTCACAAATTCCAGTGGCAACAAATCATAAAAACTCAAGACCTTCTATATGATAAGATATTTTATCCATATTTTTACCTCTTAATAGTTTAAAATTGCCCTGGAAGTGTTAGTGTTCTAACAATTATTTACTATGTTACTCATTTTTGTTATTCACCATCTTCATAATTTTTTAAACCCGACCTCCTCTCTTTGCCAAGTGTTTATCTGTAACCCAATCAGTCTTCTCCTGAAGTTATTACCAGATCTTAATGCATCTGGAACAGCAGCTGAGATCAGTCAGCTCTGACAACTTCAGACATCTGGATTTTGTGTGGAAACTCCTAATATATTCACTGTCAATTTGGGGTAATTTTTAATTCTTTCTTCCAAACAATTTTTTCCCCAACATAGTGTATTCAATGAAGTTTATTATTCTTGGAAGTAAAAAAAAAAAATAAAAAAAAATAAAAATAAAATATACAAATTATTTTACAGTTTGTAAAATTTATAAGTCCTGATATAAATCCACGCAGAGCTTGCAGGTGCCAGTTGTATAGGAGCTCATTTAAACCAGTAAAGAGTACATATCTTGAAGCTAAATGAACTAATTTATAATAACATACTTGATCTAAAGTCCATTGCATATTTATTGCATATAAAAAAAATCCAGTTTGATCTCTTTCTTTAAAAAAAAAATTATACATCCAAAAGCATATCCCTCATGATTAATTTTTGTTTCTGATTTTTTTTTCATTATATACTCTGCTAATATGCAAACTATGCATTCTCAAAAAAATAGTTTTCTGTTAAATTGTTGTTTATTGTGTTGAATAAAATGCAGCAATATGTCACAGTCTTAATTTATAAAGCATTTTTTACATCTTATTATTCCAAAACTTTACATGTATAAGTATATATCAAAGGATGGGGCTGAAATGGCATTAATCTGAAGGACTGGAATCCTACTAAACTCCTTAGAAACAGTATGAAGAAAAACATAATGATTTGATAATTGCAATGTAGCTTCAAAAGCAAAATTCCTCTGTACCATTGTTTTCTAGGAGTTTACCCAGTCATTAAATGAAAAAACTGGAATTATATAAAAGGTGGTTAACCCTGTTATCTACGGTTAGTATGGAAAGCTAGTGTTTTGTTCATATTTGCAATAATCAAAAATCTAAGAACTTTAAAAAAAACAATGAGATAAACTTCAATCAAAATTTATGTCCTTAAGAAATATGTCCAGAAAGGAATGTAATAAAGTATTTTACATGGCTTTATCTTTGCTGTATTTTTATGTATAAAATTTTGCATAGAAATGTTAAGAGAGTTGTGGTCATCCCAATGTTTGAAGTCTTTCTACTTAAAATGTAAAATCACATTCCTGTCCACACATGTTTATTTGCATAGTTTTCCATTTTTATGGAAAAGCTTTATTTTATTGCAATTTTCTTCACAGAAATATTTCTAACTATATCATTTTAAAGGCATTACTTTCCAAGAAGTGCAACCTTTAATAACTCTTTAATAAAGTTAGGATCCTAGAGAGATTCTAACTCTCTAGGATCTGAAGTCCCAGTAAAAATAGATCAGTACTTGAATATATAATGATCAGTATGTTTCTGAGATACACTGTAAATCAGATGATAAAATTGTATGCACATGCACATAAGGTGATTTTGTTTCAACTCATTTCTCTTTCATGCAGTCAGCAAATGGAAACGGAAACTCTGTAAGGCTTGCTCTAATTTGTTTTTAGCAAAGCAATTTGCTATTTCTAACAAAATAAAGTAACAATCCTATATATCACTGGAAAGTCTACATGGAGCAGCATCTGTTAAGCCACTTATTATATACCTGTCTTGTGAAATGCTCTTTTCTGATTAAAGAAACTAGTTTGTCAGAACAAAATCTGTTACTTCATGAATATATAATGACAAATTAAATACTGTTATCTGGTTTCAAAAAAACTATGAACATGATTTCACTGAGCACCTTTGGAAATTTTATTCATAAAGACTTCTTCCCACTTTAATTAATAAATGATACATTGCATCAGAATCTTGAAATATGAAAACACTGTTTTGCATACTGTTTTAAAGGGAAAATGGGCACAGATGAGCATAATATTTTTCATTAAAGCTTCACATTTACTTGTAAATGCAATCGAAATCAGATTAGAGAGCATAAGAAAAGTACCCAGAAAAGCATCAGAAAAGTACCAGTCATGTACCCAGAAAGTACATGACTTCTAATAATGCCAAAGACAGATAAGATGTAAAACAGAAAACTGGGATGATTATGGTTTTCTGCCAGAACTATTTAACTCTCAATTCTTACAATACTCTGTCATTTGAACCTGTTGTGAGCTCAGAGAGACCTGGTTTATATTCCCTCTATTTTTATTTGGAATAATATTTGCACTGCTCCACGTGCCTGCTTGCAAATTACTGTTTTTCTGAGGTCAGTACAGCGGCTGACAGAGGATTTGTTTGCATTGTAAATTTCAAAACCAATAATGTTCTTGATTGCACTCAGAAATGACACATTGCATTGGTTCCACTATTCTGCAGTCTGTAAGCACTGACCCCTAAGTATTTTCTGAAGCTGCTAAATTTTGCATCCATTGAAGTGTTTTTTGGTTTCTGACACTAAGCATCAATAGTAAGAAGACCAGCTGAGAAAGTAATTAGTGTTCAGCTTGGAGAAGTGAAGGTATTGTGGAGACCTCAGAGAAAGGTCTCTATGAGAAGAGGTCCTTACTCTGTATCTGAAGTATCTAAGTATCTGAAGAGGGCTTACAAGGAAGTTGGAGAGGAACACTTCATCAGGGATCTGTAGTGATAGGACAAGGGGAATGCCTTTAAACTGAAAAAGAGTGGGTTTAAATTAGATACTAGGAAGAAATTTCTTTACTGTAAGGGTGGTGATACACTGGAAAATATTTCCCAGACAGAATGCAGATGCTCCAAACCTGGAAGTGTTCATCCAAGCTGGATGGAGCTCTGAACAACCCAGTCTAGTGAAAGGCATCAGTGCCATTGCAGGAGAGTTGGAACTAGATCTTTAAGTTTTCATCCAACCCAAACCACCCTGTGATTCTACAATTCTCTTGAACAGGAATGGAAATGCAGAATGGAAATGCAGAATGCAATAATTCATGTTGCGCTTAGGTTATGTGAATATGAATCAAAATCTCACTTAGGACCAATGAACATAATGGTTCTTTGCCTTAGAATATATTTTTCACAGGTTAAAATACTGTCTGCAGAGAGTTGTGATAATTTCACCTCAAAGATAGTAACATAAGTGAAAGATGACCACAAAAAACCTGAACTTCAAAGGTGTCATGATAGCTCTTGGAACTTATTTCAAACAACATAGTGCAGTGAAGGAAATGCATAGTTTTAATTTTTTAATGTAATAAACTCCACAATCAATTAGTTTATAGTGTCCCTTCAGGTTCATAGCCCAAAGTACAGGAACATGTTTGCTTACTCTTTCAAATTGAAAATAATTGATTTCCTTTAGGAATTTGTCCTTGTTGACTGTGAATGAGTCCATTTGTTTCACGATCTGGTCAACATTTATATTAATAAGGGACACTGTATTTTTATATTGGCAAAGACCAATATTTAATTTTAATTGCTCACATGAACTTCAATTTAAATAAAGATAATATACAAAGGTGGTGTCCTTTTCCCCATTTTTCAACACAAGAAGTATAAGGAAGGTGGGAACTATCTAAATATAATCTAAACTGGGACAGATGGAATATTTTGTTAATTATTTTTCAGCATCATTGATCATCCATTCCTAAATCTGTAGGAATAGGCATGCAGTACTACCACTACTGTACTTCTTTGTCTTAGAATTGAATCAAAAAAAACACTGCCATCCTAAAAATTTTTAATCCAGGCAAAACAGAAGAATGAACTCATATTGTTGATGGGGGTATTCAGGAGTGAAAAGGAACTGAGAGCAAAAGCTGTCAAGAACAGGGTCTCTTTTAAAACTCCGCCCTAAAATGTCTTTATGACTTGATTGATCAGGCATATTGAATAATTACATTTCAGACATGCACTGCATGGACAAAGATATTTTCAGGTACACAGAAGAAGGTTAAATGTTCAATTCTTGCACAGGTGCATGGGGGGGTTAAAATATTTTCTTTTCAACCTGAAAAAGCGAAACATTGTTTTCTCCTTTCTGGGAGAATTCTCTAACCATCTTGTGCAAGTACAAGCGTGAAGATAATAAAGCTGGAAAGGAAAATCAAGAAATCACGTATGTCTCTGTTCTAACACAATGATGTAGGTTTTGACCTGCAAGAAAGGAATCCTAGAGTTTTGACTCATTACCACAAGACCCAAGTAAATTCTAGTAAATGTCCTCTCAGTCCAGTATAAAGCTCGAGGTATGTTGCCATAAAGGCCTGAGAGATTTAGACAATATTTTAGATTATTTTAAATATAACCTAGAAGAGAACTCTTTCAGGAAAGACCTCTTGGAATAATCATGCATGTGGGTATTTTGGGACCAAAGGTGAAACAGTGATGATAATGCACTGACAGAGCAGGATCATGAGGACTCAAAACTAAAGTTATTTGGTACCTGTGGTACCCAAGGGGATGTTAGCAGACAGACTAGACTTTCTTAGCAAATTAAATAAATAAAATTCATTTATGCGTATCAGTGTTCACCAGTAAGGCAGTCTTCTTCCTAATGCTACACTATGTTAAGTCTACTCCGAAATACACTCTCTCAGATTTTAGGGGTTAGGATGGATATCAAAAGTGCATAAACTTCTTTTTCATCACTTAAGCCCAAAAGAATATTCTGAAGGTTGGATAAAACCAAGATTAGCTAGTTTTTATTCTTTTGAAAGATGTAGTAAATTTCAGAGCCTGCACATTAATCAGTGTTACTAATTACTTTTAAACAGACCTCTAAGATGTGCTGCTATATGTTCTCCACTGCCAAGTGTTGCTATATAATTTGTATAAAGCTATGAAGGCACTGAGGAACTGTAATCATGCTGAGCCACTGGACATAATTACTACTGCTTTTCTGTGTAAGATCATTAATTTTGCCCTAGTTTTAAGGGTCTCCTTGGATTGTTACTGAAAATAATTTTCATGTTTAAAGCAACTACAGATTTGTGACAGTTAACTATGCTAATGATTCCTAATGTCTAGTTCAGTGACTTTTTTTCTTCTGAGGTTGGTAGAATGTCATACATTATTAAAAAAAACCAAAAACAACACTGCTTTACATTCAGAAGATATAAAACAAAAAGCTACACATCTCTGTTCATCTTGGTCTATATTGTGACTAGACTCTAGTAATATCTTTTTAGTATATTTATATATATAGGCAGACTGGATCTTAACTTGGATTTTTTTGAGTCCCTGAAAGTAAGTAATTAGTTATAACTGATAGTTAGCAGTTATATTTTATATTTTCTTCTTGTAGAAGAAAATCCATAAGCAGAATATTTACTTGATTTAGACTAGTCATTGCCAGGCTCTAAACTTTTATGAAAGAGAAAGAAAAGCATGCCAATTGGATATTTAAAAAAAGATTATATTTGAGGAAGAAATTTTTAGAATCCATCCTTGGATTCTGATTAAAATCTTTAAATTAAATCCTCATATGCATTTTTTCTGGAGCATTATCTCTTGAACCTGAAACTGTGTTTACAAGAACAAAGAGTTGAATTGCCTTGTTGGTTATCTTCTTCATAAGCATTAGGATTAAAAAAAAAAGAGAACACTGCAAGAATTGGAATGCTGAGTCTGAAGATTGCACCAGCATTTAAAACAAACCCAAAGTACTTCTTTGATACTCTCCTACTGATGGAATCAGTATAAAACTATCAAGAAGTACTAGACTTCTAGTACTTCTTGATAGTCTTATACTGATTCCATCAGTTGCATCTCCCTTTGTTATAATATCTCCATCTTCTTCCAATTCACAATCAAACTATTCTTAAATGTCTTTTCTGCCACCAGTTACTGTATTGATTCTCTTGGGTAAAATTAAGTCCCGTACTTCTTACTCTGTGGACTCCATCCACATACAAACTTATTAGGATTTATGCAAGTAGTTCAACCAGTTAACACAAAAAACAGTGAGATACCACCTCAGGAACAAATCACATGTCTGAGTTTGAGGCAGATTATTTTTTCATAAGACTTTCCTGTATGCAGGACAATATTTTCTCAAAGGTATGAACTTTGACGTAACTTAAAAGGTGCAGAATAAATTTATCTGAGAATAAAAAATAAATTGAGTCGAAGTGCTGTCTCATGCAGTCACCTTTGTAAGGAGAAAGCACACATTCAGTGTTCAATATGGTGAGCAAGCAGAAGCTTTTTAGCATATTTAAATTAAAAACATCCATCCCAGTCTGTTAGATTGTATTAATGTTCTCCTAAATGATTTGTTTTTCATTTTAAATGATCAAATAATTTTTGAGACAAGAATTTTTTTAATTAATTTCAGGAATTATTTTGAAAAGTCTCTTCCTGGAACCCAAACAAAGTAGAATCTTATGGGCTAATACTGTCAGAATGCTGTGTACTTTGGCAAGGCTGGAGAATGTTTCAGCAGAAAAATTCTTCAAAGCAAAGGAAAATTGAAATCTAAGACTTCTACTATGCTATTCTGAGAAATAAATTAAATATAAATTTAAAATAACAATTGTAAGGATCAGCATTCTACATCATTCTGGGGTTTGTATTATCTGTAAACTAATCAGCTCATTGAATGAATGTGCTCATTAATATTTTCATCACATATTCTTCCTGATCAGTACCTGTACTAATTGCTGTAATAAGCCACTTATATTTTTTCCTGTGTGACACTGCCTAGTAAATTCTTACTGGAAATATTTCCAGGTTTCCATTCAGAAACTGGCATAGCAGTCAGCAATTTATGCAGGCAGTTCAGGATTGTTTTCTATTACAATTAAAGAGCATTTTCAACAAATAGAAACTTTGAGAGGCATGCCATAGTTTTCACCAGATGCATTTTCTGATAAGACACAGTGACGAGGTTTGTAAATTCCTTATTTTTAAAACAGCAACTATTGTTCATTCATTTCTTATTGACATCCTGCGATGCCAGAGCAGATAAAGATCCTTCACAGTTTTCATTACCATTAGGATATGCTTCTTCAAATTACTATTTAGAGATAAACATTTTCCAGTGTTTACCGCCCTTCTTCTTGTGTCTTTCTAGACACCAGAAGGTGAAACAAAAATAAAATTTGATCAGATTTCATGCCTGCTTCTTTTCCATAAGTGAAAATTCCTTCCTTGCAGAGAGCTCATCTCAATGTCTTTGGTAGCTAAAAACACAATAAAATCCATTCCAAAAATACCAATACCCTCCAAACATCTTCCATGCTTAAGTTATTTAAAGTATTTTAAGTCCTAAAAGAAATGAGAAGAGAGAAAATTAATTCCATGTTTAGAGACATTTTTGTAACTTTGAAGTAGAGATCACCTTCTTTGAGATTCAATTAGTTTTAGGTCTACAGTATTAGAAATAGACTAAAACACAACAGAATTAGCTTTAATTATATTAAGAGCATGCTGCCAGAGACTCTGTCTGTTTTATCGAATTCTGGGATACTTCTGAGCCCTTTGTCTGATTTCCCTAGTTGTTCTCTATTTTTTAAGGAGTTTGTTTACATTCAAAGCAGTGTTACAGGTGAAAGAGGCAAAGAATGTCTTTTCAGCCTAATAATAAAAAAAAAATCCAAATGAAAAGCAACAGTCCTGTTACAATTATGGCAACAATAATAGTGCAAATTAGTACAGGAAAAACTATATATTATTACCCTTAGAATTCTGTAAAAAAACCCACCCTTGAAAAAAATATATCCTTTTTTTGCAGATACTGTACACACCTTCCCTCCAGTTTCCCAAGCCAAGTGGTGCTGTGCTGTGCTGTCATGGCAAGTCATCAATGTCCTGAGTCCCTCCTGGGAGAAATGCAGTGTTGCTGGTCAGGGTCCCATCATCCTCTGTGTTTGGATGTGCTTGGGTTTATTTTTGTATTTCCTCACCATGGCTCCTGCCTTGTGGCTGCTCCCATCTGAATGTGAGAATGGCCCTGGAGCCTCCCCACGCTTTTCCTATTTGGGCAAAGACTCCCTGGGTCTGCTGGCCCCTTCCCATGGGGGCACTGGCAGAACTCAGCTCGGGCACAGGAGGCAGCAGGTGTTTGGTCCTGAGCGTGGAGCTGAAAACCGCCCATCTTCAGCTGAGGTGAGCCCAGGCCAGCCCTGAGACCAGTGCTCTTCAGAGCCCTGCTCTAGGAGTGAAAAAAGTCATTGCTACTGGGCTCTAGATAGACTTTAGAAAACAGGAACAAACAAATCTTCCTGTTTCTGATATATATTAGAAATGTATACTAATGTATACCACCTACAAACCCAGCAAAACCAATAAAGTCTCTTAAGCTTTTCTTTTATATAAGCCAGTACTGTACTGATTTTATGTTGAACTTTCTTTTTGTCACAGAAAAATAAATGTTCTCAATCTAGTGAAAATTCTCATAAAACTTGTCTTCTTGCCTTAAACATAATTGATATGTCAGAAAAAAACCCCAGAACTTAGAGCTGAAAATTAGTGAGAAAATAATTCAACTTTGGAAGTTATTTTAAAGTAAAAAGGACAACATAAAAAATGTGGGAAATACAAAGAAGATCACCAGCATGCTCCAACAGCTAATTTTGTGATTAAATCTATGATACTGGAGGTAAAAAAGATCTGTTTCATTATTAATTCATACACTGTCTCACTACTTTGTGCTTTTTTGAAAAATTATTTGGAAAAGCATGAATTCCATGTAGTTATTTATTTTTTCTGTTTTATTTTCTGTTTTCCATTTAAAATTCCATCTTCAACACTAATTCTCTAGAACACTCATTAGTAACCACTTAACAACAGCAACAACAACAAAAGCCTTAACGGTTAAAATTTGATTGTTAAGAAGTCTCTAGTAGGTAACATCTTCAGTCTATATTTTTTACTAGCAAGCTGTGTATATAGAGCTTAATCTTTAAATTCTTGAAACCACAGAAAGATTATATCTGACTGTCTAAAGTATAATCAGGGACTGACCTAAGACCTTTGAAAATCTATTAAAAAAAAGTTAGTAAATACATTAAACAGAAATTTCTTTACAGGTATTATACTTACCTGGGCTGAGACTTTCCCTCAATCTTTACATTTATTAGAAGCGAGGCATTAGACAGTCATGCTTATTTCAAGAATGCATTCTCAATATTCTGTTACAGTTTCCTGCTTTCCCTTTGTGGATCAAAATCAAAGATTCCATTCTGGAGTTAAAATTCCTTACTATGAAATTTTTTGATAATTTAGCTTCTGACCAGCCCCCTTTAGAAATATTTTTATCTACTCCTGATTATTTTCAGACACAAAATATTTTATATAACTGGGTTAAATGAAAAGATCAGGCTCTGGATGTACCAAATCTACTGGAAAAAGGAAACTCATTGTATTATCACAGGACATCTATCATCTCTTTATAGGTGAGTAAAATGTGCTGAGGGAGATCTCAGAACGGGACTTAGGGAGTATTTTGCTGAAGCCCATCTTGTTATTATTATCTAAATTAAACTGCAGAATTAAATTGCCACAGGACGAAAGTCAAAAGTACAAATTAAATCAAAAAGCAATTAGAGATATCTATGGCTTAAAAGTCCTTATAGACCTTTTAAATGCCAAGTTATAAATGGGAATTTTAACTAAAGAGATGCCAATACTGCAAGCTCTTGAAATCTGAGAGAGAATATGCTGGGGAAAAGATTACTCTTTACACAACTCATTTTTATACTAATTTCTAACTATGTTTCCAGTTGCTGCAGTAAGCAGAGGGTACTTTTCTAGATGGATATTTGTTCTTATTTCATACAACCATTCCTAAAAGTTGCATTTAATTTCTGAAATATTCCATTATTTCCCAAGTTGCAAAAGACTTAATGTACATTCAATAAGATTAGTAACAAAAGCAGCTTGTGCTTCTTCTTGACATGTTCATGTTATTGAATCTGTTGTTTTGGGCAAAAAGTCAAATGTGTAAGCTTTAACCTAGCTGCTTAAAATAAAGAGCAAAAAATAAACATAAATGTAGACTGATTCAGGCAAAGCTATATTCATTAATAATGTTAGGAGAAGAAGCCTTAAGAAAATATATTTACATTAAAATTGCCATTTTAAGGAAAAAAATCCATGCTAGTGGCAGTAGAGAAAGCAACTCAATTTCGAAAGCTAGAGCTGATTTTAAACTGATCTGATATGTCTGTTGCTTCCTTGTTTATAGAACTACAGGAAGCAGAATTCTCCCAAAATAAAAGACTTCTAAGGCAAATTTGAGGTAAAATGAAAAGAAAAAAAAAGAGGAATTAGAAAAGATTTCTCTGTCTTAGAATTTTTCAAAATTATCTTGATTGAGCTGTGCAAAAAAAATCATGCCTAGAAACTTGAATTAATAGTATGGAGAAGCCAACCATTCAACCCAGTTAGAAGATTGAAATCTAGTTCATCCAGGATATTTACAGAAGGCAAAGTGAATAGGAAACATAAATTAAAATTAGAAAACATAACTTGAAATTCAAAACCCAGATAATTTAGCAAGCTCAACAGTGCTTATCTTTTTGGCTCATATTAAATCAAAACCGCACAACCTCCAAAACATTAAAAACAATCTAGTACAACATGAATGTTCAAGCCAAGAAGATTAATTCTCAAGAGTTTCTTCCTTTCTGCAACACTTCCCAGCTACTGAGGAGTGATCTGACAAAAATATATTTTGCATGAATTGACCATGGGGCTCTGAAGTCTGAAGCCAGATGACGGCAACTGTGGAACTGTAAATGAAACGCAATGTGTCTGATGAATAACTAAAAAGACAGGCAATAACACAGCTGGAAAATTTCACTAAAAAAGTAAAATTATCATTATTCTAGCTATGGGAGGAATGGCATTTTCAGTAAGATTGCTGAATAGGCAAGAGGGAAGTGTATTTGGTTGGGACTTATGTTTACAGTAGAAGGGAGATTGTAGAGACATTATTGTGATTGATTCTCACAGTATGCTGGATCAGCTAAAGGCTCATGTTTTGGACATTTCAGATTTGTATAAAAGGAAAATATATTTCTGTCTCCTTATATTAGCTTAAGCATCAGTACAAAATATTGCACATCAAGAAGAAGTATATTGCTACATGGAAAGCAGTGCTGAGAAACATACTATAGGAAATTTTATTTATTTTTTTTACATAGTGTTTGATGTACTTTAATGTACAACTATGTCTGTGGGTGTGTTCTACATAAATCAATCTGGTGAAATCTGGCAAAACTGCATCTTCATTGCAGATCAGAACAAAGTTTTGCAGCAGAAGCTGGTACAGTCATTACACAGTGGGGCTAGATGAAATATTTAATGGTCTCTAAATTCCCATGTTGGGTGTGTTTTCATATTGGCCTCAGCAATGTATAATAAGACAGCTTGCTGATTCAGACCCTTTCTAAAAAAAAAAAGTTGTTATTTGTGTGTCCATAACTAATCCACTAGTAAGCTTCCTTGTGTTAATTTAAAACAGTAGTTATTTTCTATATCTCCCAAACAAATAAAAATTTCTAAATTAACTAAGGCTGAATACATTAAAATATATTTTCTAGGAAATCTATGAGGTGGAGAGTTAATTATCATTATGTAGTTAACCCGGTGTAAGGAATCTGCCTATCTTAATCTGAGTTTTTAAAGATAAGATTTGCTTGCTCTGTAGACAGTACTTTTGTTCCACTAATATTTCATTTTTATTTTAATTTTATATATCTATCTATGAGATTAGAATAACTTCCTTTCAGCCACTATGAGTACAATAGGTTCATATAAAATGTATTTCTTTCTCTATGAGTTTATAAACTTTTCTTGTCAGGTTTTCCTACTTTCTGAATAGTGAAGATATTTTTGACTTATACAACATATATATAATATATTAAATATTTTGATTTATTTAAATCAAAATATAAATGTGATAGAATGCAAAAATGACCTATGACCATGGGTGAATTATAGATATGTATAGTTAAAATAATACAGTCAGTCATTCATCTCTTTGTATAGTATTTAATTTTTAAACAATTTTCCTTTGTAGTTGATTTGAAAAAATTAAAATAAAAAAAAAGCAAAGGAACCTATCAATCTTTGTCAATCCTGAATTGCTCTTGAAAGGAGCATGTAAGGAAGACAGAGATATTATCTCCACACCTCTGAAAGTTGTTTCTAACTGCTGAATTAAATGATTCACCATCAGTTGTGGATCAAAATCAAGTAAAAAAAATACACCATTTTTTGGATGAACCTAATAATTGTATTCAACTGTTTTCCTCCTCAGCAAGCGATATAAAAAACTTTTAACATTTATTGTCTGGTCCTGTCAATGTTCTGATATCAATACCTGCATTAAAAAGTTAATTAATGAGATATCTACAGACATTTCAAAAATCTGATATTCTTTACATTTTCAAGAAGTGAACACAGAATTTTGCTGAAACATTCATATTTATTAGTCGATGTAGTTTCTATCTCATAGTGTAATATCTGGTTAGACAACTTAGAGATAAGGCTTCTGGAAACACAGAGTGGCAGGAAAAAGGATTTCAGATTGTGTCTTGTCCTAAAATGCTATAATCTATATAATTGCAACAATCTATATAATTTTAATAACCTATATTTAGGCACAGAGAATTAGAAGAAAAGTTTATGAAAACTTTCAGTAAGAGTTTAAATCATTAAGTGATTATGAAGAAGAATGCATGTATCTGAATGATTCCTTTCCCGTTTTATTCCAGTTTTATGTAATAAAAGAACAAAGCAAAGCAAAACAAAGCCTAAAAGATATTAAAATCTTTCTGTATGGAGATTGGCCTATTCATACTTCATCTTCCTACAGATGCTAAGTTCAAAACTTTTTTTTTATTTTAGAGTATCTTTTGAAAGAGAACTTCAGGACCAAAATATTAAGGGTAACTGTTGAGACCCTAAAGATGCAAAAAGCACTTTATTTAACTGCATTGTCACCATTTTTTTTGAACTTTGAAAAATTTGTCCCAGTTCAAGTATTTAGAAAATGAGCAATAGTATTTTTTTTTACTCTGTACTACACTATTGCTCGTTTCTCGCAAGGTTTGGGTAGCCTCAACTGAATTATAATTATAGATTATTATTTGATTTGCACTTTTGAATAAATATGCGAATAAGACAGTTAGACAACTTTCAAAAGTTCTTTTTTTTTCAGTTATTGTGCTGGCGTAAGTAAGTTATAAAATAAATGTTTGCCAGAAAATCATTAAAATCCTTCTGTACTAGAATCATAGAACAAGGAGTTTGGAAAGGATTTCTGGGGGTCATTTTGTCTAGCCTCCTGCTGAAAACAGAGCTAGTTTCAAATTTAGACCAGGTCACTTGAGATCCTTCCCCAAGGTTAGAGATTTCACAAGCTCTCTGGGCTTGCCATTCCAATAATGAAAATTTTGTTTTTATCAAATGCAGTTTGTAATTTCCCCTGCTGCATCATGCGCCACTGTATCTTTTTTTCTTTGCTGGGCACCTTAGTCCTCAGTCTATCCATTAGTCTGTTCTCAAAAATAAGAGAAGTGGCATCAAAGTTATGTTAACCGCCCTGAAATCCTAACCACACCCTGCCCAGCCTGATGAATGTGTGTGCGTCCAGTATGAATAGACCTTAGCGTGGTCATCCTTTACTGGGGGCCATACTTTTCTCACCCAAATGTTCTTCCTAAGCATGGAGGTCTGGAATGCCTGTGTTAAGCCTGGAGTGAAAGATTAGGGTTTGTTGTCATGACCAGTCTCAGCTGGGACATCAGTCTTGACCATTCAGCCTCAGCCTTGTGTGTTCAGCCCTGTTGCCTACTGGCTCTGACTTGCAAACTCCTCTGCAGCTTTGGGTTGAACTTGAAGCTGACACTCATCTTGTTGTGTCTGACGATCAAAGTCAGACCAGAACTTATCAGTCCCAGAGCCAGCCCTGCTTGGGTATGCAGAGCTGCGCCCCACCAGTGAAGGTACTGTCTTGCCCATATTCTTGGTTATCAGCTAGTCTGTCCTCATGGAGCAGCTCTTGTCACTGACTGACAGTCTTAGCACACCTTGCAATTAAAAGCTCTGGTAAATAGCATCCTAAATACCTCTGTATTTTCTACATCCTTTGCCACAAGTTCACCATCTCTCTTGAAAGCAGTACAATTTATTATTGGATTTTGTTGGACTTAATTGGACTATTACTTTTATTGGACTTCATTTTTATATCTGACATACCTGTTTATGTCTTTCTTTTTGTTCTTTAGATCCTTCTGGCAAGCTTCATTTTTCCCTACATGCCCATGTGATACTTCTGTGTTAATCTTTGACAAGTTGCAAAAGAGAAGAATTAGGAAGCCTTCTTCCCCTGCAGAAGGGGACATCTGAGTACCATTGTCCTTTGCTTTCTTCACTGCCTCAGGGATTAGGCTCAACTGGCCAAGGCAGATAGGCTCCCCAACAGACTTTCTGTCACATCCTCTATTGCCATGTCTGATGATTGTCTACAAATGAACGTATGCAGGGAACTCTTGTTAGAAATCACAAGCCTCCAGTGTCTATTATGGTAAAAGTTCATTCCCCTGCTGGGAAGAAGATGCATTCTCCCTGCTCTTGTGCAGTATAAGGCTCTTACCTCTGCACAGGCCCTGTGAAGAGGGAAACGTTTCCTTCCTCTTGCATAAACACTTGCAGCTCATGAAGCAAGTCACATCCTGAAATCTTCAATTACTTCATTAGGAAATCTGCTACTTCATTAAGAAATTTGTCTGAAAAGAGGACTGCACTCCCTGGGAATTGCATGTACAATAAACTCATCTCCTTAAAGCCAAGAGTCTTCTAAGTGAATTTCCGAATAACAAAAGAAAAATGAGAATCACAGCTTGGATATTTCATTGGTTTTTTCCATTTTTTGTCACTTTTTGTTTGTTTTTTTTTTTCCTATCAGCTTTGTCTTCCTTTTTTTACATCTTTTTATCAATGTTTTGCAACATGTATTTCAAGATTGATAATTTAATATTTATGTGCAGGATAATTAAATTATGAGAAAATATGTTAATTATGAAAATTAGAAAAACTATATATTGGAACTTTAGGCCTGTGCCTTATAAAGAGTTTTGGGTTTTGGAAGAATGAATTAAAACTATCATCTAAGTTGTCACTGTAAAGCAATAGGGGACTATTTTTCTGTTCCATTGTAGGTGTGTCCTGATCTCTCAAGAATCTGTCACCAAGAATTAGCATTATCTGCTAACAATTGTACCCTTCTTGTTTTTTGAGCTAGAGGACTTCTGGAAATAATTAGAGACAGTCTGAGATTTCACTGTTATTAATTTCAAACTCAGTTTTTATATAAAATTTTGGCGCTGGGTTCTAGTATAAATTGAATTTGTTTGATCACTAAAGATGTCTGATTTAGCACACAGTGATTTTTAATACTTATTATATGAGCTAATTATACCTGTTAGTGGTAATCATATTCATCACATTTGATATTACTAATAGAACTCTTTAAAACTTAGATGCAGGTGATCGTCAATGTTTTGTTCAAACATGCAAATAAGTTATCTAAAATGAGGCAATTTTTTCAAGGCCATATCATAATTGTGATATGGAAAATGCAATGATGCAGTAATAAAGTATTAATGATAATCATGGTGCATTATAGAAACGTTATATGTCATGCTGCACCTTTGGAAGTTTGGAGCTCATTTTTCTTTTGTGAAACACTGAATTTTACTGACAGTATCTGGATATATTGCAAAACTGTAATTTCTTGAGTTTTCTCATTTGATGGTAGAAGATGCAGAGGTATTGGTTCAGCAATATCCTTCAAGTTTTCTCACGTTCCTCAAAGAGCCATGACCTGGACTAATCCTGGAGGTAGCACTGACTGTCTTGAAAGAGATGACACACATTTTATTACACTCAAGCTACTTTACTACCTATGAAGAGTGATACTTTTAAAGTGACTTTTTTCCCTCTGGTTCTCATAGATAGTGAAAGGGATTAATGTAATTTTGTGCTGCTTTGTGTGACTCTGTGCCTGTGCTGGGTCAGGGGCAATAAAAAGGCAAGGCAGAAACACATAAGGAGATGAGCAGTGTCTTCGGGCCAAGCAGGAGTTCTGCTCCTTGTTCCAAATAGTATTATTCTTTTCATTCAGTCAAAATATGAAATGTCTACTAATTTAGCTGGACTTATCACCTGTCAGATGATAGGTTTTCCCCACAAAAATATTTTAAAAGTTCTCCAAACAAACCAAACTTTTTGTCTGCTAGTCCTCTAACTAAGATTCTTGTTTGAGTGGCTACACTGTGGTTCAGAAGAGGATGCACTGAAAAGACACCTGCTTTTCTTTTGTGTTTGCTTTGTTGTAGGGGGGTGCTGGATGTAGGGGTGGGTGATTGTTTTTTTTTATTATTATTTGTCTGCTCTGTGGAAAAGTTGCATTCAGTCACCGCAAAATATTAAAATTCTAGGTTGTTTCATGTGACATCACAGACTATTAAGTAATAAAGAACAACAACTGTAGTTTGTTCAAGAAGGGAAAGTCAAGCAAGTTGCATCCTATGGGAGGGATGGAATTTATCACTTTCTATTGCTTCTTTTCATCCTATGGAACAGGTGTATGAGCTCTCTTTTATTTTCCAAAATAATTGTTTCTAAAAAATATTCTAATAAATTTTATGGGTTTTGGCATTAGCCAGAAACTTTACTAATCGTCATAGCATGAGTTGACTGATAAAGTTTGTTGAAAAAATTAATTCAGAAAAGAAAAAGTCAGATCTGAATTTGAAATAACCAGTTATTTATTTGTAATGAAGTAAAGCAGAACCTAAAGAAACATAAAAATTTATTGCTCTCATTTATCCAGATATTTGGACAATATATTACTAGTAAATTCAATTTTTTTGGAAATAAAAATTTCCAGGTGACTACAAAGTACACATAGTTTTCCCAAATCTTGTAATCTACAGTAGGTCCTACAAATACATCATAAAGCATTTGAGGCTGAGCCTTGGTGCAGTCATGGTAAAATGGAATTGTTAAAACATCTGCAACTATGTGGGAAAAGATAACTGAAATTTATACTTTAGAATGTAATAAGAGTTGACACCTATTTGTGACATGACTGTATCATAGATTGCCTGCAGCATGATAGCATCACTCTTTCCAGCAGGCAAAGATGTATTTGCTGAAGGTGAAAATGTCATTTAAACAGTTGATACCTTTCAAATAGTCTAAGTTAAATGCCTTGTACAGTTCTTGCCTTTTCAGAATAAATATACACAAGTTGAAATTCTGGATAAAGAAATAATGCATCTGTGATTATTATTACAAGCCAGAATATAAATTTGCAGCAAAACACATGACCACCTGCACAGATATTTGATTTGTTGTAGCAATGATTATTAATCAAATATTGCTGTGAGTCTGTGTATAATAATTTGACATCCTGGATATCTTTTCATTTATTTATCTTACAAATAAAAGCTAGAGAACTGTGTTAAAAACCTCTTTATATTTAGACAGGACCTAAAAAAGTCATAACCTCATTTACAATACAACCTGCTCCCATAAGAGTGATAAAGAAATATATGGTCTCAGCTGACACTGAAAAGAAAGTTTGAGAATAAGGGTAATATATTCAGATGTAAACTTAAAAGTTATTATTTATTTATATGAGAAATTATATTTAGGAATGCATAAATTGACTCTTCCATTTGGTTACATGTTTAAAAATTAAAATGAGGTCTTTGTTACCTGCCATATCTTCAACTCTCAGTCTTGCTGCTATATAATCAGATCAACAGTTTGTTAACAGAACAGTATCTTGCATTTATAACATGCTAAATTAACTAATTAAAACTTCTATTATCTCATTTTTTCTTTTTGTGAAATTTTCCTCTTTTCACTCTTAAATTTTTTTCTCTATACTCTCTCCATACCAACACCTCTTGCTTCACCATTCCCTGCTTTCTCGTCCTTACTTTTTTACATCTTTACCTTTTCATCATGTTAATGCCAATGTCAGAGCACTACCAATTCAGGTGTTGCTCCTTAAGGGTCAGGGAACCATGAGCTATGAGTGGGACCTTGCTGGTGAGGACCTGTCCCTCTGTCTGTCCATGGCAGCACACACATGGTAGATTATAGGTCTACCACTATGCACAGCTTCTAATTCCTATTTGTTCCCTGAGCTGAATTTGTTGTCTATACCCAGTCATGCTGCTTTCAGAAGGGAAGGTTTGTGAGCTGTGTTCATCCACTCTTCTTCCACACACACTTTCACTGCCTTCCCTGCCTCACTATTCTAGTGAGTCTACTCACCCTTCCCTCAGAACTGAGGCTGCTGCCATTCTTACTTCCCTGTAGCAGGAAGTCCCAGCCTTCCTACCCACTGCTTCGCCTCCGTGCCCATGTGTGTATCTGTTTCTCTGATGCAAGTCAGCAAAGGACTTCTATTGTAAGAAGTCACACATTTCTAGACTCCCGCATATTGGGAATCTCCAACCACTTGATATTTAGCATAGATGTGGGACAGAATATATTCTTTTGATGAGGTCTTTTTAGCACAGAGCAGAGAGTGGCTGGATTGTTCAGCACTGTATGGAGCAGAAATCTTTGAAGGCTGTAGAGGTTCTCAGTGCTGTGGTCTTACATAGCAACCTCCCATTCAGCTATGTTTTGGTAGAAATAAAATCTATCTTATCTTGTGGTTGAAAGTAATAAGCCACTTCTCTTCAAGGTGGCTATTCCAGAGTGAGTTAAGATTTTAAGAAAGACTGTTTTATAACTTTTTCAGTTGATGCCCTACTCTTTGTGGACTTCTGCAGACCCATTCCTCACTCTCTTATCATTTGTTTGGTCAGATTCAGTTGTGGGAATCAGGAGTTTAAGAGTTCAGCAAATGTGATGCAGAGTGTTACGGCACATGGCCTTATCTGAAACTTTGGCTATTTCTATGTTACTGGCAGTGGATTTTTCTTTTCTTGTCCTCAAACAGATCTGACTTTTGCATTCTCTTCTGGTCTCATTCAGTCTGTCCCGGACTCCTAAGTACGTTTCCCTTTCTCTTTTGCATTTATCTCTCTCTCACAGAGCGGTTAGTGTACCTTACTTAAAAATATGAACTCTTGAAAGGATTTGGCTGTTTTTTTTCTTGCCAAGGTTTACTCTTCTGTCCATGTGATAAATGCTTGTATGCCCCTTCCTGCCCCCAACAGAGACATCTTTGAAATGCAAAGTAGTTATGCGTTATTTAGGTACTGCATTGAATTCCAATATAATCAATCCATTTTTCCCTTACAAGTTTGAGAAGTATAGTTTGCAAGGATTTCAGTTCTATTCTTAGCACTCTTTTCCCTGCTGTTGGCATTGCTACTTCTGTCAGCAGAAGAGCAGTTAATGGCTAAAGCCCTTCTGAACAGTTCTTGTTTATCTTTTTTCTGTGTTCTCTTGAATGCCAGATAGAGTTTCACAACAGTAAAAGTAAATGCAATCAAATACAAATTAGAGAATACCCAAAAAATAACAGATAAATGAGAAAAGTGGGTTTTTTTTTATCAAGCCTTTTGACTGTAGGATTAACCCTGTGTATATTTTCAAAATTAACTACATTCAAATATCACTTAAAGATATTTAAGTATTTATAACTTTTTTCTACTTGTAATAAATAAGTCAATTGCTATATAGTTAGTAAAAAGACTAAATAGTAAAAAAAACAGTGCATATTAATTTTTAAAAATGCTTTGCGTATGTCCAACAGTTAATAGGATGTAAACCAGAAAACTGATAAAATTAGTATGTATCAGGAATAAAAAAGAAAAATAAATAAAAATAAGATGCAGTATGTAAGTAGGGTGGAAATGGTTGAAATGCAGTGACAGGGAAAGAGCTACCTGATGGAACAAGATGAAAATTATAAGAGTTTCACAGCAGTTATAAGACTAATATAACCAATACTCTAATGTTATTTTCATTTAGCTTATCTAAAGTCCAGAGTGGCCATATATCTTATTAAAATGCATGGCAACAGTCCTTTTTTTATAGAGGCAGTGTTAAAACATTTCAAATATCTTAAAAGGCCAAGAGGAAATTTTTCCCTCTGTTGCTGTATCATGTGGGGTTAACAGTGCTCACAGCAAAGCAGGTCTAGAGGTTTTTCCGCCTTGTCTAGTTCTATGAGGAATTGATTTATAGATGGAGGGGGAAAAAAGATATTATAGCACAAGGACTTCCTGAAGAATAGCAGAATATTATTGCTACCAAATTGTGATCAGCACTTCATCACTGTGTAGTCCCTACTTCTCAGGGTAAGGCTGCCAATCCTGTTTCAGATCCCAGTATAGATCTTTTGAGCAAGTACAGGGTTTACTCGTTGACAATCCCCACAAACTGTCAAATTTAATAACACAGAAAATGTCACCCAGATTGTTATACTGAGTTCCATGTGAAGAAGAAATAATAAGCAGTTTTATATAATGTTATTCAATAGGGAATTATTTCTAGTTGTAACAGCTTTCATTTATGTTCTTATTATTTTCCATGACACAGGTGGTGATGCCTGTAGTTAGGTTTGTCTGACATTTTCCCATTACAAGTCTGTATTTACAGTTCCTTATAGTTTGGCCAAGCTTCAAGCATATGAGCTGCCTAGGCTACTTTATTATTTATTTTTTATTATTTTGTAAGCTTCTTCCTGTACCTGTTATGAAACCACTTGGAAGCTCATCCAGCATTGTGTGGTATCAGAAGCTGTTCTCCCACTAGGTGAGATGTCCACATCATTAGAAAATAGAGAAGGCTCATGGAAAGTTTTTGATTTTCGGGATTTCTCTTCCTGAACTGAGAAGCCTAAATTTTACAGGAACACTCTCTTGTTTTCCCTTCAAGAAATTTCATTTTAGAGTGATACAGCTGCAATTACTCTATTGCAAGTATATTATGTTATTGTGTTTGATACACTGCTTAGAAATAAACTTTTTCCCCACATTATGTAATAAATGTGTTAAGTAAAAATGCCTGTAATTTCATAGGCATTCTTACTTTTTCTTGTATAGACAGTGTAAATCAGAAGTACCAAAATGTAGCAAAGTTTTAAACCTCTTGGTTTGTATTTTCTCAAAGACATCTCTGCGGTATTTCTAGAATCAGGGACAAATACTGATGTCTACTCTTTGGAAAACAGACAATGTTACAAGCTTTATTCCCACTATTTTAGCTGAACTGAAGCTTCATAGCGAATTTTTCCTTTACTATTCAAGGTTATAAATCTCTGAGAGGAAATATCTCTGATAGAAAAGGTATTCTCCAGATGTTGCTGCCTTTGGGTCAGAATGAAATTAGGTTGCGTGCCAGGCTCTTCACTCCAAGCTATTATTTCTACTGATTGAGAAATTTTCCTTTTCCTCTTGCTTGAGGAAAGAAAGGGAAAACACACACAAAAAACCAAAAAACCCCAAACAAAACTAAACACCAAAAAATCCAAACTAAACCAAACAAATTACATAACTCCCAAACCACAAAAAACAGACTTTTCTTGTATGGTATATTTATAAATTTTTTGTAAATCCTCAATTTGTCTTTAAAAGCATGTTTTAGCAGAGATTCTGCAATCTCACCTCAGATTCATTTTTGCAGTAGACTTCCCATATGCTCACCACTGTGTTTTAAGGAAATCCTTGGAGTACAGAGGATTTCGGGAGACTGCTTTCTCTCTTCCTTTGAGATGGAAAATACTTTTTTTTCAATTATGGTCTAGACACTTTTGCTCATTTACCAAAGTAAAGAAAAGAAAACATGTAAGTCAGCTCTTCCTTTTAAATACCTAGGAGTTGAACATTCATCAAACTATTTGGCATGTGTTATTTAGCAATATATTACTGCTAATTTCTCTGCAATGATTTAAGCCATGTAAGAAAGCTTCCTCTATCAAAGAGAAAAAAAAAATCAATTTGCTGAATTTCTTGTCTCTCTATTCAGAATATTGTGCTTTGAATAGTAAATTTATATCACTTACGGCAGGTATGCTCTCAGTCATATCCTTACATTTTTATTTACTGCAGTCCTTTTAAAAGGACAACAATAAACTTAAATGGGACCAAACCTTTCTCTTTTTCGTCCTTCTGTCACTCAGATTCTTCTTATTTCACCACACTTTCACCACACTTGTGGATCCAGAGTGGGTGAAGATGTCTTTAGGGCAGGAATTGGTCATGTGCTCTAAGCTGTTATGTTCGTGGTTTATTACGTCATTTCTAACTCATCTCTTACTCATTGCATAAAATCCTACCCAGAGCTTGTTTTGGTACAAAATTTTAAAGGGGCAGAGTGACAGTAACAAAAGAGAAGGAATAGTACAAAGAAAAACCAGTCTGATTTTTTTCCTGTTTAATAAAGAAATGTAGCCTGCTAGTGAAGCAGGCCATTTCTTATTTTCTGTAGGTAATTAATTCTGGCAAGTATTTTACTATTGTACAGTCTTTCTGCTGTGAAAATACATCTTCATCAAATATAGTGGGCAGCAGTGTACAACTCCAAATGAAACTTGGTTTTGAAGATAGATAACTATTGCAGTTCTATATCTAAACATGTAATTTTCTTTCAGAGCCTGCATGCGTTTTATTCTCCTGCCCAGCTTAGAAAATGGAATGTTGATGGGATTGTATCATCCACACTACCTTTCTGCATCTGTCTATCGCAAAAGGCATGAAATGGAATGCGTCACTCTATCATTGATTTGTTGGCAACATAATCTCTTTTATTCAAGTCACAGTCCAAGTGTTTCTCCACCACCACATTATTTCACAATTTTTCTTCCCCAACACTGACCATGCATTATGAAGAAGTCAGATATATTCATTCAGCTTTGATTTTTATACCACTTTTAAATCAATACCTCAGTGATTGATCTTCTGAAATTTAAGAATCAGTGAGCTGTATAACTGAAACAGCCAAGAAAGTAGGTGGAGGATTTTCACTCTTGGTTGAAATAAACACCAGGTGCAATACTGTGTTTTTAAGGATTCAAAGACATAAAGTAAAGATGCTGCAATATTGTTTGTTACGATACCTTCTCTCTTTATTTAACTTATACATTGGGCCATTCTCACTTCTCAGTCAGACTAGGGACTAGCAGCCAACAGAGCATATAAATACTTATTTTAAATGTCTTTTTCCAGTAAGTCTATTTCAGTTAGAAATGCAAAAATGCTTTTCTTAGGCTCTTTACTTCAATTAATTGCTTGTATATTTTAGCCAATGGTATCTCAACATACTGGTGGCTACAGCAGAACAAAGCAATGCCCTACCAGTCCAACATTCTGTCTAGCAGCAGTTAGTACCAGATGCTGCAGAGGAAGATTAAATTCTTCCAGTTGAGAAGCAGTATAATATGAGGAAAGTGGGCAATTCCTAACCTTGAAAAGTATAAGGTAACAATTTGAGAATTAAAAATCTGCATAGAGTTCCTTAGCATCTATACAAATTGACATGTCATCCATATGGACGTGTTACATAGCTCTTTTGAAGTTGGTGACAAATATTTATCATTGTACCTGATTCAAGATAATTTTTTTTCACCTCAAATAGCTGAAGAGATCCAGAAGCATATACATGGAATTCTATATCTCTTTGTATGTTAATTATACCCATCATAATTTTTCTTACACTTCTGTGAAGGAAAATACTACTTCCAGACTGTTTAAAATAATCATATATGTCTCCTGTCAAAAGAAAAATTCTGTATGTCCAATGTTCTAATCATAATAGCAGTGGGCTAGAAATCAAACGTGCATTCTGTTTCTAATATGTTACCTTGAGCTGAATTTAAAAAGTTGAATTAAATAACAGAAGTAAAGTATATGAGGGTAGTTTATGATTATATTATTTGGCAGTATCTGATTATACTCTTTTTTAGTATATTTTTCACTCCATTATTTCTATTTTAGCTCAATCTCTATCCCAAAGATTTATGCTTGAATGCAATCTATGCAGGGCTAAACTTTAGAAGTTTAGATATTTTTCTTTAGTTTTACATCTAAATTCATTTAATAATCAGTTGAGAGAAGTGTAATTTATAGATTGATTCATTTTGTTCAAAGATAAAATGTATTAATTGTCTCTAAATTTAATCTTAATTTTCCTGTCTTAAACTTAATCACTTTATAGGTAGAATTACATTTAATTACGGGAATTATTCAACTGATTTCAGTTACAGTATAGTTAGTTGAGAGGAAGAAAAATAGAAACCTAATGGCTGCTGACATATTAAAGGAATGGATGTTTCTTTTGTGGGGAACAAAGCAGTCCTCTAAAAGTATGTTAATTTAAAAAGCAAATGAAGACAACCTCAGATTAACAGTGAGTTATGGAATAACTCATGCATAATAAAGTATTCCTTTTGCTGTAATTTCCAACTAGAAAGAAAAACAGAAAGAAACAGCCATAGTACTATGTGAAACCATTGTACTTGTTTTGCATGTGGGCCAAACTTATCCTCTTTCAGATTCAAAATTTCTGTGTATTCATATCCCATAGTTTGCACAAAAAGGTGTAGCTGGAAAAGATTTGACAAAATGTAGGGTCTCCCCTTCAGTGAGAAATCAATGTCTAAGAGGGAAGGATACCTGGAAATAAAGGAAAGAAAAGAATTAAGAAATATTTGCTATAACTGGTTTAGTAAGAAAAAGTAATAGTCTATGGTCTCCTTCAAGTAAATCAATTTATGTAGTGGGAAGCTGTTAAAAGAATATGCATACTCTGTTTACTCTTCCAGGACACTGAAAGGAAAGCACAACCACATGTTTATCTTCTTTGTAATGCCTAGATGAGTTTTTAGGGCTTTGGGTTGTTTTTTGTTTATTTGTTTGTTGTTTTTGGGGTTTTGTTTGTTTGTTTGTTTGGGGGTTTTTTTTGTTTGTTTTGTATTTNTTTTTTCTGTTCACACTGCTGAATCTTCCTTTTTACCTCTTATCATATTTCTGTTATATTTCCTCTGTCCAGAGGATATACTAGATTTGGAGACACTATGGGGGACTTGCGTGGAGCCGCTTGCATTCCACCACATACATACCAGATGCTTCAGGTTGTGCCTACCCTGATGGTCTTGAAATGGGGTCTGTGTAGCCTCATATGATGGAAATAAAATTGCTATCTGGACTTTGTCTACAAACTGATGTGCAATTTATTACTTGACAGCAGCAATTATTTTTCTGTAATGGAAAACTGATATCTTGATAAAGTTCTGAGAGCTGAAATTCACATCCAATTATGAGACACTGAGGAAGTCCACAACATCAAGTAGTCTTTTCCATAAGTACTCTATACACTGTGTGACTATAATAAACTGATCATTCTGGCCTGAAATATTCTATTTTTTAACCAAAGGGGTTAAAATAAAATTCCATAAAAAGAGATCTAAATAGTATTCAGTTAATTTTTTAAACAAAATTATAAAGACAGTAGATTAAAATATGGATTTAAGCTATTTTATAGGACACAAGAGTTTTCATATCAGTACAAAAGCTTATTTACTCTTTTGCATTTGATAGAAATACTCTCATAAAATATTGTGCTCATATAGATCACAATTGAAAAATTTTTAAGGAAATTTCAAAGTCAAAGGGGCATTTTTTAAAAAGCATAAATATAAACAAGAACTAAACCCTTACTTACTTCCTATTTGTGTTCAGAAATATTCACCTGAAATGTGCTCCTGCAAAAAACTATTTTCCCCATGAAATTTTGTCTTCAGCCGATTATTCTCTTAAATAATTCTTGTGAAGTAATAATTTTCAAAATTATTATTCAGGTGGGTTTGTCTGTTTTGATTTATAAGCCTTCGAAGAGAAGAAAACCAGACGATCTCCACAGCTGAAGACCTTGTTAACAGGTATCCCACAGTTTCTATTTAGTCCATTTAATGGCTCCACTGCAAGAATAATTTGTTGATTACCAGGTGTTGGCAAAACTTGCTGTATCTGAAAATGTGATGAATATTGCATTCTAAAGACTTGATTCATCATTGTGTTTCCTGAGTGCCATCTGGATGTCCTGTCTCTGAAAAACCTACTGATAGATAGCCTTTTGTTAAAAGTTTTCAAACTTACTAATTTAACTGGTCCTGTCCTAGTGAAACACTCTATGAAGCAGAGCTTCTTTATAAATCAAGAGAGTCTACTACACATCTGTTTTTACATCTCTATACCTTCAGTTAATAACTTTGCATTATACTTTGGCATTGGAGGCTTTTTTTATATGGTTTTAAATGTTTAAATGTGCTATATTGATCTATGCACAAAGATGGGAAGGTGCACACAAACTTTCTTGCCCAACTATTTCACCACACAGCTTTCTAATACACAGACTCCTAGCAGCCCTTTCATTATGTTTTATGCAGCAGAGATTTCAATATATGACAAGCTCAAAAATAGAAGAATAACCACCCTTTAGAAAAGAATGTGATCACCATTTTATTCATGGCATAAGTAGCTATGAAGTAGCTGTCTGCATCTTTATTTCACTGATGAAAAGAATTGCATCAGGTCACTGCAACAGCTGGAAGACATATTGAAGAATCTTGTGCTGCAAAAATAAAACCTGCCCTTTGCTTGAGCTGGAAGTGTTCCCATCAGTTACCTGAGGCAGCCACCCAGCATGTAGATTTCTTCTTGAGGTGAAAAAATGCTTTACAGGTAGAACATTTTCAATAACAGATACTGTTCACCCGATATAATTTAGAAGTGCTGAGATTGCCTACACCAGCAGCTTCTGGCATTTTGGACATGCTAGATTTCCTGTGTACTCCAGGTAAGACATGACCGCAAACCAAGTGATTTACAAGGATGAATGCACACATAGTATTGGGGAGCTTAAATGTGAGACAGAGACTAGAAACTGACCTTGTCAATCCCATTTCAGAATTAATCCTTGAATAAGTTCAAGCACCAAAGTGAGAGGTTTGGGTTCAGCAGCAAAGATTTTTGAAAGTACCATGATATTTTGAAAACTTGGCTTATTATCATAAGAATTCTCAAAACTAGGCACAACTGATCTTTTTAGAGAGTGGTGTGACTACTCCATCCATACTATGTCTGGATATATACCACCTATACATTTTATAAGGCACTGCAGTTTCTTTGGTAAGGTTTCTGAAATTCCTGTCTCTATAAATATTTTTGTGGAATGTTTATGTAATGAGGATGAGATCCTAAGCTCTTCCTGCATGAGGGTGTGGTGGTTTTGGATAGATACAGAGTTAATTTTTTTCATAGTAACTTGTATGACATTATGATCTTTGATAATAGTAGATTGTATCATTTGATTTAGTCTATATACTATTTAAGAAGCTGATGATTGCCAACATATTGATGCTAAGATGTCCAAAAGCACTGAGTAGGAGAATTTCAATGTCTTTTGTGGTGCTGTATGTGCCACTCTTTTGCCAAGCCCTTATAGGTCTACCTATAGCTTTTAATCAGTCTAAATGCCATTTTCACCCACAAAAAAAGTCTTAGATGATTTTACTTTTTTTTATGTTTTCTATTTTTTTGAGAAAACTACTAATGAATACATAATTGGGACCTTCAGGTTGTTCTGTAGCACTGACTTTTTCCAAGTTTGTTTTAAATGTTTTTAAAGACAACAGCAATGTACCAGGATATCATGGAGAATTTGGGATTTCTTTCTGGCCTATGCTTAGTAATAGCTCCTCCCCCATATACTCATATATGTATGCTGTAATTACACTTCAGTGGAAGATAGGAACTGACTTAATAATTATGTAGTTGGGTGACTTCTTATTATCATTTGCAATTTCCATTTTCTCTAGTAAAGTGGCCCTCTTGAAAGATCATCTGTTAATCGCTTGCATTTAACATGATTTACTTCTTGTTATCATTTGCCAAAATATTACCTCAAAATATTACATTTAAAATTTAAAATATTACCTCAAAATATTGATTTAAAATATTAAATTATTATAAGCATATACAGAGTAAATGTTTAAAAACAAGCTTATTCTGCCATGTCTATCAGATTTAATAGATCTATGTGTTCTTCTGTTTTAATTCAAGACCCAACTGCTTGTATGAAGTGATTAAGTTTTTATTTATGCCTTTGTCTCATTAGTAGAAAGATGGTAACTCTGAAAATACTATGATCTATTACACCAGAGGATAGTGACATATAATGACATTTAAGGACATCTATACTAATTTTAATGTTATAAATTATTTCATTAAATACAGAACTGTATTTAATCAAACAGTACTGTGCTTAGGCCAGACTAAAGTCACAGTAATATAGTGTTTAAAGTATTTTAAATGAAATTAAATTAAATTTTACCACTGTAAATGAACACCTACAAAGTAGAGCTGTAGCACCAGGTCTGCAAAACACTACATGTAGTAGCTTCATGGGCTACTTATTCTCAAAGATAAGGCTAAAACTATTCACAGTGTGTACGTAAAATTTTTGCAGCATTAGAACTTGATTGTGTTACCTTAATTTATCTTTCAACACATTTTTCACACTTTTTAGCTTGCAAAATTCTGCTAAAGGTACTAAGCCCTGGCACAGCAGAAAACTTTTATGTCTTTTAAATCGAAATAGTGACATCTAGATGACCCTGACTTTAGAGGATCCAGTGCTCCCAGTTTATCATGGGAGCTACTAGCATAATGCTTGTAGCTTTGATTTTTCATATGAAATGAAGAAATGAGAACGAAAAAATATATCAACCCATCTCAAATAACCCTTTATAATTAAGAGGAGGAATTTACAATCGTCATTTGAATTTCAATCAGTTTTGCAAAAACTAAATAAAAAGACTGTATTCTATAAATCTCACTGATGATATTTTTGTTTTCAAAAAAGCAACTTTTATAGCCTTAAAAACTTAAAAATTTCAAGTGGAAACATTGAATGAGGTTATTTTGTTTGGTTTTGACAAAAGGAATTAAGTAAAACAATAACCATTATCAGTAAGGGTGAAAAAATATAATTGCTGCATATTAAAGCAATTAAAAAGGAAAAAAAAGAAGCCAAAATAAAAGCAAATTCCTTTGGAACTATTTTTCTGTTGTTCTTTCTTCTTTTTCTTTATGGTGGTAGCATTTTTTTTAGATACTATTCTGGTTCTGCTTGTTGGAAGTTTTTGCAAATGTATCAAGACAAGTTAAAAAAATCCCAGATGTATTTTCACTTGATTTCTCAGGTAAGTACACTGGTACACTGTCAGGGAAGGAAAAAAAACAACCAAACATACAAACAAAAAAGTGTACTTTTGCTTTATGTTCCAGGCATACTCAACAAGAAACTAAATCTACAAAAAAAATGCTGACGTTCAATGATGAGAAGGTGTCACAGGTGTGAAAAAGAAATCAGTCTCTTGTCCTATAAGCTAGTGTAGTTTAGGGAAAGGGTAGGAGAGTACAATTCCTTGCATATTTATGCAACAGCAGCCAGTATGGAATGCTGTCTCCATAGTGGGCCTTTTAATATTAATCTAAAACCTGCAAGTATTTTGAGGAGAGCTAACAAATCTCACTGAAGCAAAGAAAATCTCAGGTCCATACAAGGATTTTAATAAAGAAGATATGTTGCTGAAACAGAGAGAATTTATTTTGTTAAGAAATAGAGAATAAAACTGAATTCAGAAAGGATGGATTTTAACCATAAGGAAATATCAGGGGAAAAGAATAAGAATTTTTCTTCTTTACATCCCTTAGGTCAAAAGGATGCTTTCCTTAACAAAAATTTAATATGCATTTGAAACTAATTTTAGAAGATAGTACTTTCTGAAGCAATAGTGACACCATTACATTAAAAGGAAAAGAAGCTCTGTATTAATTTAGTTTCTGGGGAGATGGTACATTTCTTATTACAGGCATATCATGTGCAGGAAAAGCTGACAGGTGGAAAGAGTGAAGCAGAACCTTAAAGGATCATCATGACTGTATTGGCAGCTGTCAGGCAGTTTCATGAACCTGAATCATCTCCAGGAATTGTATGTGGAGAGGTGACACTGAGCTCCCTCTGCAGCATCCTTTTCCTTCCTGGCCCAAGTCAAGGCCCCTCAGCTCACCTGAGAACCCAGATTCCAAAGTGACTTTTGTCCCGCATCGCCCTGAGCTCTGTGTAATGCAGTTTGGAGAAACTGACCCCTCCCTGAAAGAAGCAGCTGAGTAGCAGAAAGGACTAACAGCCATGAAAGAAGTTGGGCAACACAGGTTTGGGTTTGGTTTTCTTTCAACTAGCAATTTCCCAAAGCACTAATGAGGCCAGTGTCTGCTGTTGATCAAAATGGTCTCAGGAAGAATATATCAGTGCACTTCCATTCATTCATCTCTCAAGAAGAGTATAATCTGGCCCCAGTAGTCCTCTTTGACCATTCAGAAGCCATGGCAATGTTTAGAAGCTGATTAGATGACAATGATAATTACAGAAAAATGCCCATATGGCCATTATTAGATCAATTTTGCTGCAAGTAATTATGGTAACTCCTTCTACAAACCTACCTTGTGTAGTCATACAAACTAATTAAGATGCAATTTCCACATCTGCAAATGTTTTGCCAGTGGCTAAATTCAAATGGAGTTACTGAGTGTACTACGAGGAATCCTAAAGCTTAGAGAACACACCATTGAATACTCAGGCTGTATTTCAGACCTTGCCACCCCAGGTCTGTGTCTTTCAGCAAGTAGCCACCACCACACCTGCAAACCCATCTGGAAAAAAAAAATAACATTGAAAGAAACCAATAAAAGCTTAACTAATCTTGGCAAATTATGGACAATATTTTCAAGTGCTTCAAATGTAGGAGCTTAAAATATTCCTACACCTGGTTTTCAGTAACTGACATCTAATCTTCATTTTTTTTTTTAAATGCCAGGAGTTTGGTTTCAAGAAATACTTATTCTCTGGCTATGGATTACGTGGAGCTCGGCACTGCATCTAGAAGACCTATACCACAGAAAACGCCAGACACTGAGCAGAAAGTTGGCATAAACTCTATGGTCACACCCAAAAACTGGACAGAGGAATAAGGAATTTGACATTTTTAATGCCAACCAACAATTTCCAGGGTTCAGAGTGCACATACTACAAGTAGAGCTGCTGAAGGAATGAGACTAATATACTTCAGGCCAAAATTGGAGTTGATATATTCAATTCAATCAAGTCTTGACCGTGACTATATAGCCAAGATACACAGTTACTATTGCATACCAGACTGTACTGGTTTGAGATTGATTGACATTTTGTTGGGCAGGAAATAGCCACCCCTGGAAGTGAAGTGTGCCTGGGAGTTTCCCCTGGGCCCAGTGCAACATCAATTGTGGGCCAGATTTAAAGACAGACAGGGAAATGAGCCAATCAAAAGTAAAATTTGTCTCAGTAGGATATACATTTGGCACAGGACTGCCCGGGAATCGCTCTCTTTCCTTCCAGCCTTGAACAGGTACAGAGGGGCTGTGCCCTCAGCCCGGCTTCCGCCCCCCCGACGGCCACAGAGGCAAATGGGAGGGGGAGGCCGGGCCAGGCCGTGTCGGGATCCCCTTTCAAGGAAGCTGGCCTAGAAGGTGGTGGGGAGGATGGAAAAGAAGAGCAATGCCCCCACCCAGTTTCCCCCCACAATGTCCTGTGGGGGGGGGTTGGGTCGTGCCGGGCTGGGCCAGTCCGGGGAAGCCCCCCCCCAGAGGGAACGGTCCTGGCAGGGAGCGGGGAAAATGGAGGGACGGGCTGGCCCCAGGCTGGCAGANCCTCAGCCCGGCTTCCTCCCCCCCGACGGCCACAGAGGCAAATGGGAGGGGGAGGCCGGGCCAGGCCGTGTCGGGATCCCCTTTCAAGGAAGCTGGCCTAGANTTCTTGCCCAGATGGACCTTTTTAAGGCATGCATCCGACTCAACTGAAAGGGGAGCAGCTCGAAGGAGATAAGAGAAAAATCCTGAGACCTGCTGTCAAGGAAAAGACAGGAAAGAATCTAGAGTGGGAAGGAAGAATGAAGCAGTGGGCTCGGTTGGCATGGACTTCTCTTGCAAAGCCATAGAGAATGGACTGTATGCTTCTATAACATGTAGAATGCTTTTTAGGGGGATGTCCTAGTCCTGTGGGGGGGTGCTAATGAAGAACTGAATTTTGTCGTACTTAGCCCCAGGGACGACCAGAGATGGGGAATGCTGGAGCACTGATTTTTGATTTCCCCGGCCCCAGGGATGAGAGATAACTGTTCCTTGGGATGAAGATGGAGCCGATGAGGAGAGTTTTTGTTTTGGACTAGGAAAAAGACATTCTTAGACTGTACCCTAAAATCTGATACAGCCCATGGGCAGTTGTGAGAGGACTGTCCCATGGGGGGCGATGTTGCACAATGCCAAATCTGCAGGCGAGCCATTTGTGAACTGTGTGGCTACAAGAGGACTGGTATTCTTGTGGGCGATCTATGGCAAAGCAGGAGGGACTCTGCTGCTCCTGTTGGATTGGGGAAATGATTGTTCAAGAGGTGGATTGACTGAAATTCCTAGGTTTTTTTTTCATGTGGTCAGTGGGAGAGTGAACACTCGGTTGGGGGAGGATGGATGTTTTGAAAGTTTCCTTCTGGTTTCTGTTTTTTTTTTCTTCTTTTTAGTGTTAGTTAAGAACATTTCTTCTCTATACTTTAAGTTTGGGTGATTGTGCTCCTTTTTTGGTCCTATCTCACAGCAGAAATTGAGAAAAATATATTTTCATGGCTGCACTGGCCCTTGGCCAGTGTCAAACCATGACACGGAAAAATTTAATATTCCAGTTTTCAGTGATCTTTATACAGGCTCAAAGCATTAAAGACTTGTTATGTCATTCTGTAAAGAAAAGAAACACAGGTAAACCTCATTTTTTGATTCCTAGAGCTGACAAGCAGGAAAATGCAGCTAATGGATATATTTTCAAATTCTTGGATGTCTTCCAATTAAAGGTGCTATCTCAGTGTAAAATAATAAGCAATGGTCTGATCATTATCTCACACTTCTGAAGGCTACTCAACATGAGAAACAGATCCCTGATTTGTGTATAAATATCACGTAGAACCTAAATAGTTTCTTGGGAAAAACAGAATAAGAAAATCTAAAAACGGTGGTTTGCTTCCCTCATAATATTCCTCCCCTATAAAAGTCTAAGAAAAGAAGGATACACATTGACTCCTAATTATGTCTTTCTAAATGAAGCCAACTGCTAGACAAAATATCAAAATCTAGTCAGTTTTACAGCCCCTGAAAAGCCTACCAAGTAAGCAAACAACTGTTGCAATCTTTGGGCATATAGCAAGGCCTACGTGGAGAGAAAATGCATAGTCATGTACTAAACCCTACTTCCTAAGACCCTCTGTTATCTCCCTGTAACACTATTGGCTACATTCCAGATGTCCTAAGACTATAAGTCAAATCACCAAGACCTCAGACTATTGGCTAGTTATCCCAATCCTACCTAATCCTATAAAAACCCCTACTTCTGCCCACTTCGGGAGAAGACGCCGTTCCTGGACCCCTTCACGGAACCCCCAATAAAGACTTCGTGGAATGCGCCGCTCGGCTCTTCTCGTCCCTTCACCCCTGAGCTAGCAAAGCGACTACCTGGCAAGCTGCGAGCTGAATATCACTGAGAGCTGAAATCACTAAAAGAGCTGAACCGCCTGATAGCTTCAGGCTGATTGCCAGGATAGTTCGCGGCTAGGGTGTGTGCCGGAGCAGGACGAGAGACGCTCCTGGGACCGAGACCAGGACCTCGCAGTCCGGGCAATCTAAAGCGGTACCGGGGGTCTGACTGCCACCCAGGCAGGCCACCCGGGCAAGGCGGGCAACCCCCGGTCACCGTTTTAAACAACGGACAGAGTTGTTCCCAAATGGATTTGAGGAAATTCACCACTATTCTGTTCTAAAAACATAAAGTTACTATTTTTTTAACTTTTCTACATTCCTGTTTTTCAAGTTCCCTATTCAGAGTAAATATTTTGCCCTAATTTTCCTTCTGACATTGAGTGAATGAGCTTTCAGAGAAAATTTTTCTGTATGTTCCATCTAACAGTTATAGTTCTCCTGATGTCCGTATTCTTATGTGAAATATACCTCAGGTTCTTTCTCTTCCTGAACAGAATGAGAAAGGTTTTATCAAAATAAAGCTGAGTTCTGATTGTCACTTTCCCTTCTTCAAAAGACAGGGTTGAAAGAAAAGTGAGTCATATGATAAATACAGCAGCATGATTCCAAACTGAGAGTCAACTGGCCCATGTTATTATTATCAATTTCAGCACTTACTGTCAACAGCAAAACAAATAAGCTGTTGTTCATGTGTTTAAAAATAATTAATTAAAATCTTAGGTCATTTCAGCCCAAGTCAGTGCTTTTTCTTAGATTAACTTACTGTTTCTCAGCTGTGTTTGAATCTATATTGTAGTTTTCATTATATATTGAATTTATACATGCACACACATATGCAAACTTGTTTTCTTTGTAAAACAAGCTAAAACTAATTTCACTGGTTAAAGCTATGATATTCTTTCTCATAGTGCTGTGTGAACTTGCAGCCTGGTCTTGGTGATTCTAGATCCCAATACCTGCAGTCCTGGTGGTTTAAACACTTTCTTTAAGAAAGAAAGGTTTGGAAGTAATACTGAGGGAAATCATTGGTACTTATTTGACACAAACAAAATCACTGTTACGTTCTAAACTTCTTTCCAGAAGAATGAATATCGTAGCAGTGCAGCTGCATCCTGTTACAGGTTAATTGCTTGGTTCATTAATATAGGCAGTGCAAAAAGAGTTCAAGCTATGAAAAGAACTTCTCAGAAGAACCGTAAACTGTTTTGTACTATGTCTCTCACTGCATTTTAGAGCACAGCTTTTGGAACAGGTGAGAAAATAACATTGCACTAAATCCTCTTCTCACATTCCCAAGCTTTGAAGCTTTTCCATCCCCTTTGTTCCCTTCAGCTCTGAGCATCTGTATGTACGTCATCTTTACTCCTGTCTTCATAAGCAGAAAGTACAGTAATATAACACTGTAAACGCCTTAGAAAATTGTAACTCCACCACTTCCAGCCTGAGAGGGAACTGAATCACACATAAACCTGTTAAATACACTATCTAATGAGTTTGCTGTCCTGTCCTAAATAAAATGGGCTGATTCAAGAAAGACGAGAAAAATATAATAATTTTCTCAAATGTTTTTTCCTCAAATTACAGTGGAAAAGAAAATTAAAACTGTTAAAGGTCATTTCTGATTGCTGTAACTGCACTACAGCATCTTATTGACCTTAAGGAAAGCACAGTATTGGGAATGTGCTCCCTGAGCATAAAAAATGTTGTTCATCTTAAAAGACCATAAAAAATTGCTTTATTACAAACTCCATATCTCCTCATGGTTAATTTCTTTAATGTGAGAAGCCAAATGTCAAATTTGATGGGTTGTACAGCACTTTCGGGACACCAGGGTTAACCAGCGTATGGGATCCATCTTCTGAAATTTATCTTTCCTTCTAGCCAAATATTTTGTTTATATATGCCTTTGGTAATTTTTTTATTGTATTGTTTTATTCCTTATAGTCAAAAAAAAAAATAAAGATAAAGGAAAAAGATAGAGGGGGAAGTTTTCAGATTTTTATGTTGTTTCCTGACATTAAAAAATACATTAAAACATATAGATAACAGCAATTTCTGTGTAAAATAATGCAGTTACTGAAGGAAAGTGCACACTAAAATAGTTTACCTTCTGAATTTTTTGTGCATTAGTTTTTGTTACAGTTAAGTAAGTTTAAGAAGTTTTTCAACTATAATAAAGTCAGAATTTCCTTACAGTAGCTGTATGAATCCAATTATGTTTACATACTATATCTCCTTCACATGCTACTGGTGTCTTCATTTATATGCTGATGCCCAGTTGATTCATAAGTATCTTGGTCCAAATTCTTTCCAAACAGAAATCAAAACAGTAGTGCAAAAACTGGATCATTTTATTACCAGTTAATAAAAACATTTAAAAGTAATTTTCCCTATAGCTTTCCATCAAAACTGTCTGGTTTGCTTTTACTTTTTATTGTGCAGATTAGATATTTGGGTTGATGTTCACATATTTTGGTTTTGTCAACAGCATGATTTATCTTTGTAAGACTGAGCAAAAATTATGTTGATATTTCTATCTGCACGTAATAGATCTGTGACCTTTTTCACTTACATCTTGCCCATTAATTTATCATTCTGCAAACAAGTTCTAATACTACAAGCCTCCAAGTAGCTTCACAATATCTTATGAAGGAATCTGTTTGCTACAAACCACCTATATTCTTTATAATATAGCTTTTCTTACCAGTAGAAAAATAAAACTTGAAGCAACATACTGTACCAAGTATAAATCAAGCTGACCAAAAGTTTTCTATTTGCCTTGATTGAGCAAAAGAAGGATGCCACATAGGAGTTATTCAGGACAGGCTGTGTAGTTTCTGCACAGTTTGAAGCACAAGGAGTTGTCACCTCTTCCTGGAACAAAGGATGATGCAAAAAATCCTAATGAGAATAGCTGGGAGACTGGCACTTAGGTACTTTCCAGCTCTCTTGTTCCTGATTGACATCTGCTTCAGGAATGCTATACAAATAACTTTCATTGAATTCCCACCTTTAGAACACCCTTTCCTCATTCCGTAAATTTTCTTCTCAGTGTTCCTTCTTTGGCTTGGTTTTCCTTCAAGTCCCTAGTGCAGCATTTGGAACTGTGTTTGCAAACCTACTTACAAGCAAAGTCTCACAGACTTTTCAGGGCTTGTAGGGGCTGGGCAGCACACCTCCATTAACTCCATAAGATCCTGAGCATAACTTCACTGATAACTGTAAACATGCTGAGGTACTACTAAAGTAATTGTCAGAATTCTGTCTAGTTTCACGAACATAAAATTTCCCTCATGATTTCTCTCAGAAGAGCAGTAGGTAGTCCACTACAATGAGAGTTAGAACAGAATAGGGACAGGAAGTTACAACTTAGCAATGTAATGCTTCCCTTGATAAAAAAAAAATTAAATAAGAATATTTTTTCAAACTTAAAATGTGCTTCCAAAATAAAAATGTACGTTTTGCTGTTTTTTGCTTTAGTATGGTAGATAAGGTCTGTACTAACAATGTCTCCTACAAGCCCAAGTAATACCCATAAGTGTCATAGTTCTGAGTATTTAATTCAGAGTATCTCTTCAGAAAATCTTTATCTTTGCCCTTTTTTGATAGAAATATCTTTAGAGTGGACAGGAATGGACAAACAGGAGATAGGAAAGAAAATATCTTTTTCACTATCATCCGGATATATTAACCTTGAAAAACACTTTCAAAAATATTTTTGTCAACTGTGAATTTTTGCTGCATTGAATGCTGGTTTTTGCATCCTAAGAAAGTGTAGACAAAGCAAAGAAGATATTCATGGAACATTTGGCAAAGGCTACAACTGGAATATGTTTCTATATAAGCATTACTTGTGGTCTTCATACATACATAATGGACAAATCTTCAAACCATTTGAAAATAAAATCTTTCTTTTACAGGAAGAAATGTATTTTTTTCTGTTTTTCTCATTACTTGCTTTCTAAAGCAGTACTACAGGAGAATAATGGAAGACTAAAAAGGAGGACTGTGAACGTGCTCAATTGATTTGTGTAGGAAAGGACACACATCATGCTAATCACTGTTTAGTCCTGTGTGTTTGACAGGTAGAACATATGTGTTTATATAACACAGGCCTGTGACAGACTTATAGATAGCTTCTTGTGCTTGAGATTTCTGTCCTGATACACAAAAGATCAGAACACAGTGGTAACCAACAGTGGTGTGGGTACCTGATGGACAGGCAGAAGGAGCAGGTCACTCTCTAGCATGGACCGAGCATTCAGTCCCTGTGTCCCCACTTGTGTGCCTCTGCCTGGGTGCTACTTGCAAGATCATCTCATTGACGACAAAATGAAAATAAATTTCCTTTTTGCATTTCAGCTTTCCATTTTGCATTTCAGGATTTGTGGTTGTTGCTGAGTCCTGCCTGTGCTAGCACACATACGTAATTGCATTTAAAAATTTTGCTTTCTTTTTTAGTAAGCCTGTGGTAAAGAAAAACATTTGAGTGGCAGAGAAAAAAAACCTGGTTGGCTGTCTCCTCCGAAATTTGCCCTAAACCATGACAGTTGTGAAAATATATTAAATGAAATAACAAAACAAACAACAAAAAATGTTGCATGGGAAAAAAAAAATAAAACCTTAGCAGTATTGACTTATTGTCTTATATATCTCAATGTCAGGTACAATTTCCTGGATATATGGTGTTCTACGGATGTAAGAAGATCACAGTATGATCCCAGAGCCTTGTGTCCCTGAAAGCTCTGCTGTCAGTGACCAGTGATGGTAACTCACCTGCATCTCTTTTCAGGAGAGCTTTTTATAACAGTATTGTGAGCATGTTTTGGAGTTTTTAAGGCTTTTCTGTGTGAAGATGAAGTCAGCCATCTTTTGCAACGCCAGCTTCCTGCTGGAACACCAGACTAGAAAGGTTTTCAGGGAGACCTATTAATATCACAACTTTAGCTTTGTCTACAGGCATTAATTTTAAGAAGACCAGATCTCTTCCCTTAGAAAAGTACCTAAAATGAATTTACAAGTGACTACATTAGGGATCTACGTTAGAAACATGGGACAAGAGCCTTTGCCATTACCAAGAGTACACTTTTTTCCTCCCAGAAGATGTTTGATCAATGGGATTTTTCTCTGTTTACTCATTTTGGCTCTCTAGTGAGATTTGGGATTATATCATCCAGTAATTGTGTATATGAGATTTCTTTACCCCTAATTCATCCAGGAGCTAAGACAGGGGCTGTATGGGCCAGTTAAGAAACACTAGAAGCTAAATATGACACCAATGAGTACTAGTCTGGGGGAGTACTTAAAATAGTAAAACATGGTCCTTAAAAATAATTATTATTTAGAAAATGCAACAAATTATAAGCTTTAGTGTTTATAGAAAGACTTTCTCCAGGAGTGTTAATGTTCAGCTGAGGTATCTTTTATGTCAGTTTTCTGTAGTTAATGTCATGGTTTGAGTTTAATTATTTTAGAGTGTGTGTAGTGAGTGTTGTTGTGGGATTTTTACCACAAGGTTTGCATATGTGAAACCCACATACAGGTTGCAATAACCATTCATGACTTCAGCTGTAACTTGAAAAATAACATTATGGCAAGAACTGCAATAAACTGGAACCATGATAATGAGGGAAGTGCTTATAAATAGTAAGGTGATGTACCAGGAAGGGGTGACAAAATATGAGCATATGAAACTTATTTAAAGAAAATGCATTCTGTAATAAACTTTTTTATTTATTTATTTTTTAAAATCAGTAGCCAACAATCAGTAAGGAATTGCAATATTATGTCTCAGTCTGGAATTCACCTTTGTTAACTTTTGCAGTGTCAAGGACAGTTGGTGGTGCTGCCTTCCAGCATGTTGTTTGCCTTTAGAGTCCATCCCTATCTGATATCTGTAAGTGAAACTGCTGAATTTCTCATACTGTGTCAATTTACATCAGCCACAGATCTGATAGCAGCTCTAGCACGGACATACTGTACAACTTTGGAAGGAGACAATTCCACTGCCTTCTTATCTCTGTTTACCCATAGTATCAAGCTGAGTCTGAACCTGACTACTTTTAAACTGTGAAATTCTGTGGTTTCCATCCTCTGTGGCATCTATAATGAACCGTAACTGACTCACCTGATTCCCTTTCCTATTAGAATTCAAGAGCAGGAAAGCAGTAATTTTCATGTGATCACACACAGTCTCACAGCAGACTGACACACAACTCCAGCAGGGAAGTGATGAGAAGAAGGTTTCATCAGAAGAGTAGGGCCTGGTAAGGTCATTAGCTACCATTATTAGTGAATTTTACAAGAGAACTGCCAGTGGAACTGAGCATTAATCACAGCTGTCTTTCTAAGAACCTGTGAGATTTTCTGAATGATGTTATACAATCTATGGCTGTATTTTATGCTTTTGTTTTTCTAGTAATCTTTGCAAATTATTTTCTAACAAATAAAATTAATTAGAACATGACAACCTGATGCTGCCAAGGTTGAGAAAGATCACAGAGATTCAGAAGAGAATGCGTCTTGGCTGTCATGTAAAAAAAAAGTTCTGAATTGAGTTTATAATTAAAATTAAATGCAAATGTAAGCTTGGTCCAAAGTCTCACTCTGGAAATCTGTGATTTAGGATGAAATCTGGACTAATGATTGAAGGTTTTTTTGCAGATATTTTGCATTACTTTTCTTCTACTATAATTGATCCTGAATAATATTTTTGAGGGCAAAAAAAAAGGAGCACTAATCAAGTGTTAAGTCAGATTTTCTTCTATTCTCTTTGGTTTAAAGTCTTACTTAAACCCATTTATATAATTATAGAATTGTTGGAAAGGACCTCCCAAGATCATTAGCAGCAGCACTTAAACAGTTAGCTAGAACAAGTTGTGTAGGACTGCATCCAGCTGGGTTTTGAATATCTTCAGAGGGATACATTCAGACACCTATCTCTATATAAACAATTACCATATGTATTTTAGATCTGTAATATATATATATATATATACAGTATATACAATTACATATGTAAATATCTCTATATCACTAAGTATGTAGAAAATACTCTCTCTTCTTTTCTTATTTTTGTGCAAAGAATTTGGACCTATTTCGAGTTAACAAGATTTACTCAAAATGCAGAAATATGTAAGAATGAACTTTGAATCACATCTAATTTTCTCACACATATGTCGACCTGAGGGGAGTTATATAATTTGACTGCCTAAAGTCTTCCAGTCCGCAAAATTTGATTTCTTAGTACTGACATGCATTTATACTAGAAATAAAGAATCATGAAACCACTTTTACAGAGTTTTATGTAAATATGGGGTTTTTAACATTTGTGTCTGGCTATGTCATTGATGCCCAGTACTTTGGCCTTCCTCACAAATTGCAATCCACTTTGTAGCACTTCAGAGAGATGGGGCATCGCAGCCATTTTTTTCTACTTTCCAACTATATTCATAGAGCTTGGAGATACCTGCTCTAACCACACCAGGACTGGCACATGCCCGGAGTGCAGTGGTAACTGACTGAAGTTGTTATAGCCAGAGCTGTGTAAACAAGCCACTGCCTGATGTGGCATGTGTTGCCTGTCGCCTGGCTGGCACTGAGCACAGCTATCCCAAGAATCTCTGGACCATGCTGCATTGTTCTCTGAAGCAAGACATTCTCCCACACCTCTGTAGTGTGTGAGTTGTGTGATACACACTGGACTGTCATCCTTTACAGATCCCCCCTCCCTCCCTTTTGAGGACATCACGTTTCTGCAACTGTGAAAACTCCTGTACGGGTGACACACACAAAAAAACCTCCCAGACACACGCCATTGATTGCATTGCTGTTTTTTGTAGGACCAATTGCATGCTTAATATTCTACCAGCATTTCTTCCAATTTAGTGTTGCGCTGCTTTTCTTCCATTATGTTTAACATTGCAAAAAGATTCAACCTGAATTACCATAATCATTTTGCTCTAACATTGAGCACAGTTTTATTAGAATAAAATAAATTTCTTATTATTTCCATTCACTGCAGGCAATCAGTAGGATTCATCTCACAAAACATAAGCATCTATAATACAGATTTATGCTTTTGAAATAACTGTCTAGCTCTCTGTCACAGCTGGTAGTGAGACACAGGCTTTTCTGAGGAGCAATCTATTTTATCCTAAAACAGATATCTATAAGTAAGTCAGATGAGCTACATCCTGAGTGTACCCCTTTTTCTCCACTGACTAAAAAGCTCAAAAGCAGACAATTACATTCCAGGTGCCTAGTCAGAAGAGATTAATCACATAATTTCTCTCCACAGTTTTCCCATGTCTTTTTTGCCAGTTCTCCTTCCTCAAAGGAGCACTACTCTACCTTACATGTGCAATACAACCAGTATTGAAACAAACATAACAAGCATAAAAAAAATAAAACAATTTATAGCAAATTTCAGTGGTTAATCCTTAGGAAAATGTTCTAAACAGATATGTGAAATTCCTTCTTTAATACTGCAGTCTTCACGGTGGCTTTGATACTGATTATACTCCCTAAACACCACACACATCATTGAACAACTGAACATTTGACACTGAACACAGGTGCGATCAGTGTCAGACCCAAATTCCACTTCTATTTCTGACTGCCACAGTTAGGTTACAGAGTCCTGAATGAGGAACCTTTTTAATTATGTCCTTGGCTCAAACATCTTTTTCTACTTTAATAAACAGGAGTAAATGTTAATTTATTTTTTTCTTTTATTCATTTTACAAGTACTAATGCACTTCATCACATGAACCAGGTCTCAAGAAAATTGTACACATAGATGTTCCTCATTATACGGACAGATTTGTGAAAAAAAACCCAATAATAAACAAGTAATTAACTTTTGGTAGATGCATGTTTACACAGCATTCTTATTGTAATGATTGTAAGTCAAACCTAATTTCTTCAATGTTAAGGGATATTTCATTTCCTAAACACTTGAAGAAATCAGTATATGGCCTGTGATATAAGTACCTGAATTTCAGTACACAGTATATATTTGAAGTGGAAGAACTTTTCCTCTATAGACAGTGTCATGATATTTTAAATATAATGTCTATAAACCTGAAGTATGTATCTGACTGTCCAAACAAACAAAGTAATAGACTCATCAGAAATAACAGCCTCATTCAGAAACTCATGTATTTTTATTTTATGAGTTTTATAAGGCCCTAAGTAACAGACCAACATACAAAGATTATTTCTTAAAGCATAATAGCTGTGTTTGATAACCAAAAAATCATCCATGAGAAATCATTGCAGCTAGAACTTTCACAGAGATAGAAAGAAAGCAAACAAGATATAGATCCTTCTGACATTTTCAAAGCATGATTGCCTCATGTTTGGAATGATAAACATTTAGATGTATGATTTGTGTTGTAATGTTTTTGAAGTAAAGCTTCTGAATCTGGGTGCCAAAGATACTGCATTGACCCATGTCATATCTAATACTGATTAAAGGTTGTACAAATAGGCTCTGAATCTAACAGCAAGATATGTATTGACATTTTCTCATACGGGTAGCAGTGCTGCCAGCTCTGGCTGTTACATCCTACAAAGTGAAGAAAGGTCAGTGCCGGAGGGGTGCTTCACCTTCACATGCAGTGGCACAAGTGATGCAGCAGCTGACACCTCGGAATGACTCAGCCCTGAATCAGACCACTGCATACCCCTAAATTGAACCTGCTTATGTGGAGTAGATGTGAAGTCAGGCTCATTATAGTCAGCCGAAAATCACACAGCACTTTCCACAAGTGTTTTAGGGGAGTGATGTGAATAAAGGATACATAGAGAAACATGTGCTTGCTCTGCTCTAAGGGAATATCTAGGACAGTGAAATGTATTCCCTTAGAGCTACCACAGCATTTTTATTTTTTACCTTTGTGCTGATCCTAAAGGATTTTATATGCTTACTGGCTTGTAACATAACTTTTTTTAGGTTAGATGCTGTTCTGACAAGAGGAGGAGAACACAGCATGTGTACATTTCCCATCCATGGACATAAGAAGACAGATTTATAATTACTCCATAGGGGAATCTTCTTACCACCTTTACTTATATGCAATGAGGCATATGAAATACTAATTTACAGCTACATCAGAAATCCCTTGTTGGCATCATTGATAATTCTTAACACAAGTTCACTTCTGACAGTAATCCTTTGCTTGGATTACCCATACTGTTACAACAAAATAAAAATTTTTAAAGGACAGTAATTTTCATATCTTCAAATTTTGTAAACTTTTTATTTGTAGGATTAAGATTAATTGTATTTAGCCTCAGCATAATCCTAAATTTCTGGGTGCAGGAAAATTTAATTGGTATACTTTGAATTTAGGAGAGAATGAAACAATGTTTAGCAATTTCCAACATGATATATTTACCTGGCTATGTTTATATTAAAAAATATTTTTTTACATAAAGTAGACTTCTTATTTATTAATAAAGACTGCAGAACCTGTTGTGTTATTGAAGTTCTGTGTTGACTGTTGTTGAAGTTTTCTCAGGTCTACCTTTCAGGGAACTATTAGAACTTTCCAGTACCTTCTACTCTGTAAACTGTAAATATTGATATGTTCTTTGTCTTATCCTCTGTGAATGTCTTCAGGTATGTACATCCACTTTTAGCCTACTGGGAACCTGACCTTAATTACGGTGTCTAAGTTCTAATGTAGCACAGTAATATCTTCAGTACAAACAAAATTATAAAACAAACATTGAGATAGCAATACAATCATAAGTTTTTGATAATTGGTAAAATCTATATTTTCTACTTCTCCTTTATTAAATACCATTTCATACACTTTTGCTGATATCCTCAAGCACATATGGAGATTAAAGGATGCTCTGCAAACTTACAATACTGTACAGATTGTGCTTTTTCCTACTTCTGCACCTATACCGATAGTCTTCTCTTATAATAATTAATAAAATATGCCAAAAGAAGAAAATAAAAATAGAAATGGTGTCATAATAATTTTTTCCATGTATTAAGTCTTTGTGTGTACACATCTAAGCCTTGTTTTTTTGCTATTGTGGGAAGAGTAAATCTGTATTTGACTTCAGAACTTTCTGAAAATTGAGCTGACCTGGAATCATAGGTAGGTAAAGCACAGTAATAATAGAAGTAGAAAATCAATACACTACTTTACAGGGTCATGCTGAAGTCATTTTTGTTTCAATGATAAAATGATATTTGGATTTTGTAAGATTTCTTTCTATTGCCAATTAACTTCACAGTATCCTTGTGTCATAGTTGAAAAAGATCCTGACAGTGACTTTTAAAATGAGACAACAGAACAGTTATCAAATAACTTTCAAATATCAAAGTATATAACTGTGCATTTTTTATGCATTTATACCCAGTTGTAGCACACTAAGAGTAAAAAAGCAAGTTAGAAGAATAATGTATGCACTATAATACATGTTGTTTAGTTTTAAAATCTTTTGCTGACTTATGCATATGAATATTTTGGAATAGCTTGCTGAAGAGAATATTTGTAGAATAAAACATACTCTTGAGTAAAACCACAGCAAGTTGAAAATACTCCCAGAAACAGAATTCCATCCTCACTCTGTGTCACGTCTGAGTAAACTTGAAAGAGGAAGAGTGTGGCAATGTCTTGTTCTTAAATATCTATCAAACAGAACTCTATTAAACACCTTCACAGACACACTGAAGTTATCTAGTGTGATACGAACTTCTAGGATTTCCACTCAGTCAAACTGCATAATTTCTGGGCTTTACAAAGGCTTCCAGCCTCTTCATTTTTACTGTTACAGACAGAAATACTGAAGTGCTTGTGGCCTATAAAGACATTTTCTTTTCTAGTTACAGTAGCCCAAAAGCTTTGAAATATTTCTTACTGCTGCACATAATGCAGCTCTCTTCTTGTTTTTGTCCCCTTCTAAATATGCAGAGATCATAATGAGGTAAATTTTCCTATTTATTTAATATGTCTAAATTTATATTTAATAGAGTTAGAAATACAAATGAGATTAGGCACGTGTGTCAGTATTCTATAAAGAGTGAAGGGAATTAGGGTTTTTTATTGATTTTCAACACTATTTTCTTCAGTGTTTGTGGCTAATGACAGAAGTTAAGAATTACATTAAAATCACAGTATATCATACCATCAAAAAATTAGTGTTATGATTAAGATGAACCAGGAATGAAATCTGTTATTAGGATGACTAATTAATAAAGACGTTGAGCCCAGAAGAGTGACCAATAAAAATGTGCGATTTTTTTTGTCATTCTTGGATTTCCCTCCAAGTAGGCAAAGAGAAGTAATTCAGTAAAAAATATCCACAAAGACAATTAAAGCACATCTTTTTCCTACTTTAATTTTCAGCAATTCACCTGTGAAATTGCAAGATAATAATCAAAATAAGAATCAAAATATAGCCTGGTTTCAGCAACCAGATAAGCATTACTTACAGATGTTTTGTACAAAATTTTAATGCTGATATTATTCTTGCCTTTATTAACCATCCTGTTTCATTAAGAGAAACAGACAACTCTAAACCAACAACTTTTGGCCTTTTTTTTGTCACCATTGATTTCTTGTGGTTTGAACTGACAGCAGAATTTGTAGCTGATGATGAAAGGGAATATCTTGCATTTTCTCTGCCATAAATTCTTGTTTTCCACAGTAGTAGCACTTAAAATATGGACATTTTCAGCTTTAATTTGCAGGAAAATGTGCTATCTTCAAATTTATTTTGTCTATGCTAACAACTACTTCAGACTTGTGCTTGATTAAATCAGAAAAAATAGAACCAAATCCCACATTCTACTGTCAATTTTTTTCCAATCACATTCTTCATCTTCATAGGCAGTAAGAACTTAAATAACTCTAAAGAAATATCAGAAATGGAAAGAAATTAATGAGAGTCAAGTAGAAATGTTTTTGAACAGACTCTGTAATACAGAGTAGTGCAATGGCTTTGATATAAGTGTTATGGGTTGGGCTTTTTGGGGGTTGTATGGATTTTAGGGGGTTTTGTTGTCATTTGGTTTATTTGGTGTGGTTTGGTTCAGTTTGTTTTGGCTTAGTTTGGTTTGGGTTTTTTTGCTCTTAATAGGGAACGGTCAAAACTTGTTTGATTTCTCCTTTGGACTGTGTAATTTTGAGACTACCACAGCTTGAATAAGCTGCAATTCTCAGCACTCAGTATACCTACTTTCAAAAGGGGTTTTGTATGTTGGGGTCAATAATTCTTCATTGTCTCTGAACACTGAACTTCAATCAAATTGATGTGCTTTGCTTCACCTCTGAACAGCTCTCAACGTTTTCTACCAATATTATAAATGTTACTCTAATATCTGAGGGAAACCAGTTTCACAAAAGCCATACAAAAGCCAGTGTGGGTTTTAAATCCCTTTTTGACCTTTCTCAATTTTTTTTGTGACTTCTAACAGTCTTTTTTTCTTTTTCCTTTTTCTCTTTTATAATGTGATAGAAATTTCATTTTCTACATTATGATCCTGAAAGTTTGACAAGCTGGATGCATGCAGTACATGTTTAGTGGTACCTACAGTCAAAAATAAGAAATCTAATAGTAAATCAGAGTCAGTCTTACATTATATAAAACATTTTCATATTATCTGTTATATGCTGAATCTTCAGTCTAGTGCTACATAGATATCTATTTCATGCAAGAGAAATAAATAATTCCATTATTTTAACATATAAATTGTCAGGCAAATTGTCCTAGGTTAAAATGTAACATATTCCAAAAGGTCTGTATTCTATCTCCATCTTCATGAACTGTTAA
>VXBU01018255.1:310017-324895 GCA_013400315.1 Bombycilla garrulus | reverse complement strand
TTTTTTTTGTTTTTTGATTGTTTTAGTTTATTTTGTTTGTACATATTAAAGAACTGTTATTCCTATCCTCATATTTTTTGCCTGAGAGCCCCTTTTAATAATTTGGAGGGAGAGGGTTCACATTTTCTATTCCAAGAGAAGCTCCTGCCTTCCTCCACAGGCACCTGTCTTTCAAAACTTAGACACAAATATTGAGTCTACATCAATGTCTATATCTTGAAAATACAGGTTAATATGTTCTATGTTTACTTGCTTTCATGGAATTGTTTTATTGAAACAAAGTCTCATAAGCCATCTAATATGTACCAGAGTGTATAAAGGTTTTTTATTGTTCTGTAACTTATTGTCAATATGAAATTAATGTGTCAGGCCTATGAACTTGGAGAAGTAGTCAGCTGTAAAAAACTTTACTCCCAATCTTATCTGAACAGGGGAAAATACAGTTTAAGTTCTCCTCTTGACTTACAAGGAAACAATGAATTTTTTCTGCACACACACTGGTGCATAATACTAGAGTGAAAAATGTATTTGTGTCCTTATATTCAGTTTCATAAAAACCAGTACCTCATCATTCATAACTTATATTCACCCTCTTAACTTCTCATTTTAATAGTAAAAGTGCATTCGACATTTTTTAAATAAGGTGAATTCATTATGTCTCTCTCATCCAGATTATAAAATATGAATTACATTTATTTTGAGTAGCGCTTATCTTGGGACATCATAAGTCGTTAATATTTCTTGTCATTTCTTCAGGACAAGCTGTTAAGAGCAAGTGATCTTATTTCTTATTCTGAAAGGATTGTTTATTTAGTTCAGAGGAAAAGGTGCTTCAGGAATGTGACTAAAGGCAAAATATGAAAGCCGTGAAGTTATATAGATGATGCCATGGGCATAAATTCAGCTTTGTTGTCAATAGTTGTATAAACAAGAAGCATCTTGAGTTCACTGTCAAACCATACACAAATTAATAGAGCAGGCAATTAATGAGCAATCACTTTACTTTTAAAGGGAGTCTTTTTGATGTGGATGAGACCAAGCTTCAGTAAATATGGGAGAAACTCTGATGTTTGTGTAAACTAAGTCCTCAAAGCAAAACTGCAGGCTGACAGCTGATCTTGAGGTCATTTACCTGATTTCTCTCCACCCTTGGTGGAGGATTTCTATCAATATGGTTACAGAAGGAAAACAGAAATTCCAAACAAATCATGGCCACTTACAAAGAGGAAGTACAACTGTCTAAAACTTTAAAAAGTCAAAATATTGTTACTGCCTATTTCAAATATGTGCGTTCAAAATGACATTGATTCCCCTGTAAGAACTCAGCATGCTTTTCCAACTCTTAGCACTTTTTCAAAGTGAATTCATGGGATTTTCACAAGCAGTAAAGACCCTGAGAGAACCTCTTCAAAATTCATGAATAAGATACCAAAGCAACTCATTTTCAATATTAAATGTAGTATTGGTATGGACTGGCCAGGTATGTTGTAGGATTTCAAAATCCCTACTTGCCTGGGGTCCCTGGAAGGGAAAGCCCTGAAATGTCCAGTGCCAGGGCTGAAAATGAGACAAGCGGGACTCGCTGGCTTCAGTTTTCTGGTTTTTATTACTTTCTTATCACAGTTCAGAGACTTAGATGACAAGAGGCTCAGAACATGCAGAAAACATGCACAGCAAGACAAAAAATGGGCAATGTCAAGGATTATTATGCAGATAGACTACCCAAATAACTGTTGCTACATACCTAAAACCTATCTTATTTATATTTTTCTACCAATAGCTAGCCATTTGTCAGCCACGTAACCTCTGCACTGCAGCTTTGTCTAACCAATAATTCTGTGCTACTAAAACTGCAGAAAATGGAGTAGATGAAAAAGAAGAAGAAGAAGGAGGGAAACCAAGTCAACACCCAAAGTCCTCCATCTTTATCCCAACTACTACCAGTACTAAAAAACCCAAAACCTACTTTTTCACCCTGTGATAAACTACAAAATTAACTACTTTAGACATTCACAAAAACTCAACACAAAGTCCTGGAAGCTTCTTCTATGGCCAAAGACTAAAATCTGTGCTCTCCTGAGGAATAAAACTGCTCAGGACAGGCAAAGATATTCCTGTGTCCTGAATTCCAACAGTAAGTAAGTCTCAAAGAATTAGATCTATCACCCTAATTACATACTAGCGTCCCATATTGTCCTTGCCACATGACCTAAATCAATAACCTGCGGCAAATGTAGCTACAGAGCATGTCATCCATGAAAATAAGAGATTCCTCTGTGAAAGTTTAGTGCATCATATAAAAGGTGTTTAAGTGAAATTAGGACAAGATGACTTCTATAATCAATTATTACTTATATTTTCTAGCAGATAAAAGGTCACAGAAATCTGTTTTGTCTGGGGCAGAATAGTGATTCATTTTTTTTGAGTGGCAACCCATGTATTTGCTACATTTCTACAAAATACTGAAATGATCAAACAACTTACCTTTTCCCTTTACATGCCATAAATGTACATCAATTTTCACCTAACATGTGAACAAGAAATTATCATGTTTACAATAAAATGACAGTTTGTGGGACAGGCAGAGATGTATAGGAAAATATCAATGGATTTTGAGGAATTGCTGGATTGAACAGCAACTTTGCTTTTCCATCATGGATGACAGAAGGAAGAAGCACTTTTTCTATCTAATTCTCAGGAAATTTGAAAATGACATTTAAAAATAATTTGATTTTTTTTTTTTATCTTATGGAAAACCCAAAAACTTCATGTAGCCTAAAATATCCATGTAACATATTACAATTCCCACAATTGCAATAGGAATATGTCACACTCCAAATTACTTTAAATCACCAAAGGGCAATAATTCTGAAATAAAAATCCTAGAATCCTGCTTGTTTGTTCCCAATAAAACTTGAGTTTTCATTTACATTAAAAACAATCATTATCTTCTACAATTCCTATTTTTTTTTCATCTGGTTGAAACTATCCAATGAATTTTAGCCACTTGTTCTCCCCATAAGTTTAATATTGGTGAAAGACATTCCATTCCTCTATACTTTTCCTGCTGAGTACTATTACAACAAAGAGTGAAGAATATTTTATGAATCAGGATGAGCAGTATTCATCTTTCAGACTGTCTACTTGAACAATGGAAAATCATGGCTTGTCCATTTTGACAGCTGCAAAGAAAACTGCTGAGATTATGCACATTAGCTAAATAACCAAGAATACAATGGTAAAATCAGTAATGATTTTTTTTTCCAAACAAGGCTTAGGTGGAAATAGTGAAGAAAAATATGGATTATTGTTCATTTGCTCAAAGCCTGAAAGTCTGACTGAAGCTGTATAATGGGTGGTATTATACCCAATACTGATGTGTAATGTTTTGGTTATATTTGAAAACTGTCTGCAGAACCTTTGTCAAGATAATGAAGCTGAGTGGGCAAATATCACGGAATTTTTATTCTTTGCCAAATGATGAAACAGAGTTTAAGATAAAGAAAAACTTGAATTCAGATATCAACTAAGAACATAGAATCATAGAATCATAGAATCATAGAATCATAGAATCATAGAATCGTTTGTGTTGGAAGGCACCTTAAAATTTACCTAGTTCCAATCTCGCTGCAACGGCTTGAACACCTTTAAATAGACAAGGTTCCTCAGAATTCCATCTAATCTGGCTTTAAACTGTTCCTTGGATGGGGTATCAAGATCTCTGGGCAATCTGTTTCGCTGTCTCACCACCCTCACAGTCAAGAATATCTACCTACTAGCCAATCTAAACCTACTTTCAGGTTATAATCTAAAATAAACTGTATTTTTATAAAAATTAAAGTAAATCTTAATCATATGTCTCTTTTGCACTGATTGAATTTCTATAGTAACACAACTGCATGTGTGTTTTAAATATCACTTGGTATGCATTGTTGTGAAATACTTCCATAATTTTCTTCAATAGCTACTTTCAGAATTCATCTTAGTGAAAAATGTAAAGTTCCTAGTTCCTTCTTTGAAGTAATAATTGAAATGAGGGCAATGTTTCCCTGAATGTTATTATGTATTGTATTTACTAAATAAAAAAAAATGCTAAATTATCCAACAGAAAACTGTGCTTCACAGACACTCAAAATATTATGCTTTTAGTGAAAGGACAAAGAGGTGGAAGTACTATTGGTAATTGTTCAGTTCTAAAATTGTATAGATCTCATCCTTTTTCTCTCACTCAAAAAAACCCAACCAAGATTAAAGGAATATACTAGAGCTTCCAATGACACTCTGATTTCACCCATAGCATCCCAGTTTTTGACTCTCAGGTGGAACAACAAAAAAGGCCATCAGGAAAACCACCTGGAAGTGAGCACCTAGAGAGGACCTCTATACCACTGTTCCACACCTAGAAAAGGTATTTCACTAAACTACAGATTTGGAAATAATTATTCAAGTATAAGACCCATTCCTTAATTCTCTAATGTACTTAAGTTTACACTGTGGTCCAGAAAATTCCACACGCTCAGAACTGAGTCATGATTCTTCCTTGCTTATTGTCCTAATCTGAGCCAATTATTTCACAAGACAGATAAAATTTTCAGAGCTGGTACACAAAATTACTCCTTTGCCTAAATGAAAGGCTTTGATCCCAGATCACCTGCAGTTTTGTGGGAATCTCTAATCACCAGTGTGTAAAGTGTTGAAGAGTGGTCCTTTCTTAATCTTTTCTATCAAAGATGTTACTTTTGTGACTGTTTAGTAATTCTGAGAAGTGTAAACACTGTTATTGAGCAACTCATATCTCAGCACACCTCTGCAACGTTTCTGTAGAAATGTCTTAAAAACTAGAAAAAAGTAAAATATTTCATGCTCTTAAATAACTATACAGATGTAAAAAATAAATGATTTTGCCATGATGTGTTAAACACAACAGAGTTCTTTTTATAGTTGAGTTAAGCTTTTATGTCATACAACATTAATTACTTGACGAATTTTTCATACTCCTATGGGAAGACATTGCTTTCAGACTTCAAAGACATTTACTGCTTTTGAACCTGCTGTATTTTCTTTCAAAACTTTAAATTGTGTAAACTATGTCAGTGACCTGAAGGCTGTTGATGTCCTAGATCCATTTGCACTTTCCTCACACAGAACAAAATTCCCTCTCTAGCCCTGGGAAAAATTCTCCTCATATATAGCAAATTAGGATCTTGGAACCAGCTTTATCAGAATAACAATTGAGATTCCTGTCAATTATACCTTAGCATAGGCTTTGGTATTACTCTGACAGCTCCAAAGTAATTTTCACTGTAGAAATTACTTTAAAATCCCAACATATCTTTTAAAGAAACTACTGTTGGTCAATTTTTCTTCTAGAGCAACTTTTTCTTCATATATCTGTATTCATTTTACTACAGAAATAATCTTAGGACCATAACATAGGTTGTTCTTAACAGATCTCTCTTCCATCTTTGTCTTTCCTGGATAACAATCCATTACTTTTTATATATACTGTAAACTGTTATTTGAGGTTTGAAATACATACAGTTTATGAAGTTTTCATAAGTTTAACTTATTTTTTTTTTGGAATGAAAATAATTTTTGAAATCAGAACCCAACCAGCATTAAAATGTATATTTGATCAAAGAATTCCCTTTCATAAGATCAAATATTTCAATTCGATGAAATAAAGATTTTTTTTGTTTTTTTTAAAGCTAAAAGGAAAAAAAAAAGCAGAAGTATTTCAAAATCTTAAATAATCAGCAAAAAAGAAAAAGCCCTGTTAATATGATGCTTTGCAGTGGATTCAAGTACAAAAGAAAGTGGTAAGTAAGGTTGTGCAATTTCATTGTGAATTAAAAAAAAAAACAATATATAGTTTCTGAGGCTTTGAGAAAAACCTGTTTTGAAAATCTGGATTTCCTGTAAAGAAAATCCAGAAAGTGAAACAGATTTTTCTAAACTGATGATTTTTGTTGCATTAATTTGGGCATCTGAATATGAAAACAGAGGGTTATCTCAACATTTAAACTATAGGATAAGCATTTAGCTTCATATTTTGTATTCTTGTGACAGAAATAACACAACATATGAATTCTATTGTCCCACATTCACAATTCATATTCTAAATATATAAATAGTTCACTAAAAGCCAATTGGATGATCCATGCTCTCAAAGACAAACTTCTGAGCAAAGCGGTTATTGCGTTTCAGTTGGAAAACATGAAAGAATTTCTAAGAGTAATGCCTCCAAGAAGTTTCATTTAAGTAACAGCATAAAAACAACATGAAATATGTATCTTTTTCCATAAAAAAATTATCTTGGGTGGCATCATGAAGAAACACTACTTACATAAAATGAAATAAACTCATATTTCATTAAAAGATACTAAAAAGCAAAGTATAATAAATAAAAATATATCTAAAAAGTACAGGCCCGGACAGCAGAAGTACTTCATCATGAATATAAGTTTTATTAATCTAAATGTTTGAATAATTGCTTAATTTGATCTAATATTGGATTGGTCTAAAGACTACAGTACACATGTTAAATACATAATTGTGTCTTCTACAATAGTATATCTAATATCTGTTTATCTACTCTATAAGGAGATAATCTTTTGCACAATTCTTTCCCCAGAAAAGCTCTATTATATGCATCATTTCAGTAGGATGTTTCTTCTTCGATATATATGAAGACAATTTTCCTGATCCCTTAGACAAATAAACCTGACCTCTGACTCTGAGGCAAAATGCCTTGAATGAAGAATTTCATTGAATTCATCACTGAATGATGGCAGGGAAATGCCACCTGCAGTCTGCTCCACTGAGCTTCTTACGTGAAGAATCAAACCCATCACATCTTTTCATTGGATAACAATTGACTGAATTGTTTTGAAGGGAATTGCATTTGGTATCACATGGATGAGGACTTTCCTTTGGACAAAATACACAAAAATCTTCATGGTATTATGAGACAGCTGCATTCAATAGACAAGAGTACTTATGAGTCTTATCAGTTTATGTTTTAACACTAATGAATTTGAGCTATCTCCCTGTTGATGTTACTAAGGGAGACTGTGAGAGAGCTGAAAGGAATCTTATTTTAAAAAGTAATTTAATAAGGAACTTGAAAAACGGGGGAAAGTGTATTAGACTGACAAAAGGAATCTGTTCCAGACATAAAACAACATCCAGAAAAGTTTAAATGAAACCAGATGATGCGGTAAGGAAAAGGAAGAAGAAAAGGGAGGGCAGAACAGATAAGTAATGTCATGACTGGTCTTTCTAGGACCATAAAATAATGACTAAATGACAAAATGAACAGAAAAGTTCTAAGTATAAATCTCAAGCATACTTGCTATTTCTTTGCAATGTATGGCACATTTCCAGCCCACTTGTAAGATGAAACAATATGACTCAAACATTACAAAAAAAAAAAAAATCAAACATTACAACAACAACAAAAAAATCTCTGAATACTGAATTACTGTTGGTCTTTGTAACACTGACCCTCATTTCCTCTCACATGAAGATATCAGAAGCATTTGACTTTACAATAACTTTTACCAAGATTGGAAAATGAGAGCAAAAACTTTGTCAGAAGGCATAATTTAGGCATAATTTAAATATAGTTTTGTTCATGTAATAGTGTCAATCTTGTAAAAAAATATTCATTTTCAAGCCACATTATAGAAAACTACTGTGACTTGTTATAAACTAATTCATATCAAGTACTTCATGTATATAAATGTTGAACAAATGCTTGTTCTTTACTGGGTACCTCTCCTCTCTTTTCAAGAATTGATGGATATATTTTTATCAATGACAGCCACCACCCATTGCTCTGGGTCAAGCCAGGCTGACAGCTAAACACAGATAAAACACAGTCAATGAAAGATGAGAGGAATTAAATTATTTGAATGCACAACAGACTAATCAAAGCTAGCAGCAGTTTATTTGGAGCGTCTCAATTTTCAGAAAATGTGGAGGTGCTCCTGTTTGCCTTTGCAATATTATTATGCTAATTTTCACTATTTCTTATAATATACAGAAATGAAATGAAAGCAGTAATCAGAATATAAATTTTCCATATGTTACATGGTTAATTCATAGACCCGCATTGCTCACCATGTCTTAGGCATATAAATATAAGTTATTAAAAAACCCAAATTCATGTTGAAACCACCACACCTTCTCAAGTCACCATTAAGCATGACAGAGCCCTGCCTTCCTGGGGATGGCTGAACACCTGTCTGCTCATGGGAGGCAGTGAATTAATTCCTTACTTTCCTTTGCTTGTTTTCACAGCCTTTCCTTTACCTATTAAACTGTCTTTATCCAAAACATCAAGTTTTCCCACTTTTACTCTTCCAGTTCTTTCCCTGATCCTGCTGGTGAGAGATGGGCTGAAGGGGCTTAGTTCCTGGCTGAGGTTAAACCATGATATTTGATTCCATTCATATTTGTTAACAAAGATTTCATGTATTCTGGAGCATCACTGGATTTTTTCCTAAGAGTAGCAGGATTTTTTTTTTTTTTTACCCAACATTTTCTTATTATGAGATATAGCTCTCTATTTGTTAAAATTTGTCAAGATTTATTTATGACAGAACATAACTGGAAACATGACATGATGATAGATGTGGAAGCTATAGTGAAAAAAGGCATCCATTCAGCTCCTTTGTCAGACAATTTATAGGTGGTTTCTTTTGTTTGCAAAGTAACAGAATAATAAATGGTGAACAGCAAAAGTCATTCCACTTGCCTTGAACCCTGCTCAATAAAAAGGTATTGTGCATTCCATAGGGGTTTCCCACTCTATTTGAAAATAACACTGTATCAGGCAACAAGAGATTGTTTGATCTACTATGGCTGTGCCTTTAAGATAGATAGGAAGGTAGATGGCCCTTACCTGATAGAGAAATTGCCAATTGCATTATTTTACTCACAATTTTGTGAACATGGTTGATGTCAATCAACCCCTCATCAATTATGACTGGTAGGTGGCGGTCTACTGTGGATTTTTAAAAATGCTTCAATTATCATCTGTGTTATTGCTTTACAGGGAAAGAACACCTAAATATCATCTGACTCATTTTGGCAACTCACTGAACATCTATTTGCTCATCAGGGCATAAATCTTAATATTTTGAACCTCTTTTACCCACACAACCACACACAAAAGTTTTTGAGTGCTGAACAGTCATCTCTCTCTCTAATTAGTGTTACTTTTCTAATAGGCTTGTCTGGTAGTAACTATTGTTTAGAATTTTTTTCTCTTAAAATCATAACCAAGCTTTGCAACATTTATTATTCAAGGGAAAAAGGGATGTGAGATCAGGTTTTAAAATTTTTACTCCATTGTCAGAAAGCTTTCAAATAACAGAAATTAATTATAAACTGTTTTTCTAGCTCAAGAATCTACTTAAGCATTTCATTATTAAAAAATTGAAAAAAATGAAAGCAGTAAGGAGTATAGTCAATAAAATCTCTATAAGACTGAGATATAGGGATATTTTCACTGAATATCTATAGAATGTTGCTGCAGTCAAAATTTAGCCATTAATAAGGACTGACTGCACAGAGTTAAATGGAAGATATAAGCTGTCAGGGAAAAAACTATACAGAAAAAATCCTCTTAAATTAGATGTTGAATAATAATGGTCAAGGAAGAATTAGAATGTTTTCCTAGGTTGTGGACTAGGATAAGAATACATTGAGCTACCAACAGAAATTTCATTTGGACTAAATCTTGCAGGAATAAAAATGTAATTTAAAATCTAACATAGTTTAGAAAATGTTTTGAATTTTCATTTAGTAATAGATATATAATGGATTTTAATTTTAAAATCATATACACAGAAAATCCTTGTATAATTGATGGTATTTTTACATTACAATTTTACTATATCACTTAAATCAAATTAATTTATTAACTCCACCATGAAGATGAGACATAAATTTGCTAAATGAGTGCAGTGTTGTCTGTTTCACTTAGTGCCTCTGCAAATGGCAGGGATATTTAAAGATGAATATAATCAAGTTCAACTTTGTTAGAACAGGACAACACAAGTAAAAAAAATCTAGACAGTAATTAATTAGGAAGACTTCTATTAGATTCTGTGGTACATATTGTGAGGACATTTCTATTTGGGGGTTTATGGGTTCTAGGAACTGCCAGCTCCCATAGAGTTGCCAATGCTCAACACTTTCAAAAGAAGTATCATTAATGATTCCAAATGCAAAATTGTTGCCTCATTTTCTCCTCATGTTTTCAAAGCCAGTAATAACCATGGGGTTTTTTTGGGAGCAGTTTTTATGTAAATACTGTATATTAAACGAAAAAACACACACTCACATACACACAAGAATTTGAATACACACAAGAATATACTGTATCAATTAATTTCCATACTGTATCTTAAAAATTTACATACAGCAGAGCATGAGATAAAGCAGGTTTCTTACTTTTTCAAGAAAACGGTAATTTGGCAACTCCATTTTGTCTGTCACATTTTAGACTGTAATTAGTTCTTGAGAAGGAAACAAATTTAACAATCTTTCCCTCCTCCAAAACTCAAAAGTGTTTATGTTCTTTTGTTGTGGTTTTATCACATCCAGCAACCAAGCCCCATGCAGCTCCTCACTCACTCCCAGCAAGTGAGTGAGTAATTCTCAGAGAGAGAATTAGAGGTGTAAAAGCTAGAAAAATTTGAGGGTAGGGATAAAAGCATTTCAGTAGAAAAAGCAAAAGGCACACACAGGCAAAGCAAAACAAGGAATTCATTCTCCAGTTCAGCCACCTCCAGGAGAGCAGGGCTCCATCACACATGATGGTGACTTGGGAAGACAAACACCATCACTCCAAATGTCCATTCCTCTTTCTTCCCACTTTATATACTGAGTATGATGTCATATGGGCTGGAATATCCCTCTGATCAGTTTAACTGTCCCTCTGTGTCTTCTCTCAGCCTCCCATACACACCCAACTTCTTCACCAGCGTGGAAATGCAAAAAGTAGAAAAGGCCTTGTGTCAGCCCTGCTCAGCAATAACAAAAATATCTCTATGTCATTAACTCTGTGTTCAGCACGAATTCAAAACACAGCCCCATACCAGCCATTGGGAAGAAAATTAATTCTAATCAGCACATCTTTCCAGTTCTGCCTCTATAATTTTCCATCTTAAGTGTAGTTGTTCTTGATTAACAGTTCCACAATTCTTTAGCTATCTGACTGCTTCGTGTCCTTTCACCCCTGCAGTTATCTGCTGTATTCCAAAACTGACCTGTATCTCACCTGAGATTTCTTGACATGTTGCTTTCAAAAGCATATTTTTAGTGCAGTGAATTGTTTAGCACTTACACTGGACTTTTTGGAAGATATCTACACATAATAAGTATTTGTTCACTGTCTTATTCCCACTTAAATTTGTGTTGTGTAGGGAAAAATGGCATGATTTATTCTCACATCAAAGATACCACTAGCCAACAAAAGAAGTTTAGGAAGAAATAGAATGCTTTCAGGGTTTAGGTACGATGAAATAGATATTTTTTAGCTCAAAAAGATCTCATAACAGCTATTCTCTTATCCACACAGAGTTTTTAAAAATATATATTGCCAAGTCTTACTGAACTACTTAACTTTATGATAAAAAGCTAGGTAGTTAAAATCCAGTGTAATCTCCCACATGGGGAATTTTTTGCTAGACTTATTCTTTATAACTCCCTGATTAGAGTGTATGTTACAAAGGTGTCTATAATCTACTTGTCCTAATCCTTTCAGAGAGTTATTGAGAGCAGAAGCCTAATCATCACTAAGAGTTGTTCTTTGAATAAGTCTTTCTTTTTTACTCTCATAAGGTCGAAAGCTAGCCTTGTTGCTTCCTTTCTACTATTAGAAAAAATGCAACAGGTGTTTGGAAACATGTTTTAATATTAAAACATTACTGTGCAATCTGAAAGAAAAAAACAAAGCTCTGGATTTTGTATATGAAGATAAGGAGTTTGAGGATGCCCTCAAAGTAAAAGTAATCATCAAAGAATTTTCTCAGAATTTTGTCCTTCACTACCCGCCAGAGAAAAAGCTTTCTGACATTTCTAAGGCCAGTGCTTTAGCAAATGAACTTCAGGTAGGCCTGGAGAGGGGTCAGTCATCTGGGACAGAGCTTTAAAATATCCAGGTAGTGATATCATTTGTAATGCAATCTGGTGATTCTCTCTTCGCTATGCCTAATATCTCCCAGATCCAGATATAACCATGAGTTGCCACATGCCACATAATACAAAAGAGGTTTACAGTTACCCGAACACATCCTTTTGTCTGATGTCATTGTTTGCGAGTGGGACTGATTAAAAAAAAAAAAAATCCTGAGTTTGATTTCTATGCTCTTGTTTACAATAATTAAGTTCAGCAGTCCACAAGGAAATTTTAAAAGGACTTAGTAAACAAATCAGCACCAGTTAATAGATAATAATGAGCTGAAGTTTTCTTTGGAACAAACATTTTAGTCGTTATAAATAGTGAAATAAATTTTAAAACTTCTTCATTTTTTGGCTGAACAACTTGCAGTAGTTTATTCATCATTATATCAGTCTCTAGCTACAGTGGGAATCTATGCTTAGGAAAATTATAGTAGAAATTTATTCTCACAAAATATTCCTTTTGTCTCTATAGGCAATTTTTGCTTTATTATAAAAGATGAACAATACACTGTCATCTGAGTTCCCTTAAGGTTACTTTGCAAATAGTATACCTGCTCAAAATCATCACAAATCTATATCAAGCCAAGAGGGCTTTGATTGTGTCAGACAAGTTGTAGTGATTAGCAATCCAGTTCTATCCTGATGGAGAGGGATTTTTTACTAATAACTCATTTTTTCATCATATTCTGTCTACAGCAATCCAATAGAACTCTCATGGAGCTGGTAATCTCTAGAAACTTCTGCAATCTGTTTTCTTCACAACAGAGATGGCAGCAACCCAGCAAACACAGTCTCTATTTTTCCACATTCAATGAGGACATTGAGTCTATTTAAAGATCTCTGCTTGTATCTTTAATGGCATATGCTCACGCATTAAAAAAACCTCAAACACCTCAACATTTGTCTTATAAATTCGCAATTTCATTCACAGGATCTTTTGAAAATATGCAATCAGTTCTTCCAGGGATGGAAGTCTTCACTTTGAAATACAACCAGAGAAAAATTAATTACATACTTTTTTATTTTAAATACCTATTTCAATAGGCAATCTTCAAAGTGAAACAAAAATACATGTGGAAGTCTTGTGAATTTGAGCAGAAAGACATTTTACTTAAACATTGTGTTTGCTCCCATATGCATCACAATTTTACACATTTTGGGAAATATTGGGTGTCTCATCACCTTCCTTTCTTTAACTAACTGTCTAATCTAGACTGCAACATATGCACTTTAGAAAGACCTAAATAAAACTCTGAATGAATAAGGAACCTCATGGAAGGTTTCAGATATTATATAGACACTCTGAAACAGAAAACAAGGAAGTAAAATGATCACTCAATAATCACAATCATAATAAGAGTGGTTATATAACAAAATATGAGAATTTACCTGCTTGATAAGCCTAACTTTTGGATTGTTCAAACTTGTTCATGGCATTCATATTTTTACAAAGATGAGCTAGTTGAGCAATTAGCTTTAAAACTCCTTAGAATACATGTAATGAATTCAACAGCTGTCAGGAAAAAAACACACACACACTTATTCTAAAACATGAGGGATCATTACTTTCAGTAATTAAGAGAACATTCCTCCAGGATAAAATTGTATCCTGTTGTTTTTACTAATCAGAATTTTAAGAGAGAATGAGTCTCTAATTTGCCACAGATACTTTATTCAGCTTGAACATAAACAAACAGTTTAACTTGGATTATAATTACCCTTTTCCTCATGCATATTGTGTTTCTTTTGAGTGATGTTTCTTCACTGTTATGATATACCTGTTCCAGACCAACTGTTTTTACTCAGATTAGCACCCCTAAAAGAGTAGTTTCTGATCTATTCTATATTAACACTACAGGGTACAAACAAATATACCTATTTCCCTGAGTTTGCAAACAATGGTTGCTCTCAGCAGCTTCATGACTTTTCTGTTACCATAAAAAATAGCTTAGTCTCTAATGAGGGAAAGGTCCAATTCTCTCAACCCTTGATTCTGAAAATATCCCTCCCACTGCTTAGGCTTCTTACAGTAAGTAATCCTAGCGAAGCAAATAGAGACACAACATTAAATATAGGTATTGCAGGGAGCAAGTTTCAGGCCAGGAGCTTCCATAAAGGAGAGGGAGTATCATTCTCTTATGCCCAGAACTGAAAGATACACTATATTAATCATAAACTCTGAAATAACATAGTCAAACTATCAGAAATTAATTAATGACTTCACTGAAAAATCATCAAAATCATCAAAATCATCAAAATTTATAGTCCACACACTGGATCTGTGGTCAGTATTCATTACATTTGCATGGGATCTATAAAAAGCTTTCATTTTTTCTGTAATATTAACAATCAAAGTCTTGCACGTATCATATAACTTAGGTAAATTTGTCCAAGTCAGAGATGTCCATATTCATTGTCTGTTAATTGTTTGCTGCCCTTTTATATGTTGGTGAAAATTTATTTTCATTTCAAAATATGGCATTCACTAAATTCATTAAATTGAAACACACTACTTTAATTAAAAACTTATGAAATAGCTCTTCTATCATAGCATTTCTCTCAGCATAAAATTGTCACAGTTTTCTAAAGAACTGAAAGGAAAGTATATAGTGGTGAGTGGGAGGGAATTCAAAACTGTATTACTGGCTGCCAGAAACTTCAAATATGTGATGGAAGGACA
>VXBU01018255.1:288314-310003 GCA_013400315.1 Bombycilla garrulus | reverse complement strand
GAAGGTTTAAAAGTCTAATTGACTGCTTAAGGTCATTGAACATTGAAAAAAGGAAGGAGATATGCTAAGTGAGAAAAAAAAAATGCACTACAAGTTACCTGCCTCCAAGACAATTTTCTGTGATCCCAATATATTCAGGAGTGTCCCTGAAGACTTAGCATTTCTTTTGACTGAAGAAAATACAATATTCAACCCAAAGATTTCTGCAAGTTTTACCACTGTGATAATTTAATAACTCCTCTGAGATTGCTGTTCTAACTTGCTTTACTTGTTGTACTTTTTAACCTTTGGTAGTTATAGAGAATTCGAAAAACACTAAGTCTTCCTTGAAACAGGAGGATAAAGCACTCCCTTCCCCTCCATTGCTCTATTATCCCCCTTTCTACTTTCCCCAAATTATATAATTCAAAAAGTCTCTCATAGACAAATCAATTTATCTGACACTGTGATCCTCTCTAGTGCATTTCTTCAGATCATCCGAATAATGAAAAAGATGTCTCATCCCTACACTATCTCACCAAAACTCTGTACTAGAAGAATATAGATGGTGTGAGATTAAACTAGGCTGTAGAGAGAAATGCTTCTTCTACCGTTATCCAGCTCGTAAAATCCTATGACAAATTGACCACTGATGGCCTTCACATTAACTCTTTGAACTCTCACCATTCTAGGAAGGTGGAAATCATATTTTGATATCCTTACCAACAGAATATAACATAGAGCATATAGCTGCACACATAAATCATTCACAAGGTTACACCTTTCCGTCAAAGAAATACCTTGCCTTCTGCACCATAGTCCCTGAGCTACCATCTCTGAGCCTTTAGTGAAATGTGCAAAAAGCTGGGAGATTGAAACTCCTATTTTCTCTTGAGAGTCTCTGCTGAGCTTAAGTAGCTTCAGTACCCATAACTTGTACTTTCTGTCAAAAGAAGAAATTATGATTTTGCTTCTTTCTTTTTTTTCCCCAAAGAGGATTGAACCAGGGAAGCCTATTAAAATTGTAAAAAAATCAGAACTTGCAAATAAGCCCATGGGAAGAGAATAGAGCCAAGTGGAGTTTGCACCTTTATTGTTCCTGTTTAGTTTAAAGATAAATGAGTAGCTAAAGCACCACCATAATATTCAAATATTATGTGGTTTTAAAAAAATCATTCCTATTATGGCAATAAAGCATTTGAAGATACTGTCTAAATATTTTTCAGTTTATAGATGTCAATTTTGATAGCCAAGCATGTAAACTTACAGGGTTAGTTTATAGCCACAAAAGAGAATAAAAGTTCAGAGGTTACTGAACCCATAAATTGTTGGGGAAATAGCAAATACATTATCTTTTTTGAAAATGCTGTCATTTATGTCTATTTATTTCAGAAGTTTTTATTTGGTTTCTTGTAGGAGTTTTATTGCTTTGGCGTTCCTTCTTCACAGTGCCTATGTTATTTATCTGGCTTATTATGATATTAGATTTTTTGCACTTTTTCATCTGTTCGTTCAAAATTTCTTATCCCTTCTCACCCATTAGATCAAATTTCAGGCTTTCAAAATTTAAAGGATGCCAGGACTGCTTTTGACTAACTATAAAACCTTCTACTAAATTTCAAAGATCTGCTACTGCAAAACAGATATTGTTTTAGACATGGATAGATAAGATATATAAGTATTTTCTGATGTATATTTTGCAATAATGTAATATTTTCATTGTTCATGAAACACTACAACTACTCTTAGAAAATATTTCTTTGAAGATATGTTATTTGAACATAAATGGGCAAACACTATGTGAAAGTCTTGTAAAAGAGAGGTGAAACCCATCTTTGGTTAATGTTTCCCTACTGAAAAGATTGGGGGGAGGCTGACCTTCTAAAATCAACTTGTTTTTCTGAAACTTTTGGATGCATCACTTCACTGATATCATCCATTCCTGTGCAATTATTCATGAAGGAAAAAATCCATCATGATGATGCTTAAAGGATATGATTGAAACTGAGCACACTAATACAAATGTTTGCAATTGAATCACCATCATTCATGTTGAATGAAGTTCAGCAAAATTTCAAAATCTTCTGCAATGGAGCTAATATGGGGAGAATAATGGGATTTTAATAAAACAGCTTAGTCTGGTAGATTTCAGTTGCTTTGGCATGCAGCTTTCTAAAAGTGTGGAGTAATATCATAAAAAAAGTACTTTGCAGATATACCTCTAGTCTTGTGAGCTGCTGGAATTGAAATATAGATGGATGGAGAAAGAATTGTCCTGACCTTTTCTTAGGCAATTTAAGATATTACCTTAGCCATGGAAAGAGAAAAGACTAGGTTATCAAACTAAAATCCAGCTTTTTGTCTCAGGTAAAAATCTGCTTACTAACAGAAATGAGTCTTGATCATGGACAGACTGAAGTAAGGGAGAACAAATTCACAAAGCAGCATAACACCAGAGACATTGAAACATATACCAAGACAGTTTTTTGTTGGTTTATTTTTTTTTTCATTAAGGGAAGAAACAAATTTTAAAATTGTCAGATTGAAATGTATAAATTGTTAAATTAACACCTATTTAATTTTTTTCTCTTGCTTCTTTTTTTTTTTTTTACAAACAAACTTTGATATCATGTGGGACTTGGTGCAACTCCCAACGCTATAGATCAAATTGTTTCTCTTTTTTAATCTAGTGAAATCTGTGCATTTAGAGAGGGGCAGAACAGCTCTAATGAGTTACCCAGATCAAATTTGCATCTTTACTGTATATCTGGCAGTTTTTGCCAAGTCCCAGATGTGAAAGCAGTGATTTATTCAGTACAGTCAAACATATAGGACAAAGAAGAGGTTCTTCAGCCAAAAATTCTGGAATGAATAAATTATTGAAGGGAAGCCTAGAGACAGCCCACTGGGAGATAGAGACATTGATTTGATTCAAAATTCTCATAAGTCAAATTCCCCCAATAACAAAAGGTTTCAAGATCTTTGATTTCTCCATGACAGTTATTTACATACACACTAAATTATTGTAAGTTATCAGTGTGACAAAACATTTCTGAGTCAGTAGCATTTTTCATGTACCTCACCTGTGGAGCTGGACTTGTGTCTCCCAGAAGAACGAATAATCAGATGAAAAAACACTTGTGTCAAGAGGGATAAAAAAATCCCAGAGCTGTCCTTGTCCTGATCTGCTTCCTGGTGTGCAGTGATGTGACCTCAAGGATCCCTAGACCGTTATTCTCTTAGCCCAGCTAAATCTCTTTAAACGAAGCACAAACTAAACATGAAGGTGGAAAGTAAAGAATAGAATGTACAAGAAGAGTCTTAGCCCACATGCTGGTCTTCTACTTATCCTAACAAAAAAATTTGGTGGTGGCAACAGACAGGCCCTCAGGGTTGGAATTGTTGCTTTTATAGCCAAATTCCAGGCGCACCCTGCCAGCTATTCTAGCTAGTTGTTCAAAATTGCCCCAATACTCCCTCCTCAACAAGCACATCCTTCACTCTGACAGCAACATGGGTGGTCATTCCAAGAGTGTTCGAATGCAGAGGAAAACACATTTTAGTATTCTTTGCTGGTTTATCCTGTAAATATTCTGAAATTCCCAGATCTTGTAGGCCATGCATATACAACACTGATTTTGTACCACAACTCCACGTCAACATAATTTTTCTGGGATTCCTTTCTTTTTTGCTACTCTGTTCAATTCTATAAATGTGATCTGTATTTAACTGTCTTTCAAAATTATTTTAAATATGACAGCTTATGTATCGTTGAGCCATGCTTTAAAGTTCCAACCATATTAAACTTTCCTTTAATAAAAAGAACATGACATATACTAGCTTTGATTCTGCCTACATTTCACATTTGTGATGGGGAGAACCAGTGTAAAATCCACAACAGTAGGAAGAGACAGAGAAACAACTGAAATCATACTTCTCTGATGAAGTAACATCCATTTGATGCACATCTCTCAGGAGAAGAAAACCTAACGTCACTGAAAAGAAGAATATTTAATCACTAATATAAATCAGGAAATAGATACATGCTTGATAACAGTAGTTGGGGAGGTTACATCACTTGATTATCTGATGTGTTCTTTGCACCACAAAGCAGCTGCCATCACTGTGTAAAGGTGACATGAATAAAATCTTTATGCTGCTCTTATAATCCACCTTGTTTAGGTGTACTAGTTGTGGAAATCAAAGATTAAGAGCGAGGGATTGGAAACAATCTTTCTAAGATTTTGGTAATGAGAAGGAGTAATGACAGCTAAAATACTCCTGCAAGAAAAAAAAACCCAACACAACAAATAATGTGCAGCTTATATTTGAGGCTGTCAAAAGACTATAAGAAAGGATTAGAAACTGAAGGTAGTCCACTGCATTTATTTGTCATTGTGTATGACCCTTGTAGCCAAGCATACCAGTGTGCTCATCGTCACTCTGTTGTCTCTGGATTACACATTACATTTTTCATACCTTTAGCCATTGTCCTTGAATGTCTGTAATATGAACCTGTAGGGATTGTACAGAATATTTCAGTGATTGGTACATTAGGTTGCTCTGGAGATATGAACTGTGGTGGACAGATAGAATTTGTTCTAATGTACTCTCATGAAGGGACTACTCAATATGTTAGAGTGATCTGGAAAGTTTTGCTGGTTTCTTTACTTGTAGGAGCCAAAATCCACATTATAATTCAGAGGCAAGATTCTGCATATTATTAGAGTTTATTCAAACAATGCTAGTGTTTCAATATAACATTAGTGTGATATTCTTCTCCACCTCCTTCCCATCCCGCAGCCCACATTTTATTCCAGGAACAGATATCTTTAAGAGACAAAATGTAAATACCAACTGTATACATTTTTCCTCAGGATAAATGATGTATCTTTCAAGCAAACAAAAGATGAGAGTCTAGATGTCTTGAAAATGTCAAGAGCATTTTCCTTTCAATGTTTGTATAGATGCCATTGCCAGAATGCTTCAAATTCAGGGTATTTCCTTAGTCAAACACTGTCAGGCCAATGAAAAATTATTCTAAATGTGTTCTTGAAACCATCAAACATTATTTTCCTATGTTGATGACTAATAGAACTAGAGAGCACAATAGGATTTAGTAAAACAACCATGACCATTATATCAGAAAGAAGTTTGCTCTGACTGGTACTGAGCTACTGAAGTGATGGATGCATGAGAAGCATGAGATAATTGATAACCAGAGGTATAGGATGCTGCTTTTCAAACTGAGAAAAAAAACTCCATTTAATATCTATTCAGTCATAAAAATTGTAGAGTCCCTGAGGTGTCAAAAATATGATAATACATACATTCTAGTTTGTACTTGCATCATGGTTCTGCAAGCAGAGAGGCTCCTGTACTGTGATCTGCTTCCCACTGCCAAAACAGCATTTCAATGAACAAAGGAAGCAAGAGGACATCCTCTTTTGTGGGATAAGATTTGTTCATGTGTCTCTTCAGCAGTAAATGTGTTTTGTTTTGATTGTCTGTTTTTATACTGTCATAAAAATATGTGGATTTAGGCAATTAATTGTGTTCATAGTGATGGAAACAGGAGCTTTATTGATCTCAGTTCCACTTTGTGAATTCTAGTGAGTAAAAAATGCTGAAAATTAGTACCTAAGCATTTACACTGTCATTGTCTCCACACCTGAGACTCTAGCCATGCTTCTAACATATGAACTCAGACTTTATTCTTGGAATTGTCACTATGAAGATTTATTATTCTCTATTGTCTTGAAGCCAATATATTCATTTATATTTCTGAAAACAAATATGAAATGTAACCATTTGGTGATTCAAGAACAGACCACAAAAAAAACTTACAATAATCAAAGTAGTAAAATATCTTTATTTTCATCTGAAGTTTAAGAGTCGTCAAACTAAAGTACACCAGTACCTAAAGTGTATTTGTGTAAGCATTTTTTTTTTCCAAAATCCAATATATTATGTAGAAAACATTCTAAAGACTGAAGATTCCTCTTGCTTGTTCTAGTTTTAGACAAAATTCAAAATAATTAGACATTATGAAAGTTCTACAATGGAGATTATTAGTTAAGTAAGTTATAGATGAATTGAACATGCTTTTCCTTTTCCCATTTTTTCTTTCTGAGGTTTCTAGTTTCAGAATTCTCGAGGTGTGCAAAAGAAACTGAAAAAAGATACTATGGAAAGATAGTGCTGTTGGATCAATTATGTTCCCTGTTTCTTAAAGGCCATAGTACTACAATATTTAGCATTGCAATTAAACTTGTATCGCAAAAAAATGTAATCTGTTTATGTTTTAAGTGCTTTGGTTACAGTGATTATGGAGAAATTTATTTTTGACTGCCATAAGGTAAAGCTTTGTGATTTAAATGTAATAAAGTGAAATATCAGCAGCTTTCAAAATGTCTTTGAAATGGAAATAAGAATTTTATTTTACTTTAGGATGTGTTTAGGTATTTGCAGGCTGATCCTGATTATTTTGGAGAAAAAGGAAAAGCAAAAAATTCACTTTTAGAAATCTTCGTATACTTTGACATGCTGTGGAACTAAATATAATAAAATAGCAATAAATATCTATTAAATGAATACTTTCCAATTTCAACCTAACTGAAAAATTTTTTTAGTCTTTTAAAAGTTATTATGAAGAATTTTTGCAGGCTATTTTAAGCTAATAGTAGTAGTAATAGTCGTAGTAATAATTGTATTTATCAGGCTCATAGCCTAACAATTATGAAGGTCTTATTAATATTTATACCTTATAAAAATAATCTAATACAAATTATAAATTCTTTCAGTGGATAAGTATTTTTATTCCCATGGGACACTGTATATAATCATAATTGGTATAAATGAACTCACAAAATGGCAAAGTTATGTGAAGCTGGATTTTAAAAGATGAGTTAAGACTCAAGGATCCAGAATGGACTGAATTTGCTTCTTAGAGCCATTTCAAATTGTTCATTTCTGAGCCAGAAGCCAGTTCCTGTGAGCAGCTCAGAAATGAATGCACTCTCTCAGAGAAGGCACATTTGGCAATTGTGACTGACCAGTCGACTTCAGGACCAGACACTGCACTCTGACCAATGTTAGTGACCTGTAAAAGAGGTTTTTGAAAGGGAGGATATACTTAAAGTTTCTGTTAAAGAAATTTTAACTGAGATTTTTATGGAGACTTTAAAGTGTTTAAAAGGATACTATGAAAACTTCTAGACAATTAGCTTACAACGTTAATCTTCACTATATGATATTGAAATCAAGATTACAAATCATAAATATGTGATTTAGAAAACAATCAGTTTTTTGTCAAGGTTAATTGCTGAAGGAATAAATTTGCATATAGAATTTGAGCAGTGAAAAGGAACACTACTGAACATATTTGCATTCAGAATTATTTTCCCTATTAAAAATCTCATAATTTTGTAACTTATTTTCAAGAATACAACTTAAGATGTCTTTTTTCCTCCATTTGTTGTAGTATCAGATTTTTTTCTTTTACTATCCATCACAGTGTAAAAAAGCATTTAAATTCTGGCATAACTTGATCACTAAAATTATCAGAGAAGTTAAATATCATTATTAAACGCATATTAAAAGCAAACACACAAATTCTTTCCCCTTACTATTTACATCATTATTATACTTTTTGAAGCAAAATAGGCTAGTATATAATTGTTTAAATAAATGTTCTTTGTTATCCTCTTCCAGAAAACTTCTCATTTTTCTATACATTGCTTTGATGTCTTAAAGATATCATCACTTAATATTTGCCACCAGAAAGCTGTGCAAATATGTTAATTTCAGTGCAACTGGAAAACAGCAGATTCTCATCTGAAATCTCTGATGTATGCAGTATTAATCTTAATACAGAATAACCTCCCAGACCCACTCCGCTTTGATGTTTCTCTAGTGTTTGAACACTATTAGTCTACACACCAGCTTTTGAAACAACTTTTTCACGTATATGTTTTTTAAAAACAGGATAATATCCATGACCTTACAGTCCTGTAACTAGGCACTGATTTGTAGACCAAAGGCATTGCCACTTAGCCTCTCAGATCACAAAGCCTCAGGGGAAAATTGGTTGTGATTTCTTTATATATTGTCATGGAAATACACCGCAAGACAAAGCACATCTTGTTGCATCAAGAGCTGCTTTCAAAGCACTAGGACTGAAAATATTATGCCCTGAGCTGATTATTAAATCTAATGTTCATACATTTGCTCTCAAGTGTAATGATACTTTGGTAACTCTCATGATGTCTGATACTATTTTCCTGAAAGCTGAACAGCAGTATAATCATATCTCATCTTTCCTCAGAAACCTAAGTTCTGAGCCTCCATCATTTCCGAAGAAAGATAGAAGGCCTGGTTCTAATAAAATGCTTTAAATATTTGAAGGCCAGTTTTTGTAGAGATGGTGTTACAGTATGTTATTTTTTAACAGTAGGCTCAGTATCACAAACCAGAAAAACTTTGAGTTGCTATAGTTAATGAAATCATTCTCTCAGGGAACCATAAGCTGACCGAGTGCAACCTCTTGGTTCTCTACCCGTAGTAAATTAAAACATGTTGATTTTAAGCCATGTTCAGGGTTATCTTGTTTGATAACAAGGATTTAGTCTAGAGAAGACTGAGAGGGGATATTAATGCATGTAAATACCACAAAAACAGCTGCCAAGAGGATGGTGCCGGACTCTTTTTGGTGCTATCCAGTCACAGGATGAGTAGCAGCATCCAGAAAATGAAATACAAAAAGCTTTTCTTCAGCACAAGGAAGAACTTTACATTGAGAGTGACAGAGCACTCTGAATTCTCCCTCACTGGAGACATTCCAAACCCACCTGGATGTGTTCCTGTGTAACCTGCTCCAGGTGACCCTGCCTTGGCCGGGGGTTGGACTGGATGATTTCCAGAGGGCCTTTCTGACCTTGACAGCTCTGTGATTTGGTGATTTGGGGTTATTTATATTCTGTAAATTTGCTTCATAATTAGGAAAAAAGGGGGGGAAAGATAAAAATTATTACTTGTGGAAATTTATTTATATACTGCAATTGTACCACCTTGGATTTCTATCCTTGTTCCTATTTGTTACTGAATTAATTTTCTTCTCAACAAGCCAAAATTAATAAACCATTACAGATTTTTTTAAAGTCTGAGACTTAATATATTTTAAATTTTAGAATTTTTTCCTGCATAGACAAATTACTGATGTCTTAGTGGTCATAAAAGGACACTGTAGGGGGGGAATGATAGACCCCTGCATCTATATTTCTAAGATAAACACACCATGGCTGGACTTCCAGAATAAAGGGATATGAAAAACTGATGAACTGTGAAAGAAATTGTAGGAATAAAGAATTGACTTAATTATTGATAAAGAAAATGAGCTGATGCTCATTAAGAATGGATTTGGAAGGCAAATCTCAAGTGAAGAGGAGAACTTGTAGCATGGATTTAAAATAATAGGCATCAATTCCAGAATTGATGAAGAACCTGGTCATGAAGCAACAGATAATAGAATACTTCAAGGTCATGATGATGGATTATTAATTTCATTCAAATTTATATATAGTAAAACAGAATGCCAGCTGTTATGGAGACAAAGAAAACATGGAATCTGATGCTTGATGATCAGAAAGTTGCCTTCTCTTTACTCTGGTTATTTTTAAGGCTGCAAAATAAAATCAGATTTATTCTGATTTCAACAACAGAAATGTTGCCCATAACCATAATCTCTCTTTTTCTTTAGCAATGCATCTTGGCTATTAGACTATAAGGTATAAATCACTAGTTCTACTTTATTAAGTTCTTCTCATTAATTGTTTGCAGAGTGACATCTTTTTTGGGAAGGATGCACATATTTCCCAGACCTTGACCGCAGTATTTCCAGATATTGTCTGAGCATTCTGCAGGAGAGGTAGTCATCTTTTGGTCCAAGAAGGAAGTAAATGCCAGTTTCCTTTCTGTAGCCATGAAGCTTACATCTTCTTTTCCCATAAACTTTCTGAATTGAGGAATGAACCTTTTTGTAAAGGATAGCTTAGGTTTGCATATGTAAGAAAAGGTTTTATTCTTTGGATCTCAAACTTCAGTTTGCAGCCACATATGAGGTCTAAAAACTGGACAACGAGATTTTAACCCTACTTGTATTCTTGTATGGATGATTTTAGACATTTCTGTCTGCAGGATTCAGAATCCTGTGAACTGAGTTTTATGTATTTTCCTCTACCCATGCAGTGTAAATAAACATAAATAGGAAACTGAATTTTGTTTTATACCTTTTCCTCACATACTATCCTCTTTTTTTTTTTTTNGACTATAAGGTATAAATCACTAGTTCTACTTTATTAAGTTCTTCTCATTAATTGTTTGCAGAGTAACATCTTTTTTGGGAAGGATGCACATATTTCCCAGACCTTGACCGCAGTATTTCCAGATATTGTCTGAGCATTCTGCAGGAGAGGTAGTCATCTTTTGGTCCAAGAAGGAAGTAAATGCCAGTTTCCTTTCTGTAGCCATGAAGCTTACATCTTCTTTTCCCATAAACTTTCTGAATTGAGGAATGAACCTTTTTGTAAAGGATAGCTTAGGTTTGCATATGTAAGAAAAGGTTTTATTCTTTGGATCTCAAACTTCAGTTTGCAGCCACATATGAGGTCTAAAAACTGGACAACGAGATTTTAACCCTACTTGTATTCTTGTATGGATGATTTTAGACATTTCTGTCTGCAGGATTCAGAATCCTGTGAACTGAGTTTTATGTATTTTCCTCTACCCATGCAGTGTAAATAAACATAAATAGGAAACTGAATTTTGTTTTATACCTTTTCCTCACGTACTATCCTCTTTTTTTTTTTCTTTTTTTTTAATTATAGTCTCTATAATGCCCTTCATTTAGTCTCTACATTACCCTTGGCTCGGTCCTGAGCCATTTGTAATTTTAATTCATTAGGTAAATAATTCAGCTTTACAATAATTGTCATTATNAGGGTCCCACCTGAACAATTACTACTAAAAGCATTGAACAAAGGAAATTTGTGGCATTTCTGGGGCGTTTTAGCAGAGGCAGGACCTCCTTGCCTCTGGCATGGCTTTTTTCTCTTTACAGTTTGTTATTCTTGTTGTTAATAAACCTTTTTTGTTTCCAACACTGCCTTAGATGCCATCCCACTTATTTTCATGCCATTGGGGATTGCAGGACAAAACCAAAAGTGATAAACTCTCTGAGAGCTCATAACACCTGGCTCGAAGAGTATTTTATCAGAAATATGCTAACATTATCCATAGGTGACCTTTCAGGTATGAATAATACTTGATGTCATAATTAAAAACACCTTTAACTGTTAACAGAGTTTGTGCACTCTTTCTGGTAAATTGAACACAGTACTGCATTCTTTCCTATCAGAAAACACCATAGAATTTTTTTTCAGTCAAGACTTCTAATTCATTCAATTTGAATGAATTTATTTTACTGTCATATTATATACATAATGGAGGCTTGTTACAAAAGTTTAACTTTCTCTCTATATTCATATTTTATACATGTATATTTGTTGTGAGTCATATATATTCATTGTGAGACTACAACTAAAAAAAATATTTTAAAAAAAGTGTAAACTTATTTTTATTCACACTCTGTGTTTTGACTACATGGAAAATGTATTGGAAGAGACGGAATGGTCATGCCTATCTCGGTTTGTTTGCACTACTATAAATTCTATACAAATTCTGGTTTATATTTCTAATGTGTCTACTTTCATTATCTGTAGTTTCATTTTTTTGGTAGATATGTAATAAATTACAAATCAGTCTGCTTTCCAATTTTTTTTCATCACAATTTCATTTATCTTCTTGGAAACTAGACTCCTAGTATATAGACTTCCCTCCTTTCTCTGGTAGTCATTAACTATTCTGATATCAGATTAGGGATCAGTGAGGAAAGGCTATACTATGTAAACTCCTGTGTTCTTTTTTCTCATTGCTGAACCTGAGTACCCTCAAGAAGATTAAGCAATGCATCTGTGTACCTGTCATACATAATCCATGCTCTCATTCTCTGCCCAAGGAGAAGAATTCTGTATGTAGCAGAGTGGTTCATTCTGACTCCAAGCTCACTGCTGGAAATCCGTTAGAGAATTTTTTGGCACAGCACTATCTGCTAATTACTCTAGGACAATCATCAGATGCATTCCCTCAAAATAATGACCTCTACAACCACTCCCCCATCTTCTCAGGCTATTCTCTTGGTCTTTTGTTGCTTTCATGTTATGACAACAATGAATCCAAGATAAATAGCTTAATGTACAAGTAGAAGATACTGATCAATTCATTTTCAGTAAACCAAAATATCTGGTTTCTAGCAAACGCATTATAATGTTTCATTCTGATCGAAAATTGGCCAAAAAATGGTAAGACTGCTTTTCTATGTAAATGCTTATATTCAGTCACATCACAAGATATTTCCAAACTTCCTTTTTCATACCACTCAAAAAAACCAAAACAAAACAAAACAAAAAAGAAGAAACAACAAAAACCCCATCATTTCATCTAAAAGCAGTATTTTGACAATATACTGAAAATAAAATATAATCCAAACAACAAATTATTTAGAAATCCAATTCTATTGTAAGTCTGCCTAGAATTGTAACCTTTCGCTGAGAAGGTAAATCAACTTATCTTGATTTCTTTTCAGTGCAATCTACATTTTATTGTACTTTAGCGTACTTTATACTTATTCCATATAAGAGAGTTAAGTTTTATAGCACAAAAGAAATACAACTGTTTGACAGGATTTTCTGGGTTGTGGTTTAAGATTTTCTTTACCTTGCTGATTTTACTGAAGATTCTTGAGGGGTGCCCAAGAATCCTCTGAGGAATCTGAAAGTATCACTGTTCCCAGGTAAGGACAGCCACAGCAGCCTTAACATCTGTCAACCTTTGTAGCAGCCTCTAGTAGTACTTAAGAAGATCACTGCTGTCCTTGATCACAAAGTGCTTGAAGCTTTTGTTTCTTCTAACCCTTGATCAGGGAAAATCAGGCACCTCTATCACCTCTAACAGGTTGTGATCGGTTTGTACATCAATTTGGGAAAAGAAGAAAACTAGAAATGTGGGGGATTAGCAGGTCTTCTCAGACTGGTTTTTGCATCCTCATGAATGGCAGTGATGTACCGCAGGGCAGCATCTGGCAGTTGTTAAAACTGTCCCTGCAGTTTTGATGCCCTCAACCCAGGGGTGGTTCAGGAAGAAGGAGCAGCTCTGCAACAAGACTGAAATCGTGAGGGAATGCTGTCAAATGAAGCAGCTGAGCTGTGCTGATTGATTCTGAAACCCAGAAGTGAATAAAAAGCAGTCAGTTATGGCAGTCTTCTTGCTGCAGAGGATGAAGGTCGCTGTCTGTTTTCCTGACCTGTCATCTAGGGAAGTTTCCCACTTAGCAAAGAGAATTCAGTGAAAAAGTAAGATGATGACCCAAAAGAAAATAAGAAAGTGGTGGACAGGGACTATGTGAGTACAAAGGTTCTAAAAATTGACAAGGCAGGACTCGAGTGGGATTGCCCCAAGCTATACATGTCAATTTTAGATCAGGACCAAGAACATCCTTGTTGATCGGTAATTCTTGTACCAGTCTTTATCAACTGAACACAATTATTTCAAACCATTACTGTACTGTTGTCACTTCAAGAATCCATACATAACTTAGCCTGTTTCCTCAAGAAAAAGTGTCAGTACTTTCTCCATTTTTCTTACACTTACCTCACAATTCATGTCATGAGAGTAATTTATTGTGATTTTTAAGTGATTCATTCTTTGCAAAAATCACCCTTGCTTCAATTGATAACTTTAAATAATTAGCTAGAAAAGTTGTTTTTCAGAAAGAAATCTGTAATCATTGGAAATGTGACAGAGTTAGATACTGCCTAGCAGTTTGACCTGCTGACTTTCTTGGTACATTCAAAAGTAAACCCATTTCCCCCAGGATTTTAAATACACAAGGATTAAATGATTTCATGTAAAGTGATGAAGATTCGTTCTTTATTTGATTGGACTATTTAGACAGTACAATATTAGCTGGAATGCAGTTTTGACTTTTTCTTAGCAATTACAGCCAATGGCTATAAAAGAATAATAATAGTAACAATAATCCAGTACTAAAAGTTCCATTTTGCCCCTTTGTGAAAGCCTAGTAAAAAGATTCATAGAGGCTGTACAGTCACAGTAGAAAGTGAAATATAATGCCAGATCTTTAGTCACCTACTAAAATTCCACTAGACTTGAATTGTTTGCTCATGTGTATTTTCAGTCTTCACTTGTTATTGAGAAACAGAAAACAGTGTTTGATATCAAGCCAGGGGATAAAATTTCACCTTATAAAAGATGCATTTATTCAATATATACAGTACAACAGCTATTCAGTTTTTATTTAGACAAGTTTCAGAATACACTGTTATTCCAGAAAAAAAATTTAAAAGAGAAAGTTCAAAAGCATAGTTAACCATCCTCAGTATCTCCAAATAACTTCTATGCTAATTTAAACATTAATTGCTATGGGGCTACTGCTGATCACTGGTGATTAAAATATTTCACATAAAACCTTTTTCAACCTTTCATTTACTGGGAAAGAACTTTGGAATTGTTCAGGATTTTTGTCTGGAGCTAAACTGACAAAGTACAGTTCCTATTTAGGAAACTAAATTAGTTTCTGAAGCATAATTTCTTCGTGAATCTATCTATAGTGATAGATTCATACTTGAAGTCTGATACTGTGTACTAGTAAAAAATGTGTCAAAGTGATGGATCTGTCATGGTATGAATCCTAGGACAACAGGGACAGCATTGCCTCCAAGTGGAGAAAAGAAGGGAATATGTTAAAAGATTGTGTTCTAGTTTAGCAAACCCAGGGGCCAAAATGTCTAACCTTGAATACAGCCACGTTAAAAACTCCTCTTTCTCTACTTTGATGTGGTCTTAATAACCACATATGCTCTGTTTAAGCATCATCCTCTGTTTCATCCCATTGTTTCACTTTAAGCAAATGGTGGAATCCATTGGCCAAGCCACTCTACAGTAACAGTAATTTTTTACTAAGATACATTTTCAGTTTAGGAATCACCTTGAAGAAATCATTTTCTTTCTACAAGAAAAGCTTTAAAACCTCTTCTGAGCTCTTTTGTGACTGTATACAGGGGGAAAATATGGGTGTGGCTTCAGTTTTGTGGGTGTGGCCGAAGTTTTAAGTTTTCCTTATTAAAATTTATCTAATGTTGAATCTTTATTTTTTCACTTGTGTCTCAAGTAGGAAAATTTAAAGATGGAAAATTTTTTGAAAAGTCCATTAGTAACAGTAAAGGTTCACTACACATCAGCATGAGGATGTGTTCCATTGCAAGTTTAGTAAATGCTCTCTTTTAGGAATTTTCAGCTCCCATGACAACATTATTTCCACCTAGCAGAGACAAGCTTCCTTGGAACTATGACAAATTCACAGTTTCATATGAAGTTAAATCCCAGTAAATTATTTCACTTTGAGGTTGTAAGACACTCAAACGTTGCCTTTTGAATACTTGATCCCTGGAAGTGTTCAAGGTGAAGGCAGATGGGACCTTGAGTGACATGGCCTATTGAAAAATGTCCCTCTGCATGAAGTTGGAGTAGACAATAAAGGTTTCTTCCAACTCAAACCATTCTATGATTTTATGGTTTTCTGTTGAGTTATTTTGACAGATATCAATAAAACTACATTTGGAATATGTGAAAATATATTTTTTAGAAATATTTCTAAATTTGAACCTCATGAACTTTTGGCATGATGTTAAAATAAGACAGCACTTTTAAAACATACGGCCCAAAAAAACTGATGATAAACTATCTGAATATCATTATATATAAGAATTTTTTTTTCGCATGGTCTTCTGTGATAGTTTCAATGTACTAGAGTTTATGTTTTGATCTCAATAAAAAATCCTGAGGCAGTCAAGTATTAACTTCAATCAGTATCAAAGATTTTACTTCCATGAAAATGGATTGTTTGTAGAGTATATTTTAATATTTCAGGAGTCCTGCATAAATAAGAAATTTATTAATCAATTAATCATAACCAAAGGATTAATTAAAGGCAGTAAAGTCAAATCACATTCTAAAATAAATTCATCTTTCATTTTTTCCTTGAAGAGACTAAAAAATATGTACTTGAGACAAAACTATATGATGTATTAAAAGAAGTTGTATGCCTTTTTTTCCCTATAGAAAAACGTTTTCAAAACCCCTACAGAGACCTCTGTGAAATTAGTATAGGAGGACAAAGATGAGAAAATACAGATCAGCTTAAGAGTATGGTGTTTGGCAATCAGCTTTTTGTACTTTATATTTATCTGGCTTGAAAAGGTGTTCTCTTCATACAGTCATAATATAAATTTTCATAAAAATATTAGTATTCAATGTAGGGGGTGGAGGTGACAATTAAGGGAGATGGCTAGATCTACATTTAATAGTAAGCTTATGCTAAACTCTGTGCTTGCTTCATTTCTATATTAACAATACAGACATAAAATTCATGCAATGAACAAAAAGACCAAGGTAGATTGTTGAATTTTCTGGGCTTTACACCATCTAATTCACATTTGTGAACTTATCGCAGTTGAACTTGTCTAATTTAGGTTCACATCAAAGATGAGAAGAAACTCAAGACAACATTTTGTGGCTGGTTGGGATGTGGAGGTAGAATGGGGAGGAAGGAGATTATGGTTGTCAAGCAAAGGCAAACATTAAAGTTTCCACCGTAGTTAAATAGAAAATAACTATTATGACTTTGGAATACCTTTTATCAATGTAATTCTACTCTCCCTTACTCAAACTAATTAGACTAAGATAGTTTAAAATCTACTAATGATTTTGACAACCCTGGCCTTGGAAGGTCCCATTCAAGACTGATTTAATTGATCCTTCACAAAGACCACTGTGTTTTTTTCAAATCAGAGTGCTCAGGTGCTTCCAGATGGGCCCCAGCATGTCGCACAATCAAAATCACTACTCACATTCTCAAAATCATGGTTAGAGGTGCCTATACCTCATTAAGAGCATGTTTATTATTCAGAAGGAGACACCTCGTTGCAATAGGTGATGTGAGTCCAACAGGTTTTTTCAGTAGTGCAGACTACTCTCAGAACAGCAGCAGCAGCAACAGCAAAGCACTCTGCCCTTGGTGACTGCATCTTACAAAGTCATGGCAGATGAAAACTAGCAAAATGAATTCGTGTCTGATGGGTTGTTTTTGCCACGACAGCTGTGCTTTGAAGGTGGGCAAGCCAAGGAAGTTAAGTTTGGCTCATGCAGTGTTTGGCTCCGAATCAGCTCTGTGCCCATACATGTGAATGAGCCAAGCTAGTAGGAATATTTTGGCATTACCTTCTGGCTGTCGCAGTGACCTTATATATCACTTCACGCATTCTCCCTTTTGTATGTGTATAATCAGTTCCAATGGATCGACTAATGTTTTGGCATGAGTTTGCCTTGGCTCTGACTTCAGATTTTCTGGTCTGCTTATACAAGTTCAATCCAGCATGTCTATAAAATTCATTAACATATATTTAAGAATAACTAATATAGATTTTTATGTTCTAGAAAATGGGAAAATGGATAATAGATAAATCTGAAGAAAAGGTGTTGAAAATAAAATAAGCAATGAAATTAACATAAGAATTTCCACTCTTTTCAATGTATCAAAAATGTCAACATAACACCTAATTTTTTTCTATTTGCCCAACGTAGATATTATGTATGTGAAATGTACAGGGGGTCTATGCATATTCATACACATTCATATATTTATATGTAGGGTGTAATATTTATATGTAGGGTGTATGTATGACTGTCTGTCAGATAATTATATAAGAATGAAGAGGGAAAAATCATTGTCAGTAAGTTATTATCAAGGAAAAAGTGGAGTATGATAGCTTTCTTTCCCAAAACTGGATTAAGTTGTTTCAATGTGGTATCATTGGTCTCTACTCAGAAATTGTAGGCTGTAGTTTTAGGACATGTTCTGTTACATAAACTATATTTTCACAGAGTAGTGCCATCAATAACATTTCCTAATGCTAAATTAGTCTGGTTATTAACTTTTTTAATTTAGACATATATACATGTTGTGGTTTAACTCCAGCTGGCAACTAAGTACAACACATCTGCTTGCTCACCACCAACCCCTCCATGGTGAGATGGGGAGGAGAATGAGAAAGGTGAAGCCTGTGCATTGAGATAAGAACAGTTTAATAACTGAAATAAAATAGAAGAAGAAGAAGAAGAAGAAGAAGAAGAAGAAGAAGAAGAAGAAGAAGAAGAAGAAGAAGAAGAAGAAGAAGAAGAAGAAGAAGAAGAAGAAGAAGAAGAGGAGGAAGAAGAAGAGTAATAAGGGAGATAATAAAAAGAGAAAGAGAAATAACACCCAAGAGAAACAAGTTAGGCACAGTACTGTTGCTCACCACGCGATGACGATGCCCAGACCATAACCCTGCAATGATTGGTGCCCCCTCAGCCAAGTCCCCCAGTATAGATACTGGTCACAGTGTTCTATGGCATGGTGGAATATTCCTCTGGACATCTCTGATTAGCTGTCCTGGCCCTGCTGCCTCCCAGCTTCTTGTGCACCTGATCACTAACTGATGGTCAGCCCTACTTAGCAACAACTAAACCATCAAAGTGTTATCAACATTATTCTCACGCTAAATCCAAAATACAGCACTGTACCTGCTCCTAGGAGTAAAATTAACTCTATCTCAGATGAAACAAGGACAATATAGTATTGATTAGCATAAAGTAGTAAACGAGTCCCAAGGTTTATCGCTGTGGTATTATATGTACTGGCATAAACTGGTAAATATTCTTAATTATTTTTAAATCTCTGCAGAACTTCCATTATGTGAGGTTGATTTTTTTGGACATGAGGTTTGAATTGCCACAACAAAGCAAGGACAAAAATTCTTACAGACTGATGCTGCTGAAATTACTTCACCTCTTTTCTTTGTAGTAGCATTTATTAACCACAGTGAAGAAATGAACTTCACTGGATTAAATACAACACATAAATATATTCAAAAATCTTTATTCCAAAAAATGCCAGCTGAATAAGAGCCAATAACCCATTATCCCTCAGAAAGTTATATATTCGTTACACTTGATATTTCACCTGAAGGACTTAAACAGGAATATGATTAATTAAAAATTAAATAGGTAAATTCATGAAGAGCTATTATTCTAAAAAATTTCTTCTATTAAATTATGTAAATTATTTTTAATGGTGATGGGAAAATAATACTAATAAAGAAAATAATCATAAAGAAGTTTATTTGTGTTACTGTGCCTTATTTGTGTTACTATGTCTTAACTGAAGCTTGGAGGAAACATCTCTTGAGTTCACAATCTGGGTCCATTTAGTGTCTCTCCACTCTGCTGAATTGTGATAAGAATATACACAGCAGGGGTTATATTGAGGTCACCAATTGATTTCATTTAGGATAATTCACTCTCAAATAGTGGCAACCTATACTGTGACCTTGAGATGGGCTGAAACCAGTAAGCCAATGGCTAACGAGAAAAATAAAATAAAGAACTTGTCCTTTCTCACTCTCTTTAGTGAAAAAGAATGGAAATAATTTAAACGAAAGTAAAAAGTCTCACTTTTTGAATAACTCAGAATCCTGAGAATGAGCTTTCATTGTTTCAACTGGGATAGTTTATCAGCTGCTTTGACTCAAGTTCATCTGGCTAGGGTAGAGTTTAAGCAGAGAAAAGGACATCTCCATTGTGGAATTAAGACCTTATATACCTGAGCCAGTTGCTGAAACATAGAAAAGATGATTCAAAGTCCAAATTAATGTTCTATGTATTACTAAAAAGAAGATTTTAAAGACTATTTACAGAACTTATTTGAAATTTATGACTTTCATTTGAGATAACTTAAAAGTCTCATAATTTGAGATGAATGAATGACCTATTAATTTTGTTCACTAAACAGTTTTTCACTTTATGCACTGAATATAGTTTGCCATACAAATGCAAATCAATATTTTTTGTGTTTAAAGGGAAAAACAGAAAATAGCTTTTTAGTTTTAAAATCCCCACTCAGTGAAATTTTAATTTCTCATGAAAAAAAAAAAAATCCATTTAGAAACAGTGGAAGTGGGAAACTCGGGTTTTTTTCCTGCAAATTCTATTCCTAAGCATTAAAAACTAGTGGACTTCTGGATCCAGGCAGGGTTTTCCAGCCTAGATGGCCACAGTTACTGCCTGGTAGGTGTGGCTGATGTGGTTCCCTGTGTATTTATCAAAGCACCAGAAGCCACTTCCTACTTAACGAGGATATATTGGACAATGAAAGCCTGAGCATGATGAAAATTATATGCCATAAGTGGTGGAGACTCTACAAGAGCTGGCTGGAAGGAACATAATTTTCTTGATAATCGCCTGTATGGTACGGTGTTTATTACCTGTGACTAAAACAGTGCTGATAACACACCAGTGTGTTTGGTGTGATACCTGTTTCTCACTATATCGCTTCAGCTGGGAGATGAGCAACGGGCTGAGAGAGAAGACTGCTGGGACAGCTTACCCCAGCTGACCAAAGGCACACCCTGTATCCTATTATGTTGTGCTCAACAGTAAAACCTCAGGGAAAGGAGGGCGAAGGAGGCATAAGCAATTCTTGTTTATGGAGTGTCTTCCCAAATAACCATTACACATCCTTTCCAGAAAGTGGCTAAACATCTGCCTGCTGACAGGACTTAAATAAGGACTAAATAAAGGACTTATTTTGCTTTGCTTGCACACAGTGCTTTGTTTTACTTTTTACATTGTCTTTATCTTGATCACTTAATTTTTCTCACTTATGTCCTCCCTGGTCCTGCTGGCAGGGGAATGAATGAATAGCTTTGTAGGGCTTAGCTACTTGCCATTTTTCTCCAGCACCCTTCTGCCTTAATTATTTTGGTCCTGTAGGCTCATGATTTAGGCTACAGACTGTGATTGGCTTCAGAGTTTTCATAATGTAAATATTTTGCATCTCTTTTAACCTAATCACCTGGGTTATTCTTTGTAGTCAATGAAGAGAGACAAGTACTTTGAAAAACTGATTTATCCTCTCATTAAATAGGTACATAACACATAGGTAGAAAGAAATGTACTTTGATGGTGCCTCCTTTCATTGACCATGGAAAGAATGTAATTGAGACCTAAATTAGAGTGTGCTTGCAACATGTTACCTAGAGGACATGAACTCAAGAGTGCATACTAAGGCTTCATTCCTTCAAAAGATTTAGACCCCAGTTATCTTCATATGAGGGAAGTCAGGAAAGTACCTCAATACTTCCAAGGGTTCAGATTAAAGCCATTTTTGTCTGTTTCCATGGTTAATAGACAGTTCTTTCACCAAAGGTTCATGTTTGCTGACAGCATACAACTACATTCATATGGCTTCATAAGGCTGAACACTAAAGTTTTAAGTGTTTATTCACTTCTGTATAGTATATGGGATTCTAAACTTATGAAAATGTAGACCTGACTTACATGAAGTGAATAATTTTTTTGCTTTCCTTTAAACTTTGTTTTTCAAACAAACATTGTCCTCCACCCATCAAGGGAAAAAAAAAGCAAAAAAATAAGCAAAAAAAAAAACCAAAAACCCAATGAAACCATGAAACCAAACAAAA
>VXBU01018255.1:225299-288286 GCA_013400315.1 Bombycilla garrulus | reverse complement strand
AAAAAAAAAGAAAAAAGAAGAAAAGGATTTGTGTAATTTTAATGTAAGATGTTTATCCTTTCATACACGTCTTATGCTACTTAGAATTGTACTGTGGCATACACTGCAAAGCAAAGTACTTAATGCAAAAAAACTTTAATGGATTGAGTAGAAGTCAAAATCAATGAGTGCCCAAACTGGTTGGTAAAAAACATTAAGAAACATTTTCATCCTAAAAAATTTAGGATGACGAGAGAATTCTGAATCTCAGTCTCCTTGAACTCACCATGAAAGCTTGTTCTTCCTTTCACTGATGAGACAGAATTTTGTCAGCACACCAAAATCAAGTGTGACTTCTGTAGTGGTGTAAATTTTACATTAGTAAATTGATTTTGCTGCATGTGAGTTTGCGATGATTAGAAACTAATGGGTAAAACAAATAGGATTTAGCTGGCAAAAGAAAATTATGAAAGGATATTTGAAAGGACACAGCAAGCTTTTGAGATGTTTTAAATAAATTTGCACTAGTATACCTGAACAATTTCCCAAGTGCTTCCATGGAGGATTTAGGAAATTTCAAAACATTGGGTAAGGACACATTCCTATTTTTGAGGTAAAAGAATAAATGGAAAATTATTGACCTTTCAGTTCTATTTTAATTTGTCATGTTAACCAAACTAATTCTAAGGTTAAGACCTCAAAAAAACATGAAGAAAAATAACGGTCAGCATCAATTTTCTGTGAATATTTATGTCATAGCAATTTAATTTCTCTTTGAGATAAACACAAGTGAGGAGGAATAATGAAGATGCAGAAATCGTACATGTAACTTGATCTAGGAAGAATTCTTTTGCTCTGATGATGACTTTCATTATATTCTCTTAAGGTAAACAGGGATATCTTCAAATACATCCTGTGGCCAAAAGAAAGAATTACTGCATTCCTCATGCCCAGCCACTAACCTTAGAATGAAGCAGGGGAGATGGAAGAGATACTAAGGGAAGTTTTCTGATGGCAAAGGGAGTTGAACACAGAAACAAGTTTGCGGCAGCCGCAGAACATCCGCTTCCTGGTTTTAGCATTTTTGTTAGGACAAAGGAGATATATTGGTAAACTGAACAAGGCCACAGATGGTTAAGATCACAAAGTTATGGTCATGTGAGCAGCAAGTTAGTCTTCTGTTAATTACAGACAAACAGAACATCCTAATTTAATTTATCTGTATGAACAAATCTACTGTGTAGGATATTATGGCCCTGTGAAAACAACAGATAAGAAGCACAAGCGCCTTTATTGTCTATGTCAGGAATGTCTGTCCATCCATTTAATGCCATGAATAATGAATTCATAAATCATGTAAAGGAAAATTAAAATTATGAAAATACTCCGCAGAATTTTTTAAGGACAGAAATCTCACAAACTACCCTTCCACCGGAGATATTAGTAGAACTAGTATACACATTTTTCAAAGTGAAAAGGTAACAAACAATAATTTCACTGGTGGCAGAAAGTAATTCTTTAGCAATTCATCAGCCAAACCTCAAATCAATAATAAGTTACTCTATAAGCTTGCTGCAGATCTGGCCATTTTTATTATAGTATAATAATAAATACAGAATATTTCCAGAAATTTAAGGCTAAGGAAAGAAGTATTCTCATTAAATATCTATGAATGATCCAGCACTACCTGTTTTTTTCTTCTTCTGTTGCCAAATGTGGACTTGTGAAATTTATAAAAGCAGATAAAAACTGCCTCAGAGGAGAAAGGCAACAGGTAATAGGAAAGTAATTCAGAGGCATAAGAGATGAATAACTGAAAGCAATGATTTTTCTTTATCTAAACTAAACTATTTCCATAGTGGAAAATGATACATATTAATGTAGTGGTATGGTTTTTTACTCAATGCACAAATGTACTTGATATTTTACTGTATTTTAAAAATTGTGTGTTTCACAGTATACTCTTGAACTCAGTTTCACAGAACTGCCTGCTGGAGCTTTATCTAACTATTGCTTATGTCAGTGAAACTGCCTTCGGCCTGAGTGAAGATAATAGCATTACTGAAAATTTGTTAGATTTAGGATTGACTTTTATAATTTTTAAGAAGTGATAGAACTGTTAGATGTTACAGTCATTCCGTATTTCATATTACACTGGAATCATATCAAAGGCATTTCAAGTTCCCTTCAAATTAAAGGGGTTTTATTTTAGATAGTCACCAAAAATGCCCACCATCATCAGGATGTTGAAGTCCTTTTGTAACATAATTATACTAAAATAAACTAAACATACAGAAAATTTTAGTCAAAATAGTAAAAAAATTATATCTACTTGATTCCTGGTGTGCATAAGACATTTTTCCCATAAGCTTTATTGTTTTTATGCAAAACCAGAGATTTATGTAAATTGCATATACGTTAAACCCTGAAAAATTAAATTTTTCTGTGAATAGCCTCTGATTTAATACACGAGATTCCTTATTTCCATCTGAATTTTTTTGCACCTCTATTGTAAAAATAAAGTAAAAATAAAATTGTAAAAATAAAAATAAACATTGTCTGTATACCAGCTAAGCAATTCAGTTGTTATTATGAAACATGGTGTATGTTTCCTGGAGTCTTAAACATGAATTACCTGTCTTGCAAATTTTCTAATTAGTTCAACCAATTTTCTTTCTGTCTTCAGGTAACATGAACCAGTGATCTGAATCTGATGCTGTTAACAAAATGGAGTGCTGAAGAAATGTTTTAGGTCACAGCCTGTTCATAGCATTAGAAAGAGTCCCTTATTTGTTCCCTAATTTATATGTTCTGATTTATTTATTAATTTATCAAAACAAAAAATAAAGAAAAATAAAAAAAAGGATTATTAGACCTTCATAATGATTCACATTTGTTTCAAAGTAACCACTGATGCAGCTGTCAGCCTTCAAGGGATTGTTAATTTTAAATTCAAGATTTCAGTGACAGAAAAAAAGGCATTTCTACAGTGTGATTTGCAATTCTCTCTGAGATTCTTCATGCCTGTATTACACCACAATTTTAATCCCACAATTTTAGTTCATCCAGGGTGATTTCTATTTATTTAAGTCTGAAAATTGTTAATTTTTAGAAAATATCAGATTAATAGATCTTGAATTTATTAATCCATTCTGTCACATTTTGAAGTACATTGCATAGCTTTGCATCTGTAGTGTAGCTCATATTAGATAGTGGAAAATTACTGTAATAGAATCACTGAGTGTAATGCAGAAGTAACCTGTGGAAATACTTATGAGTGTTTTTGTGATACTGAGAAACTAACATGAAGTGCTTGTCAGGATGAAGTTAATTCCCACCTTTAATTTTAGCAGTGAAAAAATTAATCATCACTGAGATACCTTCAATAATCAATGTATTCAAACAGACTATTCAAAACTTACCCCCAGCTGAAAATCCAGACTGTCTTCAGTTATGTTTCAAGTAGTGAAATTTTAGGAAAATTCCCCCAGTCGACTCTGTTCCTGGAAGTCATTCATGCAGGGGAGGGTAAAAGTTCAGACAGGGACACAGCCAGGACAACTGACACAAAAAAATGAGATTTTTTTTGTACCACAATAGCCATGCTTGGCAACAATATGGGAGAGAGTGTTACAGAGAGAGGGATGCTCCAAAGTAGGCATTGTGCAGAGGTTGTTTGGGCACAGGTCTGCCTGTGGGAGTGGTGAGTGGTTTTAAGTTTTTTACCCCAAGCATTAAGCTGTCTTTTTCTTGTTCCATGAGTCTTTTCTTTTTTTCTTTTTTCCTTTTTTTTTTTTTTTTTTTTCCTGACTCTCTCTGTCAACCCTCTAGGGAAGCAAGTGAGCAAATGTACTGGGATCAATCCACACCACAGGGGAAAAGTAGTTTTGTACCAAAATGGAAACTCCAAGGGAATCATGGTTGTTACATTCAATTCCACTTCTCAATTTTATATTTTAATACTTCAGATAAGTTTGACATTACTTATTCTCAGTTATTATGTTGGTTATTTTTTATATGCTCAAATAACATGATGTTATATGCATAAATCATGACGTTTTGCACATAAAATGTGTTCAATCAGTAATCCCACAGATTATTATATGTCTATGCAGAGGAATTGTTGAGCTATTACATTCCTGAAGGATTTTATGTTGTCATAGCATATGTAAGATTTTCTAATATTAGCCAAGCAAAGATTTAGTATTGGAATTGATTTGCACATTTTTAGAGTCTGACTCCATTTTTTTTCACTTGCTGCAGGGTCCGTCTTTGAGTCAACAACCATTTCCATTGTGAGAGTATCTGCTATAAAGAAGATAAATGTAATGTTATTTGGATTTATTTATAAATGGAAATATTAAGATTTTAAATGAACCTTCATATATCAGCATACGTTTCTGCAATTTTATGGAAGATTATTTTACGCAACTTAAAGAAAAAGCCTCGATGCTGCCATAAGCTTGTTCATGGGACAGTCTTACCCCATGAAAGCAATTTAAAGTGCAGTCAAGAGGTGGCCATGAATAGTGTATATTCAAGCCTTGCATTTTCACCTCCCTAGGAAGAGAGGATAGTCTCATTGCTGTGAAGCAGATGGTTGCTGCTGACAGAGACAGCACTAGAAATCACAGAAAGATCCAGAAATAATGCCTTCTTCAAACATTGCCTTTAAGGAAATTCTAAAACTATTCACAGTGCACTATGTGCTCTGATAATGCAACATGCAAAGCCTTTGCACTTTGGCTTCTCATGAAAAATAGGTCTGCACATCTCTCAGCCAATTTCAGTGAAATTGTATAGAGGAGTCTCAATTCCAGTGCAATGCCTGAACAGAGAAGACAAGACCTGTAATTACCCTGTATTTTTTGCTTAAAAAGATACAGAATGAGTTAATGACAAGAAATGTTAAAGAAATTTATTTGATATGATAAAATGTTTCCTTTCTTCTTTGTGAAGCATTGTTAGACACAGGGCAGCAGAAAAGAATGATACCATCCTCTAATTTCTTCCTTTTCCAGTTCATATGCAGAGAAAAAAGTGGGGAGGTAAATTCTGAAGCATTTTCATTTTCATATCTCCCTCTTGGCTTTCTCAATGAGAAAAGAAGTAGGATTAGGATATTTATAAAGATAAACAAGCAAACAAAAATTAGTTTTCCTTATTAAAAGGATGTTTAATTACCCCAAAGTGAAACATCTATAACATTTAATCTGATAATAGAAATAAGGGACAAAAGACCTTAATTAATCAGTGTAATTGAACACAAAATTGAAAGCAGTATCCATTAACTTGGAAAGAAAAATGACAACATAAGAAAGTGCTATATGCATTATTAATTGTTTTAGCAGATTCTATTAGAACAACTGGATTAAAAGGTCCTTTGAAGATGTCTTCATAAGCTCCTTTTCTCAGTAATCATAAATCAACTATAAAATGTTATTATGTAAAACATTTGACATACTTAATTTCAGCTGTAAAAATTATTTTACTTTGTTCAAATCTGTCCTCCCAATATTCAATTTAACTGTTTCTAGAATTTCTTTTTTTCATACTGATTCTTGAAAAAAAATACCATCTTCAGATAATTGTTTTCCAACACTTACACTTTCAAATGGAGAACAGCTTGTGCAGAACATTTCATTCTTGCTACAGCTGTCACAAAATAAAGTCTTCAGGGTGGTTATTTGACATTTTAAAAAGTTATAGCTATCAAAAACTAACCTTTTTGAAATTGAGTATGGAATGTACTATGATGTTTGAACATATGCATATGACTGAAAACCTTTATAACACATACTAAACAGTAGTACTATTTGAGTATCAAAATAGTCATGAATTATCATCCTATCAAGGAACACTGGAGACATTTTTTCCTAAAATAGATGGATAAAATGGCAAAAAATTGAAATTATTTGATCAAAGCTAGACAACATGTACCATAGCACCAGGACTAGAATCTGTCTGTGAAGTCTCCAGATTTCTAGCTCTCTGTTCCTTACAGCAGATTGTTCCCTTTTAACTCTGCCCTTTTTTTTTTGTGCCATTGCAATATTTCATTGCACTGTCTTTCTTATTGTGTGAGGCTCCCATGGAGGGCATAAAGAGCAGCACCTCAGCTTTAAAGAAAAGAAAACCAACAAAATTCAATAGAAAATTCTTAAAAGAAATAATCAAATTCTGAGGAATTTAGAACTACAAATGTAGAACTTCCATTTCAAAACATGCTACCAGCTGGTATTTTCTACCAAGCTGAAATGAGAAAGATACAAGATCATCGGTAAATCTTGTTTACTCTACAAACCACAGATATTATTTCTTTTAGTTGTTATCACTTAATAATTTCATCACTTCTTTTTCTCATAAAGATATTATGATATTGAAAATAAAATGCTTTATCCTGTGAGAGCAATTCTCAATGTGTTAGATATTTGTCTGTTTGTAGCTTGGAGTTTCTAGGCCAGGAGATTCAGTTTCCCCAATGGTTAAGCAGCAACTCATCTGGGATTACACAACACACATTTAATGCTCCCGAAAGCACAGAGACAGAATAGATTTCATTTCACAAAATACAAGTAAAGCTGAAAATTTCATCAGCAACTGCTAATTCAACCTGTTTGCATTAGCTTGCTGAAAGTGTAAAAGCCTGTCGTGCAGCAGAATTAAAATAGAATTAAAACAGTCATTTCACTAACACTGAACTTCATTCAAGAGAGGATGTGTTTCTCACTCGCTGTGTGTGGCAGTAACTTATATTTTCAACAGCACACAACACTTGACAAAGGCAGGGAAGTGGCAACAGACAACAAAACAGCATGCTGCCTGCCAGGATCTAACAGAGAGGCCTCTTGAAAAGCCCAGTGACACATCTACCCATGCCGCCTGGTTCACTGGTTATGATTTTACTCCACAAATCGGGAAATCCAGTAGAGCTTTTACAGTTTTGACACAAAAATTATTACCTTTAATTTTTCATTCATATTTCAAGTACAAATTCTTTGGACGGACACACTAACACACATGCAGATATGAAGATTAATTGTACAGGAATTTATGAATGAATATATGGGTAATTGGAAGGATAACAGTGATGTACCTGAGGATACACTTGGAACTGCTGACATTAGATCACAGCTGAGTAGCAGATATTAGAACAGTATAAAAGATTTTAGAATAGTTTTAGTTAGCATACAAGCACTGTGTTGAAGTAAAGAAATATTGATAGCAGTGATGTCAATGTAACCATTAGATATTAATAATATGCAGTAACAACAGTATAATTTCTGTACCTGTGATATCTATGGATTGATATGTATCTAAAATGGATCAGTAGATCATATTTTCACAGACTGATCTATTCAGTGTCACTCCAGAAAGGATGTTTCTCAGATTAGTTTGTCATAACAAAATATTAGTTGTTATCAGGAAACAAAGCTTGGGGGCTATTGAAGAAAATCAAAACTTTGAAACAGAGACTCTGACAGTGTGAGTAAAGATCATGATGTAGGCCTTGAGAACATGATACTGTTCTGCCCAAGGCCACAAAATTGTGTCACCAATGTTCAGTTGCTATTCACTGAAGACATGAAGCCTTATTAACTGGGAATAAAAAAAATGGATTTGAGGAAAGCAAAGAAGCAAAGAATGAACATGCAGTATACATAAAACATCACATACATAATAAGACTAAGCAGTATGTGAAAATGAGGTTCTGCGAATAAAGTAGATGGTCAGCAAATATGTAAACAGCGTTTTAAGTACACTGAAGAACAAGAAGGAAGAAATCCTCCATCAATAAAAAATGTTTATTACCAAATGAGCCAGGATGTTGACAACTCACCATACTTGCACATCTTCTTCCTGGGGAAGACTAGGGCCTTTGACCTTAGCATGCTGGGCAGGCTTCAGGGTGAGCCTAAAACCAGAGAGGAGGGTTGATACTAAAGTGTTTGTCTTTATCAGCTTCAATTCTGTCATTATAAGCTGTTATAGTAATTAATTGTGACTGAATTAATAATATCTTCTTCACTTTAATTAATCTAACAATAAATCCTCAGTTCTGTATATAAGGTGTATTCCTTAACTCACATAAATTACATGCGGTCTTTGCTCTTGTACCGTGCCCTTGAGCTCATTTGTAATTTAGATGCAGCACTGCAATGCCAAAATACCAGAACATCTGAAAGTACACGCTATTTTATTCACATTTTAGCATTTATTCTGAGTATTCTTGCTTTAATTAATTTAAATCAATCCCTTGAAAAATAATTTTCAATTCTCAAACTGAATTATTCTATAGTAGTCTCATTAAATATAAATGCAATTTCCATTCATACCACATATTTATTTCCCAATATTGAAGACTCTTTTAAAATCTTGCTGTGGCATTCTTTGGTTCACATTATCATGCAGACATTTTTAACATCCTTCACATATGCTGTCAGGTTGGGAAGCATAGCTGTGGCTTGTGATCATTTCATCCATACAAATAAAGCATTGGTTTTACAGCATGTATTTTAACATTATGAATTTCAGAAACTCAGGAGACAACCAGATTCATTTAAGATTACTAAACATTTATGGGAAGAAATTAAGATTCAGTTTAAAAATCACTCATCACAAAATACCTAATACACTATTTTGATATTAAAATTTTAAAAACTGTGAAATTAACCCAAAAATAAGACTTTCAGAGATTTATAATATTATTTTTGTATTCCCAAATCACCCTACAGGTGAATGCTGATGTATGCTAATAGCTTGACATAGTTACTGTAAATTAAAAATCACTGACAACTGCACACCAGTATAATGAAAATCTGGTAAATCAGCACAGCTCTGTAATGTACGCATTTTGCACTGCTGATTTATATGTGTGATGTCAATGACTATCTCCTGTTCCAAAAGCACTGGGTACATTTTGGGTACAGGAAAAGTAGTCCATTTCTAAAAATAACTGATGAGGGTAGCCTCGTGTGGCTTAATCAAAAACAAAATATAAACAAGTAGATAAAGAAATAAAATCACACTATGAAACTGAAAAAAAATTAAAAATCTGGGAGAAGAGAACAACACCCATCTGGCTACAACCTCCTTTCAGGGAGTTGCAGAATGTGATAAAGTCTCCCCTGAGCCTCCTTTTCTCCAAACTGAACAATCCCAGCTCTCGCAGCTGCTCCTCACCAGACTTGTGCTCCAGCCCCTTCACTAGCTTAATTTCCCTTTTTTGGAAACCATATGTTTTATTTGGGGTTTTTTGCAAGAAAACAAAGAAGTAGATCCATAGAATCATTTGCCATCTACCTTGAGTTTCATAATACTGTCTCCTTCAAATCCTTCTAAAAATCCTGGTCATTCACTTTGAATAGATGCCTAAAAAATCAACTGCACCTAGGACTAGGCTTCTAGCTAAGATATCTCTCATCTGAGTGCCTGAATATCAACAGTAGCCTGTAGTTTCACTAATGTTTAATAGTCTTCTTATTAACTTGTAAAAAAGTAAACATCTCCAGAAAAGAATATTTTATTTTATTACTCTCATCCCTGTAGTTTGGTTTGAGTCACAATGGCTGACAAACATAAGAACAGCACAGTGATCCTTTGTGTCACCACCCCATCCTGGGCAGTAATTCTTCCAATGCAACCATAGATTTTGCATAAGCCATGTTAGCTGTTGCCCATTGTCCACATTCCTGTCTTCATAACTTCTAAGCAGGATGAAATGTGAGTGTTTAGCACTCAATGTCAAAGAGGGACTGAGACGGCTGTTTTTTTCCAATCAAAATTACATTATATTTGCAGGAAAATGTGCACATACTGGCTGCACAAACAGTTATTCATTTTGAGATGAATACAAAGGAAGAAATGAGCAGCCCATTCTTTTCTACACCATTCTTTTAAAGACTGAGCTGCTAGGATGACAGAAGCGAGGACAACAATGAGAAATTCACAGATTACAAGACACAGGCTGTGCACAGTTCTATAGAAAATCAGAGCTATAATTTACAGTTTAAGCACCTAACTCTTTCTTTTGCCTATGTCAGCTGAATTATGCATTGAATGTGTTCTGATTCATTTTTTTTCACATAAATGTGGTGGGGGGATTTTGATCTATATGGTGCTCTACATCACTGCTGAGTGGCTCAGGCCTCTTCTGGTTTCCTTGTGTAAGAAAGGCAGATTGAATCCCTAGTATGCAAATTACTGATTGAAATATTAAACTAATAGTCTGATTTCATTATGCAGACTTGACACAAATGAGATCAATGTCATGGATTAAATTAACAAGTAAATAACTTAAAAGTGATAATAGATGCTTCCATCACCCCCAAAGCACTTGAGATTAAAACAAACACCAGGTTTTACATCTGTTTTTCTCCTTGTTGTTAGATAGACTGATCTGAAGAAACTAAAATGTGGAGTTGTTTTCTGATGGTAGACAGACACCCACAAAGCTTCCAGTTTTACAGAGGTAAAGTACAGCTGCAGTCCCTGTCTCAGCATTATATACTGGGACTTACTGTGCCTTAGTGAACAACTTTAAGAAGGAAATAATTCTCCATTCCTTTGGGACCTACCATCAGATTTGTGTTTGTTCACAGATGGTTTCATGAACTAAACAGAAATGCAGCCATACAGCACTTATGTACCACAACCCCTTGGGACTGGTAGAGGGATAGGAACTAGGATCAGAAACTTGCTCTCCCTTAAGAATCTAACACAGACAACAGCAGAAACTTGGAAAATCTTCATAAAATTTCACAAATCCTCAGTGTAAGAGACTCACACACATTTTATATTCACTATTGAATAGGTATCCAGGCTCTGTTTGCACACCTGACAAGCACATCACTAGCTTTTCAGTGAAATGTGGAGAATGAAGTTAGTTGTCTCATTCTGTTTTTTCATAATTTTATTATTTTTTTCCAAGTTGAAGAGCTGATTTTCTTTAATGAATGTCTTTGAACAAGTATATGTCTTCCCTATATTAATTTGACTTTAATCTACAATCCTAATTTAAAATCAAGTGTTCAATATGTTAAGGCTAGTATTAAGCCTTGTGTATCTATATAAAAAAGAAACAGCAAATGAATACAGCATTCCAGAGAGGTAATGCGAGGTCTCTTTTGAAGATGTGATTCATAATTCATTCCTGCAGTATCACTCTTTATATCCCTTCCGATATATCAGCTTTTAAAGAGGTCGTTATACCTTAACAGTAGCTATTTCCTTCTAAAAAATACAAGAATATCGTTACATTAAACACAAAAATATGATTTAAAAGTTCTTGTTTCTGTTTAATTTTCCAGCGTGCTACAGATGTACAAACCTCTCCCCTCTCCTCAGGACGCCTAGCCCAGCCCGCACGGCGCTGCCGCAGCCAAAGAGCTCTGCTGCCATCTGAAGGCAGCACCGGCAGCGCCCGGCAGGACGAGCTGATGCTCCGAGCGCCCGCTCGTCACAGAGGCCAATTAACCTCCCTGTGCCACCCACCAAATGCCACTTAGGTCCTTATGCCACTGAGGAGTCTGTGCGCAGATTACGATGGCAAACGGCACATTTAGTGCTTTCAGCTTTACTGGGCTGCCTGAATAATCCTCAAAATGACAAATCACTGTCTGCACAATTAATTTTCTTTCTGTCAAGTCTAGAAAGATGAAAGATTTTGGGGACATCGTACAACATGTCAAGGAAATGCCAGCTGTCCCCATAACATCTCAGTGCTAGCAATGGAGGGAGATTGATGATTCGTACACAGTGCTGTTTTTCTTAACGTTAACAAATCTGAATTCCTCAGCAGATAAAGTAATGGAATCTGCCAGTCAGCAGGAAAATACTCAGAGCAGCAACAGATATTTAAATAATCGATATTGTAACACTTGAAGGTGATTGCAAGAAACAAAAGGAACTTAAATTTTCACACAATAAAAGAGATATTCCTTTTTCTCATTCCTCATGATGGCTGTACTAAAGACAATCACAGAGAAAAACTTTTAAAGGAATAAAGATATGCTTTTCTTTCACAAAGAGAAGTATTTCTTGGCAGGTATTTCAATTTTATATCTATTAATATTTGATATATATGTGCCACATATTTAAAGCAACAGAAAAATTCTCAGAGAATCAAGCAGCACACTTCAATTAGATATGCTGACATTAATGAGTGACACATGAATTGCAAGAATACTCCTTCAACATTTCTAAAAGCTTATATGCATCACAATGTAGACTGAGTCCTGATGGTTTAGTATTATTTTCTAAACCTGGGAAAGGTCTTCCAGGTCATGAAGTAATAACAGCAGTATCTCCCATGCTTCACCTCATAAACTTACCAAGATGCTGTTTGATTGAAATCTCAAGAGAAATCAATGAGCTCTATCAACAAATATATCTAAAAAGGAGCAGTACTGCATCAAAAAAAGAAAGTGTGATGCCTCAGAAAAAGCAGACTATGGTTCTTTTCTCTTGGGAACCACTCTCAAAGATTGCTGTGGTTTCTGGCTTATAGTGGGACTGGAAGTGCCCTCACAGTACTCTCCTTGAACCTCCCAGGTAAAGGGATCTCAATTTTTAAAATACATCATATTTATTTTTCCAGGATTTGCAGACTCTTATGAATAGCTTAGATTTCTCTGAAAATTTATTTGTTTTCATCAAAATTTGCTTACAGAAGGCAAAAGCTATTTTTCTAAGTGATCTATTTTCTGCACTTTATTGATTCCCCCATACTGTGAAGAAGTTTATACAGAGTATATATTTGATGTAATAATTTTGGATTTCAGTAAAGCTTTCAGTACTGTCTCTCAGCATCCTTCTGGACAAAACGTGCAGCCACAGCTGAACAAACACATCATAGGATGGGTGAGGAACTGGATAATGGGTGGGGCACAAAGGGTTATGGTGAATGGAGCGACATCAGACCTGTCATTAGTGGGGTTCTGCAGGGCTCCATCCTTGTCCCTGTGCTCTTCAACATCTTCAAAAATACTTGATACAGGACTGGAAGGGATACTGAGCAAGTTCACAGCTGATACAAAACTGGGAGGAGCTGTTGATTCCATCAAAGGCAAGGAGCCCTTGCAGAGAGACCTTGACAAATTAGAGGACTGGGCAATCTCCTTCAACAAGGGAAAGTGATGGAGTCTGCATCTGGGATGAGGTAACCCAGGATGTATGGGACAGACTGGGGAATGAGAGGCTGTACAGAAGTGCCATGGAAAGGGACCTGGGGGTCCTGGTCAATGGCAAGTTGGACATGAGTCAGCAGTGCCCTGGCAGCCAGGAGCATCATTCATGTCAGGGGACATCAGGAACAGCATTGCCAGCCGGGCAAGGAAGAGGATTGTCCTGCTCTTCTCTGCTCTGCTCTAGGGCAGCCTCACCTGAGGTGCTGGGGGCGGTTTTGGGCACTGCAGTATAAAAAGAAAAAAAAGACATTAAGCTATTAGAGAGTGTCCAAAGGAGAGGCATGAGAATGGGGAAAGGCCTTGAGGGGAAGCTGAGGGCACTTGGTCTGTTCAACGTGAAGTACAAGAGGGTGAGGGGAAACCTCCTTGCTGTTACATCTTCCTCATGAGGAGAAGAGGAGGAACAGGCACTGAAATCTGCTCTGTGGTGACCAGTGACAGGATCCAAGGGAATGGCCTGAAGTAGCATCAGGGAGGTTAAGGTTGGATATCAGGAAAATGTTCTTCACTCAGAAGGTGTCTGGGCACTGAACAGGCTCCCCAAGGAAATGGTCACAGCACCAGCCAGACACAGCTTAAGGGTTTGGATAATGTTCTCAAACACATGGTGTGGCTCTTGGGGATGGTGGTGTGCAGGGCCAGGAGCTGAACTGGATGATCCTGGTGGGTTCCTTCCAACTCAGCATAACCTGTGATTCTGCAGTTCTCTCATTCTCTCTCTTTTCCTTTATCCTTACTCTTTGCTATAATGAATTTGAAAAAGAATTTTATTCAGGGCACAGTTAGCAAATAAAACATAAACTGAGCATGTTCTTTTGACTTATACGTGTTCTGAAATTAGTGCATTATGTTTCACCCTCACACAGATAAATTCTGAACATCTTCCATACAGTAAAGGCCACACAAAATTGCATACTTCAGTATTGAAAAGAACTAGTCCTATCACAAAAATTGCTTCTGTCTCCACACCTTTTCACAGGAAGCACAGAATGATGGAAATTATTAAAGAGAGATGCTGAGGAAACAGACCTTTCCCTCTGAGCTTTTCCCTCTTCCCCTGAAGAGTTCAGATGCCCCAGAAAATAAAGTGTCCCAGCTCTCCTCAAGAAAGAATGAGAACAGAAAGATAACTCAAGTAGTCCTCTATTCTGTACAATGACGACATATTATTTTGGTTTCCAATAAATATTTCCAAATCAAGAGTTTTTATGCTGATCTTTCATTATCATCTTCTGGGTGTTACTAAAGGAAAGAGGTGTGCTACATGTACCTTTGGTCTAACCACTAGGAGGCTTTTTATTTTTATGGAAGAAATAGGAGTCATGAGGAAGACCAAAAGAAGGGAAATCTTTGAAAGCAGATAAACTTTGAAGACACCAGCTACAGAAAAACATATTCATATTGTTGATGTTTTTAAACACTTCAGCTGGGATTTGCTGTGAAATTAGGTTAATTGAGATTAAATGTTAGTTTGTAGATGGTTACATGTGTGCTATGGGTTTTAACATTACGGTTATATCTAACACAAGACTGGGTTGCCTTGCTTCATTCTTTTGCAAATACTTTCTTCTTTCTTTTGTCTTTTCACTTTAATTCATCTTTATTTTTCTTGTTTTATCCCTTTATTTTCCAGTTTTCCTTTCTATCAATTGTTTCTTTCTACCATTTTCTTTCTATCATTGTTTTTCTTCTTCCCTCCTATATTTTCGACCAGGTGTCATTCTTTTCATTTCAAATCCCAGCGTACATTTATTATATTAGGTCCTTCATTGCACATCAAACCATGTGTGTAATAAAGCCAGAAATACACAAAGAAGAGTTAACTCTCCCTTTAATGAATTTTAAGCAAGAATCCAGATTTACAAAATGTTGATATATTTCTTCATATATTTTGCTTTTTTACTCTGTCCATGCTTCTTCTCTACACTGAATTTTCTATCAGTCTTCTTTATTTTCATGTCCATCACTGTCACCCAAAAGCTTTTTGTAAAGATTAGAAAAAGGCATTTTGCTAAATTATTTTCCATGGGAATAGTATGCAGCCAAAAAAACATATAAAACTAACATATTCCCTAGATGTATCAGAAAAGCAGAGTTTGAATCCCACCTTTCTGCCTTCTCACTCACAGAGAAAGCTGGAAGTCAGTATTCTCAAACTGAGGTAAGGCAGGCACACACAACTCAGGAAAAAAATCAGTTGGAAAACATTCAGTAAAGATTGAAACCATTTTCTGCAGCAGTACCAGGCTGAAACTCAAAAGACAGAAGCTTCGCTTAAGTTCATTTTTTCCCTGCTGCAGTCACCCCAGCTACAGACCAGGACCAACTTGTCTGAGCTGATAAGATCTGACAAGATCACAGTTTGTTGTGGAATAGCTTCAGGCTACCATTTTTTGTTGTTGCTGTACTTGCAAAGACTTGGAGAATGGTAAAAAACCAATAGGAAACAAAACCCATTTCCTCTACTTAGTGCTGCAGACCTGTAGAGCTGGTTTACTGGCAGAATTAAATTCAATCCATGGTATTCTAACTCTAAAGCAGTATATTTGGTATATTTGGTTCACTAGATTTTCTGATGGAATACAGAGGCATATCTTGAGAGAAGCAAAAAGAAAACGACTGATTTACATCATCTGATAAACTCAATGTCTGCCCCTAAGTATGAAATCTTCCCTTAATGCCCTCATGAATCATTCCATGATTTATAAAAAGAGTTCACAACCTGTAATTAACTGGCAACTGTTCCTTTGAAGAAAATGCACTGCTTACATGCAAACAATTATTTTATTTCATTCATTACTCTCTTATCATATGATTCTTTATCTGGAAATGAAGATTTGGATTAATTTGTTCTAATTTTAGATATGCTGTTTGGGCATATAATTCCTCTAGTGACTTAACTCACATACCTTTTGCACATAATTTTTTATGTAGTGTACGCAATCAGAGTAATGTCTTCTCCTGGCTTTTAGTATTTAATTTCCATCGTAAAACATGAGCAACCAACTTATCATTTCTAGACCATTTTTTTTCAGATGATAATAGTGGACACTGAGATAGTAGTCCCATATCTTCACTGCCCTTGACACTGTTTTAAAATTTAGTCCAGAGCAGATAACTACTTACAGGATGATCTCCTATGTATCACCAGCAATGAAAAATTATTCAGGAATCTTCTGGCAAACCTGGTGACTTTTGTTAAACCTAAAAAATTCAAATTTAAGAACAAAATGTATCCCAGATTTAGGGAAAAAATCACAGCATCAACAAAGATTGGTTGGAAGGAAGTTCTGCGGTCATAAGTATGACAACCTACTCAATGGAGGGCTAGTTTCAAAAATTCAGACAAATTAGGAAAATTTCTATTAAGACTCCACAGTATCCCTGTTCTTGTAATGAAACAGTCTCAAGAAAATGTTTTTTTCCTCATACACTGTTAGAATTTCTCTGTTACAGGTTGTGACCATTGTCTTTTGTTTTAATTATAGAATGGTTTGGTTTGGAATGGGACTTTGAAGATCATCTAGCTCTATCCCCCTTCAGGGGGATTGTTCCTGGAGGGACAACTTCAACTAGACCGGGTTGCTCTGAGCAACATCTAACCTGGCCTTGAACATATCCAGGGATGGGGCATCCACAACTACACTGGACAACCTATCCCAGTGCCCCACCACCCACACAATAAAGAATTTTTTCCTAATATCTCATCTAAACCTACTCTTTCAATTTGAACTCATTCTCTTTTTTCCTGTCACTGCATGCTCTTGTAAATAGTCTTCCCTTATCTTTCCTGCAAGTTTCCTTCCAATACTGGAAGGCTGCAATTAGGCACTCTGAAGGTTTCTGTTTTCCAGACTGAACAAACCCAATTCTCTCAGTCTTTCCTTATAGGAGAGGTGCTCCATCCCTTTGATCAGCTTGGTGGCCTTCTCTGGACTCAGTCCAACAGGTTCATGTCCTTCCTGTGATGGGGACACCAGAGCTGGATGCAGCACTCCAGGTGGGTGTCACCAGAGCAGAGCAGAGGGGCAGAATTCCCTCCCTCGCCCTGCTTGCCATGCTGCTTTGGACACAGTTGGTTTTCTGTGCTGCAAGTACACACTGCTGGTCATGTCCAGGCACTCACCCAAAGTCCTCCTCAGACTTAAAATCTGTTCATCCTCCAGCCTACCATCCTACCATCCCCACACTGGTACAGGGGATTGCCCCAACCCAGGTGCACGACTTTGTACTTGGTCTTGTGAAACAATATGAGATTCCCATGTATGCACTTTATCCTGTCTCGGTCCATCTGGACAGCATCCCATCCTTTAGGATGTGTCAGCAGCACCACTCAGCTTATTGTTGTTGTGTACTTTCAGGAATAGTCTGTCAACATCCAATTTTTAACCTCCTACCAATAGATACCTGAAGATTATTAGACTCTCTGATACATTTCTTCTTGAGCTGAATAAACCATATTCCTCAAGTAGGTCTTGTATGCCTTTTGTGCCATTTCTCAGATATTCTGGTGGCACTTTGACAGTTGCTGCTATTTGCTGATATTTCTGTTTCAAAAGTGAACCATTCTTGATGCGGAGTCATAAAGATGACTAATAGTTTCCCTCAATCTGCTAGCAATACTTTTGATGCTGGTTAGGATTCACCATCACAAAGAAACACACTGTTGATCCATGTCCAATTTATTGTTCACACAACACCCAGGTTCTGTCTCTGCAGCAATATTGCTCAGCCTGGAAAATTTCATGGAGTTGGTCATTCTTCTCCAAGAGTAGGACTTTTCTGAACTCCCTAAGCAATTCCTGGTGGGATAATTTCTCCTTCATATTAACTGTTTTCTGTAAGGCAGCAATTTTGTGTCACCCACAGACTTGCAAAGGCTGCATTCTTTCTCAAGGTCCAGTGCATAGAAGAAAATATTAAACAATGTTAATGTCAATATTTATCCCTTAGAAGAATAATTTTGGTCAAAACGCATAGCTTTGATCAAAAGATGAAGACAGATTGATGCCCAGCTAATATAGAATCACAAAATCATGGCATATGCTGAGTTGAAAGGGATGCATTGCAGATCATTCCAGGAGTTTTTGAGAGAGGTCAGGTCTTTTTGCTGTATTATATTTACGGTCTACAAACAGATCTTAAAAACAGAATAGTAATGTGGATAATTAAAAACAAGCTATTAATGTTTATTTCAGAGACAGGTTAGGAATACAGGAATTCTACTTGCTTAATTATATGAAATGTGACTTTAGGAAGAGTAACTTTTGGAAATATTTTATTTTGTAGCATATCCAAACTATTTTCATCATGTTCCCAAGGAGTATGCTGGGAGTTGGGTATCACTCATACCTAAAGGACTAAAGAAGAATTACCTAACAAACACTTAATCTCTAATCTTTTTCCTGTTAACAGTGTCAAGTTATTCACAGAGCCCAAAGTAAATGTCTTTTGGATTTTATCACCCTTATTTATTTTTTCCCCAGCATGTTAAACAGTGCAAAGTTGCACTGGTATTACAGAATGAAAGTTGCACGTATTTCATTATCTAATATGACATGTCTTTGTGACTGGGCACTGATGCGGCCCTCCAGAGCCCGGCTAGCTCTGAGCCGCCACACTATGATCCAGAAGGGCCACGCTGAGTGTAGGGAACTGTCACTGCAGGTGTTGTGTCAGTGACAGAACCTTAGAGCTTTGGCTCTGTGGAGGCAGACCGCTGTCAAGGGAGCGACAAAGGGGAGAGAGAAGGCTCTTCTGCTCTCTCAGGTTTCAAAGGCAGAGTTTACTGCCAATGAAAAGATGAGAACAAAAGAGCCCCAAGCATAGCTGTGCAACGAGATTTTATAGGGTTACAAATTAAAGGGTGGACATAAACAGTAAACCAATCAGGGAAGCATAGGGGAGCACCATAAAGTGGGGTTTAAAGAACACAATCCAACAGGGACACGGGGAGGAGAAAAAGAGTCACATGGGCCAATGGGGCGTCAAGGTTTAGGGGATTTCCAAGGGGGTGGATATTTCAGGGATTGGCCCATGTGGGGATTGACAAGCAAAGGTCTGGAAGGAGGGGCAGGGTTTGGGTGTTGGATGGGGAAGGTACTGGAATAAGGGGAGGAGACACGTTGGAGGACAGTTTAGGGGAGGGTACAATTGGGGAAGAAACCATTGCAAGCAAACAGGGGGGGAACATAGGAACAAACTACAACAATATAATTAACACTGAAATCAGGAAAAAACATGTGCCACAACAGGGCACAGCTTGCCAAAAAGGGAGTACTAATTGAAAAGCTGTTTGCTCACACAGTGCCAAAAATATAATTCATAAAAGTAACATTTAGTCAAAACAGACAGAAGAATGACTGTCTTTGACTGAGATGCATAAAGACCATGACTAACTCAGTCGTGAAATGTCCATAAAAGGACCATTTTTGGTTTTACTTTCTTGACAGAGAGCATCATACTACAATGAAAAATGCATGTCTGTGTCTGTGCCTCTGCACGTGTGCATATGTATACAATTGATTTCTTGAAGTCTTACCTTCAAATTTGGTAGAGAATGCTCTAGTAAGGCCTAAAATTTAGAAACTCTGTTTTTAAATCTTCAAGGATCAGCTCCTTGGTTTATAAATTCCCCTAAATATAGAAATTAGTTTACATCTATCTTTGCAAGAGCTTACTGCTTATCTGAAACTGTTCTGATTTGTATCCTTTGTCCTTAATATTTAGTGTTTCCTTGACTTCTATATTCAAGAATGGAAAGATATATTTCAGATAAAGGAGGCAGCATCCCTTTGAAACAAAGTATCTTGTGTTTCTGATCAGATAAAAATGAGTGCTCTTTTGAATGCTTGCGAAGGGTAAACATATGTACCATACTGGAATAGGTTTCTGCTTGAAGGTCAGAGTCAGCATATAATAGGCCTCCTGGTGATACATCAGCCACTCCCCCTCCTGGGTTCTGCTCAGAGCCTGATGTGTGCCTTCCCCTCGAAGCATCCATACTCAAAACAACAGCAGCATGCTGAAGGAAATCATATTGTTATCCCACAGAGGTCTGGGGCAATGGAATGCAAAAAGTAGTCCCTTGGAAATGATTGAAGGTGGTAAAATGGAAAAAAAAGTTGTGATGCTGAACAAAGTTGCAACGCTGTTGCTCCTCAGGACAATCACACGTCCTTCTCCATCTTATTTGCAGATTTTTTCCAAAAACTGTCTATTCATTCATTATTTTAAATTGTCTTACACTACAAAGCTGTGGTTTTCAGGAATTTAATTTCTTGTGTGAGTCTAGATCTATTAATCTTGCTGTTTGTACTCTGTTAACAGTTGTCAACATTCTTTGTTGTATTGCAACTAAAAATTGAGATCCTACCACATACAGACATACAGTTACACACAAACACACACACACACAGGCATTATTGATACAGGAAAAAAAAATCAAAATCTATAATCACAAGTAACCCTTAGGTGAACTAGTGAGAAAATGAGTCTTTACACTTTTGTTTATGTTTACTATAAATTTCACATCCTCATAACAGTTATGATTGTAATCTCAAAAAAAAAAAAATTCTATTTGGGATTAAGTGTCTTGAAATCAACAAGGTTAAACCTGGTGAAAATTTCTATGAGAATCTAAGGTTACTGAAATTCACAGTTGTTTATTTCACCTGAAGCAGAGTCTGTAAGGGACCGTTCATCTATATGGAGACCATGTGAAAACAAGATGTATAATAGCCTGCACAATTAGAGGTTAATGAGAAAATCATTAATTTCAACAGGACAACAATTGCATTTTATAGGCTGTGTGATAGTTAATCAAAATAAAACATCTGGGCTGCTACACAATCATGTCATTAATACATATCCCGGTTCCTGATAGTAGCTTCTGGCAGTTTCAATAATTTAATTCTAATTTTTTAAGAATAATTAGAGTCATAAAAAGAGGTACGTGAACTGTACCTTGCCACATAATCTAGACTAAGTAGTTAGCAAAGGAAGACATAAAAAAAAAAGTATTTCCAGTTTAGTTTCTTTTATCCATTTCAATGACAGTTGTATAGACACCCATTCTTTCTCACTCAGAATTTTCTTCAACAAATTTTAATATATCTATACACTGAGTAGTCAAACAAGTGGAGAATATGGAATTTACCCATGTGAAGTAGGTTAAAAATACTGACAATGTTACTATAGGGAGTTGTTAGATAAGGAATGAAATGCGTGAGTTCAAAATCAGATTCAATTTCAAGACATAAGGACAAAGACCGATATTTGTAGAAAGAGAACACATATAAAAGAGTAAAAGATATGAACAGTTACCACTTGAAATACATCAGAAGTTCTACACAGTAATTGTTTGTTGATTTATACCACTTGCTACCATTTTGGCAACAGATGACAAGTTTAATATGGAAATGTGATGAGCTATTTATAGCTTCCAAAGCAAAACAGGAATCACAGATTGCTTAGAGAGATATTTAAATCCAAGATTCCCTGGGAAAAGTGAGTAAGAAAGATTTCGGCCAAGATTATATAAAAATATTATATTAGTTGAATATCAGTTCCAACTTAATTAATATTATTAAATAAGTAAACTAAAATGAAGTAACCTGTAAACAAAATACTAGCAATACCTTTATTTATGGCCAGAAAAAATAAAACATTTACACTCTTATTAACTATAAATTGCATCTATCATATTAGAATCTCTAAGTCAGTTGCTCCCATTCAAGAGGAAGTTACTTGATACTCTTTGGATGGCATATGGAGCATCAGTAGGGTTTAAATAAGTGTCAAAAAAGGTAAACAATATCATAAGAACTACTAAAAAAAGGAAGTAGAGAGCAAAATGCAACATGTCAATATGCTCCTGCTTAAACACATGGTGAATTGACATCTTGACTGCTATGTGAATCTCAGGTTTCCTTTTTTTATTTATCTTCTCAAAAAATAGGCATCAAAGAGAAGCAGCTTTCCAAAATTAATCCTTTAAAAATAGTACCATGAGATAATATAGAATCCAAATATTTATGAGTCTAAAAATAAAGCTGATAAGTTAATAGAAAACATGAAAAACAGGTTCATAAAGGATTATTAAAGGTAAAAATGTCCTGAGGACAGAATCACAGAATGGGAAGACACCACTGTGAGTCCTCTGGTCTACTTCATTGTTCAGTCAGGGTCCTCCTTAAGCACATAGCACAGGATTGTGTCCAGACAGTTCTTGAATATCTCCAGTGAGGGAGGCTCCTCTCCCTGTCTGGGTAACCTGTTCCAGTGCACAGTCATCCCCAATGTGAAGTTCTTCCTCCTGTTCAGGTGGAACTTCCTGTACATCAGTTTCTGCCTGTTGCTTCTTGTCCTGTTGCCTGACACCACCAAGCAGAGCCTGGATCTGTCTTCCTGATATCCTCCCTTCAGGTACTTGTATGTATTGACGAGGTCCCCTCTCTGTCTTCTCTTCTCAAGGCAGAACAGGCCTTTCTTCAGAAGAAAGATGCTCCAGCCTTTTAGTCATCATCCTGCTCCAGGAGCTCCATATCTTTGTTGTTCTAAGGAGCCCAGAATCAGACACAGCGCTCCACATGTGTCTCACCAGGACAGTATAGGGGGGCAGAATAATTTCCTTTGACCTGCTAGCAATGGTCTTCCTAATGCAGCCCAGGATGTCATTGATTTTCTTGGCCACAAGTACACACTGCTGGTTCATGGACAGCTTGCTGTCCACCATGACTCCCAGGTCCTTCTCTGCAGAGCTGCTTTGCTTGAGGTCATCCCCCAGAAAAATAATAATTAAAAAAACCCCAAAACTGACTCAGACAGGAAGCATTTTGAGGGTGTATCTGGGATGGCAACACTGTACAGATCCCCATTTCCCTAAATCTTGGCCATAGTCAGAGACATGCTACACACCAGGACAGTAAGTTTATGTATTTATGGACTTTCTTATGCTCTTAAGTAATGAGAATAGTGAATAAATCAAAGCAGACCTGAGATGTAGTCCTTTGCACATCCATATGCCAGAAACAGATGTAGTTAAATTTTCCTGGGTGTCAACATTAGGAATCACAATATAAAAATCCACTGGTGTATGGATAGGAAATGCATGAAGAGAGGTCAGATTTTAAAAATGTGAAGGCGTCTTCTGGGAAAACAACTTCTATGAAACAATGAAGTCCTAGGATTACAGGAAGTAGCCCCTCCATGGAGGAAAATAACTGCACAAATAATCTTTTTATGTGAGTATACTTAAAATCTAACATTAAACTGGCACCAGAAGAAATATGAAATTGTGTTTTGCCTCCCACAAATCCGTGGGAATTTGCTGCTACCTTGAAGTGAGGGTGCAATAAAGAATCACTCCTGGCTCACTGTTGGGACCTACCTAACAGAACTCTGACTGTGGAAGTTTAAAACGCTATTCACTCCGGTTCTAAGATGTCACACAATTCTCCAAGTTGTGGTAAAAACATAATAATGTTGGTGATACATTTCCTCCCAGATAATTTGTATCTATTGTATAAGTTACATATATCTAATCACATTTTCAGTGAGGAATGGAAGTGAAACACTCATTAATTTATTCACAGTTCATTGACTCTCTGAATGAAATTTAGGATTTTGGCCTCATTTGTGAAAGAGGTTAAAGTCTTGAAAATATTTATTAAATTATTTTACTTGTTTAAGAAGGCTAATTGTGTATTGAAGACACTAGGTTTTAGCTTTCTTTAAAACAAAGCAAAAATGGTATTTTGTTTTAATTTTATAACTAATAAACACAGTTTTATTACAGTCTGAAAAAACATAGAAGTTACTATATTTTTACCACACTTGCCTGCAATGAACACAGTGACATATGGACTGGGATATTTTTTCTCTTGAACTAAAGCAAATTTAATTAGAAAAAAAAATAAAAGGGAAAATATTGGCAAAATAAAAGAAAAGGGGGGAAAATGGAGAAAAGAGAGAGAAATATACACTTGAAGAAGTTCAAAGAAATTCTTCTACTCCAGTCTTACAAGTCACCCATTTAGAAGCTGACAGAGCATTCATATCTTGTGCAGTTAGCCCATGCTGTCTCCCATTGAAATGGAGAAGCAGGGGGCTGAGCAATTCCCACCAAAATCAACTGTAGCTGACTTCAAGCTGTGTTTTCCTACCATTAAGACTTGCTTTGCAGATAAGGTGTAGGAAATACTGATAATCTTTGTAACCTCACCCTTCATACAAATCCTACAAGACTTGCTGAAACATGTGCTTGATTAATGCAGAACTGACTAACCTCTCCAAAATATTCACATTTAAATAAAAATTATAAAGAAGCAGAGAGGTGATGGTATGCACCAGGATTTCAACCTGGATTTAAAATCTTTGCTAAGGATTTTTTGTGTGACCTGAGGGCTTGCAGTAATTGCCCATATGCCTGCTATTATCCTCTAGTAAAGTGTAGAATCCTCTCTCCCCAAGTAGCTCAAACTAGCTCATACTTTCCATGAGTCATCTGACTTAACATAAATTGACAATACATCTTATCTGTTTATAAATCTATACTTCAATATGTCACCCTAGCTTCTCCAAAACCCTGCTGAGCTGCCTATTAACTCCACAGGAGTCTACATTTCCACCAGCTGACGTGTGAAGAGCTGCAAATGCTTGTGGCTACCAACACATGGGAAGTGCTAATTTACACCTGCTGAGCTTCCAGCAAGGTTTTTAGGAGATGTGTTCTTTGCAAAAAATGTTTAGGTCTGTAAGTGATCTGATACCATGCTTACACTACTGAATCAAACACTACCAAATCAAATGCTGCATATTAGACAATCACGGACAAAACTTTCTGAGATGGACTGGTGTTAGTGTCCCTTTATTTCTAGCTGCTAGAGGAAGGAAATACATTCAGAAAATGTGGTAAGGATCGTTATCAAAACATGGCCCTAGTTTCTAGCAAATAATTAGATTTTTACTAGTCACCAGGATTATCCATATTCTGTGATGAGGCTTGTAATCGTTGATACCTCTTCATCTTGTGTACAATCTAATTAGATGACAATGATATTTCCTTCTCTATAGGATACCTGTAAGTCAATGGGAACCCTGAGTCTGCAAAGCACTTGCTTGACCTGCTTCACTGTTCCAGGGCTAACAATATTATTCAATCCCACAGCACTGCTCCTGAGGTGTTACAGAGCACCAGAGGTAGCACCAGGACCCACTTTCCAGGTGAGGACAAAAGGCAGAGATGAATGAGACAGTGCATCTTAGAGAAACATGGGATAGAACTTTAGGAAATTTGATTTTAATGGGAAGTACTCAGGGCTGAAGCTAATTAACTGGTTTGGGAGGACTCAGCAGGCAAGAGAAAGTGTGAAGAAATGTACAATAGCGTACTTGAAACTGCAGATTTAATGGCCTAATTGAAATTGAAACATTGAAATGTTTCATTGTTAGCTATAAACTGAGAGTAGGAATGTAAGATTGCTTATATGGAACAAGACATGGCAATATAACTAATTTCCATTCATAACTTGGGAGAAGACAGGTGGCTTTCATCTGCCAGTGAGACAAGTATGGGAAAACTCGATGTTACAATTCCTGTATGTTTTCAGCCCCATGATAATAGTTGACCATACCTGAAAACAAAACCCTCAAAGCAAAAAATCTGATTGAGATATTTCTGTACCTGACTGACTTTGGATACTTTCAGCTTCTTCTTTTTCTCCTGATTTTCTTCTGATTAGTTAATATACTTCCCCATTCCACTCACTGAATCTTATATTTAGTGACAAGAGCTGAGGAAAACAGAGATACTGAATACCTTCTTTGCCTCAGACTTTAATCGTAAGACCAGTTGTTCTGCAAGTACGCAGCCCCCTGAGCTAAAGACAGGGATGGGGAGGAGAATGAAGCCCTCATAGGAAGAATGGTCAGTGATATGCTACGCTGCTTAGACACACACAAGTCTATGGGGCTGGATGGGATCCACCCAAAGATACTGAGGGAGTTGCTGAAAGTGCTCCCCAAGCCCCTTTCCATACTTTATCATTGATGGTAGAAAAAATTTCTCAATAGAAGCAGCATTGGTACAGACTGCTCAGGTAAATGGCTGAGTCACCATCTCTGGAGGTATTTAAAAGACATATAAATATGGCACTTAGGGATGTAGTTCAGTGGTGGACTTGGTTATCTGGGAGTCCACCCTGTTCCAGGCAATCCCAGATGTGTAAAAGTCCTTTTCCAGCCCGCCTGCTGAAGAATTAGTCTGGAGTCTTTGGCTGTTGTTTTCAAGGTTGTTTTTATTGTTATCTATTAGTTTCTTTCTGCCCTGCTGCAAGCTTGCCCAGCAAGCGAGTTTGAGGCACACTGCCCGCCCCCAAGCCTGAGCTGTCCTTTTATACTATCAACTACGTAATTAATATTTACTGCTAATCTCCAATCTGTGACTGTTACATTACATTGTCCAGTCCTCTGACAAACCAATCCAGAGATGCCACCCTGGCTCAAAGATGGATGGCAAGAAGAAGAAGAAGAAATAACATACCACGTGTAAAAATCCTCCATCTTGTCTGTCAGACCCCCTACACAGAATTTCAGACCCCCCTGTACAAAACTCAAAACTTTTTTCTTTTACTCTATAATTACTACTATTTTACTATTTAAACTTTGGTGACTTGCAGCTCTTCATATAAAATTGGTAACTTGTTCCATGGATTAAAATCAGAGCCACAGTCACTCTTGGTGTCAAACCAAGGTCTCTGACTCTCCTGCTAGGGCTAAAAAGCCTCCTGGCCAGGGCTCAGGTCATTCAGAAATGCCATAGGAACCCCCTAGGTTCCAACAGGTTAACATTTGGACTCGATCTTATAGGTCTTTTCCACACTAAATTATTCTAAAATAATCTATAAATATCACTCTTTCAAGTGGGTTGTGATTTAACCCCAGCCAGCAACCAAGTACCATGCAGGCATTCACTCTCCTGCCAGTTGAATCAGGGAGAAAATTGGAAGTATAAAAGCTAGAAAATTTGTGTGTTGACATAGAGAGTTGCTTAGGGAAAGCAAAACAAAGTTAATTCACTGCTTCCCATGAGCAGACAGGTGTACAGCTATCACCAGAAAAGCAGGGCCGCATTGCAATAACTCAGGAACAAGCACCATCACACTGTTTCCCTCTTTCTCCTCCTTCTTCCAACTTTATTAAATGAGCATGATGTCAGATAGTCTGGAATATCCATTTGGTCAGATTGGATCACCTGTCTCAGCTGTGTGTTCTCCCAACCTCCCTTGCACCTCCGGGCTCCTCACCAGTGAAAAGCAGGTGTGAAAAAGTAGGAATGTGAAAAGCAGAAAAGGCCTTGGTTCTGTGTAAGTCCTGCTCAGCAATAATGAAAACATCTCTCTATTATCAACACTATTTTCATCATAAATCCAAAACATAGTCCCATACTAGTAACTACAAAGAAAATTAACTCTACCCTCACCAAAACCAGTGCAAAGTGTTGAATGGTAGTCTAAATGAGGTGAACTCTCTTACAAATTTATAGGTGCAGACTACATATTTCAGTATATATCTTTGTGGAAGTTTCCAAATTCAAGTGCATTTAGATTCTTAATTATATTTCAACTCCTAAATTCCTATGTATTTCAATAATAAATTAATAACATAAAGATCCTTAGGACATTTCTGTGACAAGACAGGTCCTGCTAGGTTGCTTCAGAAGGAGGTAATACCATTAACAAGTAACACCATCAGTCATCTGATGTGATTGAATCAAAGGAATCAAAATACATGAAATAAACAAGAAAAAATCAGTGGGCAACTCTCTTGTGGAATTCTGGGAGTCACTATGATGAAACACGACTTCTAGGGAGGTATATGCTCCTCAGACTGAGTGCTTAATAGTGATAATTCTTCAAGACAGAAAAGAATTAATGCTCCTGCATTCCAGGTGAGTGCTTTACAGTAACTTAAAAGCTGTTTTCACTTTGCCTCTTTTCTTGACAGTGGTATGTAAATCCTTTTTCACATTGGAGATTAGTCTGTATGTTGATGTTAAGATACAGAAAAAAGAGTGTCTGTGAAGGACATTAGATTCAGTTTTTCCATGCTGTGTAAGAATTCTGACTTGCAAGCTAGTAAGCCAAAGGAAGAAGGCAGCATTCATTTTTTCCTATCTGTGTTTTAACTGAAAGCAGTTGCATTTGCTTTGTTTCATAAAGACCAAGCCATCTGGTAGATATAATCAGATGCATGGAGTCCTGTATGCGTATGAAGGAATGCATAGTTTGTGAATCTTGATAGGACTTATATATAATACAGCTCTGAAGCCTCTCAGTTTTGATGAGATGAGACAAGTTTCAGGTCCTACTCTGACTTAGAAATTGAAGCAAATAGGGAATGGTAATAATGAAAAATTTGTTGAGTACTTAATGGCTTTAGATATTATGAAATGTTCAGTCTGTGGGCCTTTATGAAATGTAACAGAAAAGGATAGAGGAACTAGATATTAACTCATCAAAGGCATGTGAACAGTAAACTTTAAACAAGAATTCAACAGTAAGAAAAATCAAGATGAGATAAAGGTTTGAATAAGATTAATGTAAAATTTATTTATGGTTTGTATCATTGTATCAATAGTACAAAAATGTTGAAAACATACACCTGTAAAGATAAGTATGTATACTTTTTAAGGTATTGATATTAGTAGCACTTAGAAGAACAAAGCTGGTTTTAAATGCTATTGCAGTATGATAGAATTAAGTTCATAAAGTGTAGCTTATGCTATTCATTTAATTAAAGTTTTCTCATTATTCACCTTTTGAAAAGTAATTGATTTGATTTGAAGAAAAAGAAAATGCAGGCAATAGTAATTTTTAAAAAAATATTGTCCTTCTGTTCCTAAACATTTAATGTATTTTGCAAAAATGCACACCTTTTTCACTTTTTATCTTTCATTTGGTTTGGGGTTTTATTTTTTTTTCTTGTTGTCTTTGTATATAGGAAATTTCTATGAAATTAGATTTACACGTCCGAATAAAATTATAGGTTTAGCATTAAGAGTGTATAGGCTACTGCAGCATTAATGCTGCCTGAAAGTTTCTAGACAGATCATGTTAAAATCTAGATTTCCGAAACAAAAGAAAGGTTTTAAACATTAAAAAGTATCTGTAGTTGATGATACATAGTATTTGCCATTATATTTACAATACTTTTTGTGATTTCTCTCTCTATGGAATTTCCTATTTTAAATATGTGGGATTTTATCTGTATGTAGATATAAAATATATATTTAGTACATGGAATTAATTTTGGCAGCCAAAAATGTTTCTGCTATTGTAAGCACACCTCCTGGGCATAAAGGGCGGGCTTAGATTCTAGGCAGTTGCCATTCTGGTCACAACTGCTTCCCTGATTTATTAAGAAAAAAACTCCTATCATATTGTTTAATTGTTGTTATGGGCCTTCCCACCAAGTGGGAGCCTGTTTAGCTTGGCTCTTCATGTTGTTGTGGCGCCACCGAGATAAAAGTTCCTGGTTCTAGGCAATGTTCATCCTTCTAAGCAGGTCATAGTGCAGTCAGAACCCAGCCTTTCACACCCTCCACTTGTTATTACTCATCAGTTATGTCAGTTGAATATCAAGTATCAGTGACATGACTTCTAGACAATAGTTACCATAGCCAAAACAAGGTAAAATCAGCTTCAACCAAAACGAGCCGAGGCAAGTTGTTGGATTCTGCATTTCAAGGTCAATGAAAAGGCATTTTCCTAGTAATGTCAGGTCCAGACAAAGTGGGCTGAAGAAATAATAGCTTGGTTTGAATTATTTGAGTGAATTCTTCATGTAACAGCAAATAAGTAAGAAGAAACTCAATTATTATTGCTTGCTTACCTACCACCCACTAGAAGAAAAGATCGGGTTCAAGAACATCTGAAGAACCTGGAGGTACACAGGACTGTGGGACCTGATGAGATGCATCATAGGACTGAGTACACTTGAAAATCAAGTGTAAACTTCTGAACTAAAACTTATTCTACAACTTATATAAGTTATCTGTAAATATTATTATGTATGATAGCAAAAGTATCACCTCTTTCACGTCTATTTACATTTCTTTAATTCCAGAAAAGTTTACTATTATGCTTATCACTCTGACTACTTCAATATTTCCGTGAAATTCAAACAGTTGTTCAATGGAAAAATATGAAAGAGGAGTAATAATTTGATGAATTAACTTGAAATACATAAGAAAACTTACAGTGTTGAGTTAGCACTGTACTCAGCAGAGATTAAAAGGTAAAGGATGTTTCACAGCAAGAAGTATTCTGCTGTGTATCTGAAAGGTTACAAACGTGATTAACTGTGGCAGGTCTCATGTGCTCCACTCATCAATCTCACACCTGGTTATGCATTAGGGATGGCAGGAGTAAACATGATGAAAAAGTGCCATTTCATAATGCCATACAACATTAAGACAAGAAAATTAAACTGGGGCTTGGAAACTTTGAAAAGGGATTATTAGTATTAATATTAGTATTTGTTGTTGTTGATACTGCTGTTGTTATCAGTATTAGTATTGCCATGATGATGATGATGATGATGATGATTACAAAATGCTGCAGCTAAGTTTAGATTCAAAGTCAACAATATTTATGAATATTTAGGATAAAATCCTCAAAAGTATTTCTAATGGTATCTTCCTGGTTACTGATATCCATATGTACCCAACATATGTGCTCTGGAAAAAGATCGCTTGCTAGACATTATGGCATATGTCACCTTGGCAAGGAGGGCACTGCTTACCAAACTCTCAAATAAAATCTCTCTCATTTGTGTGCTAAACAAGATTAAGTTGAAATGTTATAAAATAAAGCAAAAAAAGAGGCTAATTTGCCACGTCGGAAATGAGATTTTACCAAGTACACACTTAAAAGATGACATAATTTTAAGAGAATTCTACTTCATTTTGACCTGAGTAGGAACTTGCTGACTCTAGGTATGTTTTCAGAGTCCCAATAAACACAGCAATTCTTCACTGTCTAGGAGGCAAAGGGGCTATATTGATATCAAACACCACACATACACACACACTACCTGCCCCATCAGATAGCTTTTTTACAGAATGCTGCTGCACCATCTGGGATGTTTGAAATAAACCAAGTATTATTGTAACAGTTAAGAGACAAATGCACAGTAGAATTTTCTAAAAAGATGTTTTACTTAATTGTTTTAAAATTATTACCATTTTAGCTTTTATTGTTTCAGATTTACATCACATCTTTGCTCTATACTTTTTTATTTTCTCCTAGGGCAAGTTCTTCTCCTCCTCTTACTTCTTTAACCTCAGCTTTACCTTTAAGCAATTCCCTCTCCACACTGTAGTGTCTTGTCTTTCTGGTCATTAGCCATCTTTCTCTCTCTTTAGTAATAAATGGACAGTACCAGTATAGCATTAATATCTTAAGCATTGATCAAATATGTAAGAGAATAGTGTTATTAACAAATCAACTTCTTCTTGGATGAAAGATTGATGGTGTATTTAATTATAAGAAAGAAAGTGTCTCTTATTTCTAAAGAAGCATTTCACTAGACCACTTGGTGTCCCACAGTTTTGAGCTGTTTCACTTAAAGCCATGGTTTGCCTTGGCTGCCACCCCTAGACAGTAGCTCACATGCATGTGGGCTGTTAGTGCATTTTCACCATCAGCATTGGCATCCTGTCAAACATGTTTGGTTTAACTGTGTCTACAAAGACACAATAAACCACATCCTCAGATTTCAAGTATGATGTAACCCTTTGTAGTGATTCTGCTTGTCAAAGCTATTTAGAAAGCTGGGCCTTGGTGAGAGGGGTGCTTGTCTTTTTCAGGTGTATTTAAGCTATTATCCAATAGCTTGCAAAAAATGCATCTAACTTTCCATTTGTTATTCCTTCTTTCTTCCTGTAGACTGGTCTTGTCTGCTGGGTAGTGAATGTAATATAATTTCATTAATAATCTTAACAAATGCATTGATCCTTCATATTTTCTCAAACTTTATCATCTATCATCATTTACCTCATCTCCTATACCTGTGGAATGCCTGAAGTGTCTAGGGAGGACATAGTCTAATTCAGAAAATTATGATTAGCAATCGAAAGAAGCCAATTTCCTCACTAATAAGCATATCACCACTATGTATGCAAAAAAGTAAATATTATTTTCAGTTTCTGCCACCAATATTTAAAAGATAAACATGAACAAGGCAAATTATAAGACCAATCATTATTACTGGAATAAATTATGACTTTTGAACACAGACCATAATTACGTATTTACATTTTCAAGGTGATTACAGCAAAGGTTAAGACATTACTAGAGTGGTCTAATTCAAAAGGAATCCTTGAAAAATAACGGTGCTATACATGTCTGGTTAAACTACTTGGAAAAAAAAAATTTAAAACACAGCTGTTTTCTCTTTTACAATTTCTTACAAATTAATGTCTTCAAAACTGCTAAAATAAAGAGCATGTTTCCCTAACATTCCCTTACAGAGGAAAGCTTTAAAAAAATTCAGTCATATAAAAATGTATAGCACTGCTAATACACCTCTTACTCACTACAGTGAACAAACAAGAAAATCCTAAATATTTAATAATGGAAAAGATACAGTCCAACAGACAGTGGATGATATGTTACTTAAATTTTGCAATTACAAAGTATTGAAACAACCATTGTTTCATTCTAAAGACATAAAATACATGACTCCTTTAAAATTAAAATACATTTCTACATCTCCACTACTCTTTTATTCAGATCTGAATAAAAAAATGAAGAAAATATAGTCATGTAGGCTTAACATATATGCCTAGAAAAATAATTCTAAACTACTGTGGATATATAAAATTGCCAACAGAATGAATGTTCATCCATGTTTTCACTTTTAGGAAAAGGTTTACTGGTAAAAAGTTAATCCACATTATTTTTTCATCAAAAAGACTTACATTTCAGACATTATCTCCCTTTCTTCTTCTTCTATACTTAAATCCTAATATAAAGTTAAGATAATGTAATAGTTCATAAGATAATTCAGAAATTATTTCAAGAAGTAGATTTTAATTTTTTTTCCTTCCACTACATAAAACCTTTTCAAGCCACTTAACACATGAAGATAAATCCTGGTGATCTTTTGTTTTCAATGTCTTATCACATTAAGCTGTCAAAAATTATTTTAATTGCCTATTTTAACTTAAATAAGTTAAATATTCTCAAAAATGCAACATAATCCTACAGAAGCACAATGTTTTCTTCAGAATGGCAAAAGATTTACAAAGACAAAGGTCTGTGAGTAAATACTGTGTAGACTTCATGCTCATTCACTCTCCTCCTCATTAAGGAAGGCAAAACCTATTGGTTTTTGTCTTGTTGAAAGTATTAAGGCTATAACCCACAATCCCATAAAGTACTGACTACTTCCAGTATGGCTGTGCAGTAGGACCATCATTAAGAACAACAGTTCACCTTAGCCAGTTTCCATGTAAAGGTGCAAAAATACAGCCACAAAGCACAACCATGAATGGAACTACACAAAAGTCCTGCAAAAGAGCTGCACTGGGATTGGGAATTCAATTTCTTTTGGGAAGAAGAATTCAGTGCTCAGAACAGCTCGAGAAATGTATTTATTTCTTCTTCTTACAGGCACAATTGAGTGATAGCAGCTTTTTCCAGTACTTGGTACATATCCTTAGAAGGTAAGGACAGTTGAGTAAGGACAAAAAGACTGTAAGGTTTAAGCTCTATATGTTTGTTTTCTTCTTTTTTGTTGTAATTTTTTCCTTCCCATCACCTCTTCCTCCACAAAGGTTGTATTATTTGTCATTACAGTTTTTTTTCTCTGAAAACTAAGCATTGGAGAAGCAAAATGGAGGATTTATTGGGTTTTAATATATGCTTGTGAATTTACTGTACTCACAGTGTTTTAGTTATAGGAAACAAGAATGCTAAATAAGCAATGTGTAAATAATCAACCAGCTTTATGATATTTCTTTGCTTTTCCTATCCCTAAAATGTAGATTATACTTAGAGGCTTCTAATAGTAAATTCAAATCTGTTTTCAGTTCAGGATTTTTATCTTTTTTGTCTTGTAATTTTCTTTGTATTTTTGGGATTGAGTGTTTTGTTGGTTCCTTTCCCTTTTAAATTTCTGGAATGTTTTTAAACCATTATAATATTATCCTTCTGATCATTACAAATTATGAGTCCCTATAACACCGAAATGGAAGAGTTTCACAATCTAATTTCCCACTGGCAAAAAAAAATTCCCCTCATGAATTGTTTATTTTCTTCCTGACATCTCGGTGACATGTGTTCTTTGTGAAAACCTATTTGTGGAGTTATTAATAATTTACAAGATTTTCTTCACCGGAATGGGCATTCCTAGTGTCACTGCCACAAGTTACAAAAGCTTCCCCATGCTAAAAAAATTTAAAAAGTGTTCTTTAGTGGCAACTATTTTATTGTTGGTGATACAGGATGTATCTGTCTTGTACACCTTTCCAGCACAGTTTTCTGCAAACTGTGATGGGATAGAGTTGAATCAGACCTTGGGAATTTTGCACATGCCCATCATCAGGATGAACAAAGCAGAGAGAATTCCAACCCTTTTGGGAGGTGTCTGGTTACACAGTGCTTTGCTGCTTTCCATGGTTTTCCTTCCTATAGACTTCATACAATTTTGAACTATTACTCTTTATGAAAGGGGCAAGAATACTGGAACTCCTGTCACACCAACCTTATCCAGTAAATAAATAAAAAAAATTATTCAGATATTTTTCCTGAGGAAAAAAAAAAAACACCAAAAAAACCCCACCAACAACAGCAAAAAAAATGTGGTTGTCTACCAGTCACTACACAAATAGTTCTAAATTTTGAAAAAAGTAGGAATTGAGATACAAACAGAATAACAAACTTCAACATATATAGTGGAGAAGGCAAAAGGTGGATATAGTCCAAAGACTCCAAAGCGAAAAATGTGAATTTTAATCATCAGCTGTGCTTCAGTAAATCTTCACTCAAATAATGTAGAAATGTATGGAAGTGAAATGCTGAATCTCACTGAAAGGAAATGCTGTATTAAGCATGAGTGAAAGGGAAGGACCCCCATGTAATTTCATGGCAGTGCTGCTACAGGTCTAACAGTTACTTGATCAAAAGTGGGATTTGGATGTCCCATCAAGGTTCAGAATTTCACTGATCTAGGCTGCATACCCAAAAGATCACAGGAACAATTATCCCAATAAAGAGACCTTACAGTTAGAGAGAACTTAATTCACTTTCCTAAACAAGGGAATGCATCTAAAGTTTTGGACCTGTAAGATAGCTAAAATACCCACAAAAGGGTTTCAGACTGTAAGGGTCAGCCCAAAGATCTCGTTTTGCCTCCCGATCGTCGGGACAGAGACTGGGACAGACCCCACAAGACACACCCTGGCCTGGCTGAGGAGGGAGATGTTTGCTGCTGCAGTACAGTGCTTTGGGCAGAACGGCTGCCATGGTACAGCACGTACAATACAGCACAAACCTGATGGGGCAGCTGTAGGTACAGTGTGTACTGCCATGGTACAGCGCATATGTTTACTGCCACAATACAGCACAAACCTGATGTTGTTACGGGCCTGCTCACAATAGGCCATAAATCTCCCTGCCTTTTGGCCAGAGGCCACTCACCTTGGAAAAAGACTTAAAAACTGTGACTCTCTGAAGGGACTCTCGATATTTCCCCATGGAAGAAGACGCATCTATTGGATGGGCCATGAGGACTTCGTCTCGCCATTGGTAGCTATATCCCACCTTCTCTCTCTCTTTCTCTCCCTACTTTGCTCTCTTTCTCTCTCTCCCCTCTCATCGAATAACTGAGTTGATTAGCACTCAATAAAGTGCTTTGTTTTTTTGTTGAAATTATAGTCCCTTGCTTGTTTGCCTCTTATTTTGCACCTCGAAATCCCTCGAACCATCACAATTTTCACCTTAATGTTAAAGCAGATCATGACACAGACCTAAAAGGGTTTCTGGAGATATATGGCAAAGGCCAGTCCCAGACATCAGTCAATACTTGTATGTAGGAAAGTGAATTAAAGTTTAAGCAATGTCTCATGGGTAGTGGGCACAACACAGGACAACAATGAGAAAATTGCAATCAAAACCCGAAGCACCCAGGCACAGCATCACAGTTGTCAAGTGTTTAGATATTCTATGACATGCATGAGATTTAATAGGTAGGCTATCACAGAACATCACGAGAGAATGGAAGGTAGCAGAAATAATTAGGTGTAGTGTAGTTCATGCAGTTGCCACTTTCACTTTGCAGCTTTTATGCCAAAACTGCCCATAAGAGTTTTATGAAGTTGTGCTGGTCTGAAAGCAAAACCAGTGAGACTCCAAGTCAGAAATACAATTTAATAGGAAAAAGTAAAATACATGCAAGTAATACAAAAGAAACAAAAACACTGACAGAGTCAGAATACAAGCTGACACCCTGCTAGTTAGGGTGGTGGTAGCAGTCCAGATGAGGTGGTCTTGCTGAAGTGGTGATCCTGTAGACAGATCTGGTAGCTCTTGTCCTCTGGAAACCAGTGGGTAAGGGCCGCTTGTTCTGTCCCAATTCCCACATTATGTCCAGGTGGGAATGCTTGGCTCCTCCCCCGGGCGGCGCATCTCACAATGGGCTGATGTCATTCTATGAGTCATGGGGTGGGTCCTTGATGGCCCATTAACAGGAGATAGTCCGGGGGAGGAGGCAAAGAAAAAGACCGCCCCGCCTGGTTTCAATAGTTAATGAAGATGGAGATAGAATACAGACCTTCTGGAATATTTTTACATTGTAACCTAGGACAGAAGGATATGGTTTCTTGGAACAGGCTACATCCCACACATCCAAAATTTTGCTTTATTTGGAATTTGTTACTTCAGTTAGAAAAATACTAGAATCACATAATTCAGGAATTCTATTGGAATATCAACAAAATGTGTGAGGAGTGGGGAGAACTCCTCTGTAAGCAGTCTAAAGAATTCTCGAGAGCTAATAAATTGTTCTTTGCAGACAAATAACTCAGTGTGAACATGCAGATAGCAGGATTCCACATTTTAATTCACAGTCTGGATACAGAAACACAGCACTGGAACAAGCTCAGAACTGATACCTTTGGTCTGATCATGTCTAATTAGCACTATAGTACAATACTTTATTACATAATCAATGGCTGATGTAGTCTCTATCTCCTATGCAACCAGCAGGTAACAAGAACATTTACCCGGAAAATCAGAATGTTGAGGTGCTTGAACTCCCAAAACAATGTTATAACCAATCCTTATAACACAACAGTTGAAGATGAAATTAACTCGGTGTAGAGATGATGGACCTCTTTGAAATGTAAATTAGCTGGAAAATGTGTGCTGGAATACAGGTGTTCCTCTTCCTAATGTCCTAGAAGCACTAAACATCATTCCCAAGAAATTTGCTCACTGAATCATTTTGAAGCTGCTTCTAGCAGTAAAAAAGATAAATCTGTGCTCTGCTGCCTTATTATAATTGCAAAGAAAAGTAGCATCCAATGCTATGGAAATTATTAGTATGTCCCCTGGAAAATTAAAGCTGAAATATTCAGTGGAAAGAATAGAATTTTCCTAATGGTGATAAACCTCGTCCACTCTGCCTCTATGCTTCCCTTCTCTCACCAGTTCCAGCCCTTTTTCTGCCCTTTCACCCTTAGGAAAAATGACAGCTGAACTACAAAGCACAGTGTCTGTCAACAGTCTAGATATTTAAAAGATGGACATCAGACCAGTGTGCATAACAGAAGCAGCCTCGAGGCATTCAGAGGTGACAGAGACACCATGTGCCAATATTCCCTTCTGTTCAACATCTCTGTGACCATCTTTAGAAGCTCAGCTGCTGTTGATCTTTCAGCATCAGAACAATAATAATCTTTCCTGTCCAAAGGACTCTGATGATAATTTTGTTCGGTGGGTTACATGCAATTATTTATGGATATATTATATAGATATAGATATTATATAGATAACTTTTCTCAAGACGGTCATCTTGATGTGTTTACTGCTCCTCTGCTGTACGCACCTCTTGTTTTTCCTCCCACTAGCTCCCAGACTGAAACAGGAACAAAAATTTTGGCTGCTCCTCAGGGCATGCACTTATTTACACCCTGGGATTTATAAGTAATACATAGAATTACACTTTGGAAAAATAAAGAGCAAAGTTGAATTCTTGAATTCTCAGCTGGTGTGAAGTCAAAGTCACACAAACAACTTTTGCATATGGAATGTGAAACACTTGACAGAGCTCCTAGATGCATTATCATGCATGCAAAGCCTTTCATAGTCAAACCCTTCTAAGCTCCACTGCACATGCATATCACGATATTGAATGTACAAGCAGGGTACAAATGCTTGTAACGTTCATGCTCCCATAGTGCTTAGGGAATTTTAATGAATACATGTATAATTCATTTAAAAGAAGATAACTGGCATGTGGAATACCAGGAACTGTGACCTGTTCTATTGATGTTAATGATAACAGCCTCAGCCAACTGCAGTGATGAACTTCCTTGAACCTTACAGTAGCTCATATATTTTCCTCTTGCTATAAATGTTTTATTTTACCTGATACAGTAATGAAATTGTCAAGATAATGAACAGAGTTATCATTTCACACAAATGGGTAACTTTAATTAAAAATCACAGTGTTGACTGCTAAAATATGGGGATAACAGGCCATTGATCAGATTACAGATCACTGATAATTGAGATGTGGCTATAGACGCAAAGACCTGTGAACTCTGCCTTACCAAAGGACATAATGTGTGCTGTCAGTAAGAAATAGTCTTAACACATCATTAGCCCTTATGTATGTAATTCTTTACTCAGCTATTAAATCTGGAAGGACAAATATTACCTGTTAGACCACCTCCAAAGTAACAGTTTGAATTAATGACACAACTGCCAAAGTAAGGGTTGTCAGTGTCATGAGAATGTGGTTTCTGGGAGCAATGGGAGACTACTTGTTCTGAAGGCGCTCCTGAGGAGCAGAAACTCCTCTGGCATGCCATTCCATGGCTGTCTAAGTAGGGAGCACTCACAGAGGGAAATTGAAGTTGTCTTTCTGAGGAATGTCTCAAACGTCTAGTCTTTTAAATGTAGTAATCAGTTTCATGTCTTGCTATATTCTATTCTATAATTCTCATCATAGTCACGAGGTTACAAACTCATCCCATGTCATAACAAGAAAGATGGATCGTACTTTTTAAAAATCTGGGGGGTTTCAGTTAGAATAATCACTTATTCTCCACTTCGTTTTTGAAGGAGTATAGAAAAAGAGAAATAATAAAATTTGGCTTACAAATCAAAATTATGAAGGCAATGTTGAAAAATCTGACAGGGTCCAGAACAATTTTTAGCTGTGCATATATGTCTGGTCATTGTAGACTTGATGTGAAGTACCAAGGTATTATGAGACACCCTAATGCTGTCTTCTTAAAGCTTTCTTCTTTTGTTTACTGCTGGCAAAGAAATCACACCCTTTCCTCCCAAGTGTCTTTGCTACCTTTTTGCTAGATTATAACACTGATTTGTGTGTAATTTTACCTTTGAAAGGCATAAAGCTTTCACAGCAAGACAAAGTGTATCTGAGCTCTCTTCTTTATACCAGTTGCCAGTTAACTGTCTGATAAAAATTATTGCGTGAAATTTCCATGTAAAACTCTACATTATATTATGTTTTAGAAAAGTTTATCTGAAGAATAGTTGTCTGAATCAGCATAGAATGTTTTTGGAACTCATCTCAAGCCATGTGGCAAACCACACTTCTGCCTGCTATGATCCCATGGATACGTTGGTTTGCTGTTAACAAAGATTTAAGAATATGAAAGATATCCTCTCTGATGGTACCTACAGAAGTACCCATTTAAGTTCGAAATAAAGAATTTGTTAATAAAACTTTTTTTTCTCAACAGTGGCATTACAGTGAAAAGCAGCATGAGTTAACCTACTTTTTTAGATATTTATTGATAGAATTTCTTTACTTGTCTTTTTTATGTTGAAGAAGGTTGATTTTTTATTAAGCGAAGTCTATCACAAAGAAAATTCAATATCCAGCAGTACAAGTAGAAAGTTGGAGGAAGAATTCTTATTGGATGCTTCTAGTCAGACCTATTTTGACAGTGGCGGCTTTCAATCACTTTTGAGCCATTAATTTTTCTGGGATTACAATTTAAAGGCTGAATGAAAATTCTACCATGAAAGTCACTAGAGCTTAGCTATTCTCGAAGAGTTTGAGATTTGGGAAGAAAAAAGGGGAAAGTAATAGGAGACCAAGTTTTAACATATTGCATTATTGCACAAAGCAGTAATAAAAGGTTTTGCACAGTCATATTACAAAACAATGCAGCAGATGTCTACTCTAGAATAGTCAATGTGGTCTAGAGAGGATCATTCCAGATACTGACAGGGTATAGTCAGACCTAACAAGAAGTATATTTATACATCATTTCTCTTGGCCAGTCCGTATTTCTATAGGACAGTCCCTACTGTTTTCCTAAGATACAGCCCTCCTAACTTTTAAATCTGCCCTTCTGTCAGACTTGCTATTCTTTTCAGAAATCATACCAGGAGTTCAGGAGACAACACACTGTTTACTCATATAATCATAGATAACAGGCAAACATAGAAACTGGACAGCACTGAACAAGTTGTTCTACTAGGACTCATCAATGCCCTTCAGAGAGAGATGGCCAGTAGCAGCTTTGCACTACTAGTGCTCCTACAGATACAGAGGCAAACAGTGACAAGTGACTTTTGATAAGTAAAACTTAATGTTTGACCTCCTTTAAAGCTCCATCTCATATTCTAACAAAGTGAAAAAAAAAATCCTAAAAGGCTAAAGACACATAAAAGTGACTTTATATGCTTAATAAGCTAACAAGGTGTTTAGCTACAAGAACATTCTGTTTATTTGGCCATGGACAAGAATGTTTGGAATATGAACATATCCTTGACAGCTGCAATGACACAAATTCACTTAGCTACCCTGACACTGTAACAACATTCCATAATTATCAGTCACGATCTATCTGAACAAATGACCTAGGGATAAAAAATTCCATATCTATTACTTACTAAAAATCTTCTGGCTGCAGTTTTGTTTGGTTGGGGTTTTTTAAATGAAAAAATACAAGTAGTTTTAGTTAAGCAAATAAAGACTTAGGTAGGTAAATATATAAATGTAGAATCAAGACATGCGCAATTTTAGGAGAACTATCTCTGATAGAAAACCAACATTTCCCTACCTACAAGTTTAAATAAACTGCACTGTGAGAACTGAATTTCAACTAACATGTTTAGTCTATATGGTATGTAAAATACAGTAGAAGCACAGCATGAGACCAGAAAAGCTAGAAAGATAGTACCTTTTGAGGTCTCTAGTAATAGAATTTGTGATAACCTCAGTATGCTTGAGAATTTTCAGCAATTATAAGGTATACCTTAAGATGCATCCTTCACTGTATATATGACTATCAATAATAACAGTTATTATATATATACCCATTTATATTCTCAAAATGCAGGTATTTTCAGGTTGGGTTTATTTTTAAAAAAATACCTCCCTACTTGAAATGAGCTATGATATTAGTATTATGTGTGATCACATGATATTAATTTATTTTTTTAATTTTGTGAGTATTTAATAAATGTTATTAATTCAACTTTAAAAACTCAGACCCTAGTAACTCATAATTGTAAATCAATTCACTTTAAGTGATAAAACTGAAATTTGCTTTCAGAGAAAAGCTAGATAGAAGCAAAGACAAAACACTAAATTAAGCCTATAAGAGACTTTCAGTCAGAGATGTCTGTCACATATCGATATGCACATGTATACACTTTCTCCCTTGAGCAGTGTGACTAAGTAAGCTTCCTTCTTCTAAGTACATTAACATCATCAAATTTGTTAACACAAAGAAGTTTTGCTGAGTCTTACTCTGTATGAGAATGCTAGTTTACCCCTAAGTGTATATAGTTTGAAGAGGAGAACTTATTCTCAGAAGAGCTAAATATTAATTTTTCTAATGTTTGTTCATGGTACAGAAGAGTGACTTGAGAACATTTCTTTATCGTATCCCATTAAATATATATATTCCCTTATAGAATAATGAAGCAGACTAAGTTAATGTAGAACTTCTTTTTATGTAGCAAATATTCATGATATAAATTTTTTCCGATAATTTCCCAAAATAAAAAGCAGTTAGTCTTTCCCCTTTCGCTTCTTTACTCTCACAGGAAATTCTCAGGTTGCAAAAATATCCATTATATTTTTTCTTTTAATGTGATTTTCCTTTAGTATAGTGCAGCAGTAGGTACTTTTGAATTTGGGGAAAATCAACTATGACAGCATTTATTAAATGTTCAAGAACAACTTGTGACTAAAACTGACCTGTCAGATCTCATATAATGCAATGAGAGGAAATGAAACCTAAAGTACAGGTTAATATTAGCAGTCTGTACTTTACAAGGCCACTAATTATATCAGTGGAATTGTTTACATTCTGGTCTTGTTCTTGATAACAAATACGTTTTTTCCATGCTTTTTTACACTGTTCATGTCACATTTTTAAGTAACACTAGCCTGCCAATAAAGATTATATGATTTTCAGTTCTCATGGATCTTCATTTAACCAACAATCAAACAGTATAATCTTCATTGACTTCTGCTGTTTCCATCTCACAGTAAGCCAATGTCAGTTGTTCAACACTGTTAGTTTCCAAGAACTATGAAGTCTAACAGGCTGTCAAAATCATGCTGTCATCAGGAAAGAGACTGCAAGTAAGAATAGGAAGGGGGTAGTTTTGAGTTATTCCTGTCAACTGATTTTAACAAAAGAAAATCGTACATTTGGAGTCTGCCCCACTCAGGCTCCAGCAATTTTCCCATGCTAGTGGAGCCACCGTATTGATTGCTAGTGCATTTTCATGCACAAAAATTGCTGACAGAAATACTGAGTAGCTCTTTTGGTTTAGAAGATACATATTCATTTAATGAAAAAGACTTAATTACTAAGGTTGCAATTCTGAACTCTGTGGTCCCTATGATGGAGAGTGAACTGCATTGTGGTCTGGGGTTTCAGCTAGATCACTGATTTGGGAAAACCATTCCCAAACCAAGAAAGTGCTCCACTGAGGACATTCATGGGATAAAGGAGCACAGCCCAACTCATCCTGGTCTTCGCCATGGACTGCAGGGGCATCTCTGCTCCAGATCCTGTTCCCTGGCCTTCTTCTCTGACCCGGGTGTCTACAGGGCTGGTTCTCTCATATTCACTCTTCTCTTGTCCGGTTGCAATTACTTCTGCATAATAATTTTCTCTTTCCTTCTTAATTATGTCATCCCAGAGCCGCTACCACCATCCTTGTTGGGCTTGACCCTGGCCAGAACTGAGTCCATTTTGGAGCTAGGTAGTATTGGACAAAGGGAAGCTTCTGGCAGCATCTCAGACAAACCACCCTTGTAGCCCCCTAGTACTACAACCTTGACACACAAGAAAAATGTAATTTTAGATATTTTTTTCATCAAGCAATACTTAATTATACTTACAATTAAAAAGAGTAATAATTTTCCTAAATAAATTTAGAGTTCACTATCTATGCATGGCACATGATAGAAAGACTATACCCAAATTTTAAACAACTAAAAAAAGTAGCTCATATTTCAAAGTAATTTAATATATCATGTGCAGTAAAAAAGCAGTATTTTTGACATTCATAAAATATCCATATTATACTACAATACACATGCAACTTGTTTGTTACTACCTATAAAAAATATGTACAAAAATATGTTATTCACTATAAATAAACCTCTTGGAAGAAAGTGAGATTGTCTTTTCAATATGTGCAACACACTACTACTGTTAATGAAGCATCTGAATAAAAATTAGCCATATTTTTTGTGCTAAGTGCAACCTCTGGTCATTTACACTGCTGGGAAATGTAAGATGGTGCTCATTTTACTGACTGTTTAACAGAGTTCAGTTCATCATATTTACCTGACACAGTTTTCCTCTGATCTCATAAGAGAAGGGAAAGACATGCTCAGGTAACTCAGCTTTCTTTGCTTCAGGAATTAATAAAAATGAAAACACAGGAAAAGGTAGTTTTTTGGTAGTAATGCCATTGCACAAATGCAGTTATATCAATTACACTGAACAGTAGGCAACGTCTAAATCAGTCCTCAGGACCATTCAATTCACTTTGTGGACTATTCTGTCAGCAAATGCAGGAACACCTTTCTGAGACTGACAGAAACTGCTAACATTCTTGAAGAACATTGAAGCCACCTCGCCCTAAAAGAATGCAAAATTTCAACCAGAGTTTAACCTCATAATTTGGAACACAAACCAAACCAACCAACCAACCAAAAAACAAACAGAACAAACAAAAACAAAAAACAAACAAACAAAAAAAAAATCAAACAGACAAACAAAACAAAACTAAACAAAAAATCAAAGGCCAGACCATAGTTTTGTCTTTTCTTATCTCACACCCAGAAGGTGACACTGATCACCTACATTTGTCTCTCTGTCAGATCCATCATTGAAGAGGATCAATGCTACTCATTTAGCCCCGGACCTTCTGATGAGACAGACTGATCCCTTGGATCTCTGGAAATGTTTCTCTCATTTAATCGTTTTGAAATCATTTAACACAAGAGATAAAGCTACTTAAAATTAATGACATTGGGATTATTTATTAGGAGGGAATATTTGGATCTGCTACAAGTGCATCTGCTTTGGGTCAGATACATAACCACAGAAAGCAATTAAAAGATTAACATTTTCTCCAGCTAATGATCTGATCTGCCACATACAAAGCTATTCTTTATCTACAGTCTAGATTAATTTCATTATAGCCATTGTATTGTAGAAAGGTTAAAAGATTGAAACAGGAGATGTGTCCTTTTTGTGTATTACTGTAAATAATATTGGTATGCTTCATGCATTTCTAGATTCTCTTTGTTCTATAATATGAAATAATTATAAACAATTTTTGAAGCTTTGTGATGTTTATTTTAGATTTTTTTGTAGGTTCTATTGAAAACAAGCTATTTGAAAACTGGGGGTTTCATCTGAAATCAAAATATTATGCAGAGTGTTTTCTTTATTGGTACAAGTAACATGGCATGAGAACTGATTTGAGATGCCTGAGAAGTTATTTTTAATAAATTTCAGTTATTTATTTTGTATTTAAATTCAGCCACATTAGGAATTTTAACATCAATGTCATTTTGGCTTTCAAGAACTGTCTTTGGCTTTGACAAGTAGTCCATGTCATTAGGAAAAGTGGAAATGAATTCTCAGGCCCACACTGCCATTTGTCTTTTCTAGTAATCTAAATATTTTTGCAGTTTTACTGCATTTTCTGTATTATGCATGTGCCATATGTGATCTTTTGCACAAGCAGCATCTTCATGCTGTTTGCAAACCCACATTACTTGACAAAAAATTCTTCTCTAAATTTACATATATAGCTACAAATATAAAGCTGTATGTAGATGAACATGTGTAACTTTTCACTTGGATACCAAACAATTATATATTACTATATATTATGAGAGACATGAATGCCAGTGTGTTTATCCAGTACATGCAGACAACTGGCTTTAGATATAGCACAAACTTTGATAGGACTAGTCATCTAGTGCCATCATTGACAGGAATATATGAAACAACCTCAACTTAAATAGTCTTTTCAAAAACCCACAGATGAATTATGAGTGACTGAAAAAAGAATACAGTTAAAAGAATTAATCACTTTAATTTTTCATTTTCCCTGTTAACAATGAATTCTCAAGTTCTTTGGCACTGCAATAGAAAAGTTTAGACTTCTATCACTGTTAGCTGGGTTTTTCACTGCTACCCTTTTAGATCACTTCTTTGGCACTCTGTGTCTGCTCCGAAGATAATAGGTACCAACTATATTTGACCCAAAATAGCTGCCTGTCAAGCCCCTTGGAACATTCCCATCTTATTCAAGCAAATGTTTTTCCCACATACTGAGAATTACCATTTCTAAACCTGTTGATATGTTTTGAATAACTGAAAACTAGGAATGCAATAACAAATGGGTAACTTTGCACAACAAGGGGCAAATAGAAATACTGTTATTTTTTTCTTGAATTCCACCCAGAGTGTATACAGTTTACAGACTCAACAATGCAAAAGCCTAAATACTTCAAGACTAATGCTCACAATGAATTATACATATGTGCTAGCATAAGAGGTAAACATACTAAAAAGGACTTTCATAAAGTGCCATAAATTGTTAAACACACTTACAAATTGCTTCAGTATTCATGATTATGGCTATCTATGCTTTATTTCTTCAGAATCAAGGATCAAGAACAGTTTCAGTTGCAAAGCAGGAAGCTCTATACTGGAAATCAGTAGACATTAAGGAAAAACCATTAATTTCAGCAAAATAGCTCCTCCCAGACAAGCTTACTTGCACCAGGTACTGAGAAAATCAATAATAGAAAAAGGTGCTGGAGGTTTTAGCACAATGACATCCAGTAGAAGCTATACAATTTCAAGCTATACAATGACTCTGACTTCCTAGACATCATCTCTGCATGGAATTCAAAATACCAAGTCATAGCTCCTGTAGAGAGCTACAGTCTTTCTGCTCCATGAGCCATTGTGATGCACTGTAAAAATCTCTAGCTAATGCATACTTTGGACATATGTCTGGTGGAGAATCCTTCAATGAGTGTGTAACTGCTGACAATATACATCAAAGTCTATAGATCCATTAAATCAATCGGCATTTGCTTTTCTGCCAAAAACTTCCAATTTTAGGCTATTTTTGACATAAAAAACAATCATTGCAAATAAAATAAAAATTAATTTTCATTTTAATAGTTTCAAGCTGCATTTTGTGTCAGAAAAACAAAAGGAAGAATAGAGTATAAAGGTGGCAAAAAGTATTTTAGGGTTTTTTTTCTGACACTCCTAGTAATTGTGCTCTTAGGGATGTTTATCCAAGCATTTCAACCCACCATGTCATCAAAAGCAGAATATGTCATAAAGCTAAGGAACATTCACTGGAAAAGTTGGTTCAACACAACCTTGAGAACAAGTATCAAGGAATATTTCATAGCAGCTCAAAGTTGTCCCAAACAGAGGAACCTGAATTTGTTTACAGCAGCTAAAAATCATCAGCTACTCATTGATTCTGGACATTTCTAACAAATGAAAGAAAAACAGTTTTGTAAAAGTGCATTACCAACACAGATTAGTAAAGCCTCACCCCAATGACTTATTAAATTTTGTAAATGATTAATATACAGCTATAACACTACTGTGAAAAAAATTATTTCAGATGCAGCAGTAGAATAAGAAGCTTCTAACCACAGAATAAAACGTTACCAGCAATGCCTTAAGACAGGGCTTTCCCTGTGAGTATGATGTCAGAAGATTATTGTCATTATCACTCTTCTACTAAAGTGTCTTTTTCAGAGACTTTGTGATTGCAGCTGCCATTACCAGATACAGAACAGCCAGCTGAACAGAGTTTGAAGGTCATAGTTGGGTTAGGAAAATGTTATATTCATCATTAAAGTTCAGCCATAATTCTAATTTGATAACACCACAGTAGCAAAGAACATTGTACTTCATGAGCTGTTACAGAGATTCTAGGAAAGAAAATCGCTAATTCTTATGAAATCCAGTTGTTTGAAAGATAGGTTAGACATGGGAAAATTGTTTAAAAAAAACCCATTCAATTTATTAGAAGTAAATAAGATTTTGTAATGATTTCTCTGGAATGAGGAAAAAGAGAAAAACAGGCCAAAGAAGCAGTATGACCAGACAACACAAAAAAATTCTCACTAAAGGATTATATATCACAGCACAATTTCAAAAGATTTCAATGGTGTCTGTGAGAAGAAAAGATAAATTGCATTAAAGTCATGAGATAACATATTCAAGAGTGCCTCAGGGAATATTCAGAATGGCTGACTTATCTTAGAGACTTTAATTTCCCTGAACTCCCTCTGTAGACAGTGTGTGAGAGTGATCTCTCCAGAAGGAAATTCAGACTGCCAAGTAGGCTCTTCCTTTGAAACGCATCTATTTGGGAGTTCAGAGCAATGCAGAAACAGTGATAGCCAAAAATAATTTTTTCAGCCAATCATGCTTTTTCACACAAACCTTTCCTTTATTTAATGATAAGAAAACATTTTTCTAAACTAATCTCTTTTCAATTCTATTTTTTATTTGATTAAAAAAGAAATAATTAATCTCTTTTGGCATGTATGGATGGTTTTTTCTTTTGGGAGGGTCAAAGAAATAATGAAGTATTAACATAACCTTCAGTTCTTCAATTGATACTACATTTTAGAGAGACTAACACACTAACACTTTCAAACTTTTGTTACTAGCTAAGTACCACAGTGTGGATAAAAGTTTGATCGGATTTTTGCCACCAAACGCTTAGTAAATATCACCTGAAGAGTGTGAAATAAATAATTTGGGGTTCTCTATGATTAAACCGCTTTTCTTCTTCAATACTTTCTGGTACACTGCCAGCTATGGTGCAATTTGAATAACGAGAAATTTTTATTACCATTTTAATGGTGAAGAAGTTAACATGTCAGCAAATTTAAAGTTCACAATTTGTATGATCTGTAATGATAGTGAGAAGAAAGTTTTATCTGGATAAGTAAAGAGAATAACAGTAATACCTTCCTCCTTAAAACAGTGAGGTAGTTAAAGTGGATTTGAGAGATACAGAGTATTTCAGTAATATTGAGACTCCAGCTGGTCAGAAAGTTCTCAAAAATTTACTCTGTCCATCCTTGTTTCAGTGTTCATACTCTGACTTTGATAGATGTGTATGATTATGTGGATATGTTAATCAAGAACATATGATCATAAAATGGATATTCCAAATAGATAACATTAAAATACATAAAATAGATAAAAATAGTGTTAAAATGCTCAGAACTGCTTGTAGGTTAATCATAGTTTCCTTCTTTTTTTCAAAAATATATATTTACTTTAGATACTACTGATATCTGTGCTGATCAATAAATATCAGAATCAAAATTATTATATACATCAAAATTGTATCAGAATATAATTGGAATATTCCATAATTTGTTGCAGTCATTAACCCAGGAGACTGGGGTCTATAGGATGTACTTAAAATAGGAATCAGACTCAAGACTTTGTGCTGAAGCACTTCTATTACAGTACTCTGATGTTGTTTCCATGGAATATCTATGGGTTAAACATATCAGTCTTGTTCTTATAGAAGTCATTATCCACAGAAAGCTGAACTGTGCACACCATGTCAATTTAAAAGTCATTTGCTTCCAGTAGAATCGCTCATTATATGAAGGTGAAAGCAGAGCTATTAGTGTCTCCTTATTAGGTCAAATACTCTGGGCAAAGAAGAATTTAAAGTCTGAGACTGAATATCAAGTCTCCACATTTTTATGTGGCTGCCTTCTGTAAATTGGGTAAAAACACTGCAGTCATATGCACTTAAGTATGTGAAAGATTATATGGGAAAAATGTGGAGGAATTTCTGTCACTATTGTTTTGCTTGTATATTTTTATTCCAAGAATGTAATGCCTTAGAAGAAGCCTGTGTTGCCACAGTTATCATAAAGAAACTTTTATTTTATTTATTTCTACAATTTTGTGTGGTGTTTCTAAATTTACCTTGACAGTATAACTTGTATAATTAAATTCAGAATTATTCAAACTAAAACAGCAAATATGTTATGAAGGTTGTTTTCAAAAGGTGTTATGACATTTCCAAGGTTGTACTAATGACAACATCTGCGTTACAGGAGTCACAAAGTAAAATCATAAATACTGATCACAGCTGAGAGACAACCAGGTTACAGAATATGAAGATTAAAAAATGTCAGACTCGTGGAAACAGAAATAGTAAAAGATGCAGAAGGTAAATATTCATGTATTCATGTATCATGTATTCCTGTGACAAGAAAAAGGAAGTAAAGGTTACCAAGTAATTTACTTAGTCTCTGTAAGTATGAGAAATACAAAAAGAAAGGAAGTCTATCTCAACTATGTAAATGGACTGAGTAAAGGAGGGAACTTTAAAACGCTGATCCAGCACATAACCCATTTTAAAAGAAAAGAACCAACAAGCACAAACCCACATCATTTTTTTATCTAACAAGAAGTTCAGTAGAGAATATTGAAAAATTATTGACTGGGTTAATAAAAATAATATTAATTAAATTCATGATAAAAATATTAAAATTTTGTAGCATAGGTCCTGATTTTAATGTCAGCTCAATAAATAGTTTTATGTCAACACTGTAAAAATTATTCCTGTGAAGGAGGTAATATTACAATTTTTGTCCACGCATTGTGGTTATTCACTAAGAATGTGGGATAACTTAATTTCTTTCTTTGCATAGGTTTTAATTTATCCCTTAAAGTAAAATGACCTCTGGACGCATCAAGACTAAGAGGTCCAAGCAAAACATCCAGGATAATTGAAATTATATCAGCAGGTCATGAAAGGGCTTACATTCTTTGTTGTAATCTGTTTGTCTGCTTGATATCAGAAGTAAACCAATAACAAAGTATAGCAATGACCTTCTGTCTCCCTGTTTAATACTTTTTGGGTCCTATTAGAGCCATTTCACATCTTTTAAGATTGACCCATTGATCAGGAAAATGTTAATGCATAAAAATAAATGCAACAAGATTTCCAATGAGAATGATAATTCCTGAGATATGCAAAAGCACTTGTGGCTTTCCCATCTATCAACAAATTGGTACATTTAATTTCCGTTCCTTTTAAAAAGACTCAGCAGCACTGTTTTTCTTCAAAGTTAAAAGAAACATTTTGCATCAAACATCAACTCCAGACCTTCAGTTTGGAGCAGCATCTTCCCTCAGACAAACACAAATTTCAGCTGACATAATTTTTAGCAGCTCATAATGAACTGCAAAGACTCAGTTATTTGTAGTTTTCCATTAAGGTCAGTTGATTTCCATTCATTTTATGTTAATGAAGTTTGAATGACTTATTCTAAGCCACTCCCAATTTATGATCCTCAGAGGAAGAGGTAAAAAGCCCATCGCTCATCATTTTAAACATGAACAGCAGTCCCTGTGTGGCTTTAAAATGCTGGCTGGTTTATAGTGCTATCCGCTGTATATTCCTGCATCATTAGTAGGAAAGGTCAAGCAATATTTACTTATATTAGACAGGAACCTCATGAAATATCACCGTGAAACTATTCCTGAGACTACTAAACTGATACATGTGCAATGCTGGTTAATTCACTGTTCGATGAAAGCACAAAGACCACCATAGAGTTCTGGCTCAACTCCTGTCCTCTCACACAGATACTTTATAAAGCAAAGCTAGTTTCCTCAAACGAGAAAGGTCTTCTTCATGGAGAAAATATTATAAATTCAAGAAAGAATAAATGTGTTCCAGAGATATGAAATGCAGCACCTTTGTCCTTAGTATTAATGGCTTATATATAATTAGGTCTTTATTTTTATGCAGAGAAAGTATAATTTTCAGTTCTTTTTTTATTTGATAATCATGAACTCAGAGGACGAACTCAATTGTCATGAGATATTTGATCTTTCAGAGGTGAAATCTCTTTATACAAATAATTTCCTTGTAGAGAAAGAGATGTTATAATAATATCACACTCATAATTATATAATAGGAATAGCATTAAAATAAATTAAAAAAAATAAAAAGAGATATTCAAGTAATTTCCTTCTCTTGCATACCAAATACCAAATATTCAAAAAGAAAATGCCTCAACACTGCCTTGGTCAGCCTGCTCTAGATGACCATGCTTGAACAAGGAGGTTGGACCAGATGACCTCCATGCATCCTTTCCAGCCTCAACCATTCTATGAAAGCATCATCCTGAAAAGATAATTTCCATCTAAAAATGCAAAATCAAAGTATCTTTTTTTAAATAAATATTTTTAAGTAGATAAAATATAGACTAAAAATATAGTAGCTGACTATCTCTAGGAATACACCTGCAATTGAAGGAAAAAATACTTGGCCATATAACATATTTAAATGTCCGTGTATCTGAGGGAGAGCTCAAATGTGTGTGATAATTGAAATTCAGTATAATCACCCATAATTTTCCAGGGAGTACCCAGAAAACAAACTGATGGAAGACAAGGTCTTTAAAGTTTCCTGAGTTCCTCAAAGGCATTAATATCTGAATGTGGAATGAACACATACCACAGCATACGTGTGTGTCAGCAATTTGAATAGCTTCATATGTGCCTGCTTTCAGAATAGCTTAAACTTCCCTGACGGTCATACATGGGGACTACACCTTTGATGAGGCTGACTCCATGTTTGCTCATTGTGGGAGTCTCATAGGAGATGTCAAAACTGCTTCACCAAGGCTTTCATCCACTGCAGCTCCAAAAACTACACAGCACATAACAGACTTAAAACACACTGCAGAAATTCGTGTCCAAGACCCAGGAGCAGAATATTTGGCTGTCCTTAACGTATACCTTTAATGAACCCAGCTAAATGATTCGCTCCTCAAGCAGGAAAAGGCCATGTTTATTGTTCTACAAAACTGAAATATTAATTAATAATAACAGAAGAGGGAAAGTAGCTATCACTGTAACACACTATCTACCTTGTTTGATGCTTGCAGTATCAAGTGTTTCCAGCTCCCAGGAAGATAAAGGTGTACATATTCATAGCGAGACCCAATCATCCCAGTAAAATGCCTTGCTTTACATAAAAAATACTGAAAGTACACCTAAAGACAATAAAGGTTAAACAAGCAGATTTCCCTTTGCTCCAACAGCCATGTTTTTAAACTCACTGCCATTAATACAGCATAGGCAGGTGAAAAGTTCTGCCAAAGCAAAAGAAATAGATGATCAAATGTTGAATAATTTTTCAAAGTATAAGTTACTGATGCCCTGAAACTCTGGTAAATAATGGTTTTTGTTTGTTTGTTTGGTTGGTTGGTTTTTTTTGGGGGGGTTATTTGTTTGTTAGGGGTTTTTTTGTTTGGTGTTTTTTTTTTTTTAAAAAAAAAGCTTTTCATTAAAGAGGTCAGAAATAAAAATATTCCTTCTTCAAAACCTCAGTCCTCTTTTGAATGTTTTCACTCCCTGGGAGCATAATTAAGAAACATGCCCTGCATTGTTCAAAAAGCCATTTTTTAAGCTACAGGAAAATCAGACTTCAGATTTTAGATATACAACTTCTGTTAAGTTGCATGACCATAGCACCGAGCCAGGTGAAATAGATTGGTTGTGTCCTTTCTCTTCCCTGCTGTGTCTATAAAAACTTGTATGTCTAGAATGGAAAAGGTATTATCTCTGTCTTCTGTAGCTGAGAGCAGGTACTGCCACCAAGGTAGAGAGCTGAATGGAAGAACATTGTACTTCACATTTCACAATTAATTCTTTATATTTCAAGACTTCTGATGAAAAGTGAGATGTTCTCACTTTCTTTTCTTATTGTAAACCATAAAACTGGTGTTTAAAAAAAATGAAAAGGTAAAATGAAATCAGACAAAATTACAACTGACAATCATAAACTGCAAGAATTATTTTCAGTTTTGGATCCCTCTGCCCTCTTTCATTGTTTTCAGAAACACACTTCCATTCATTTTGAAAATGAAAGTTAAAAATGTGCTCAGTTTAAAGGCCTAGCTTAGCAGAAATATGTGTTTATGTATAATATATAGTATATAAACATTCTTAAACCTGTCATTATTATTAACAAATTTAAAACTCAAATCAGGGATTTGAAGAATTCTAAAAAAAAAGTCCTAAATTATGAACTAAAGGAGTCCCACTCTACAAAAGGAGAGGGAAAAAAATGGTTAAGATCATAATTTCGCTTGCAGGGCTGATTCCATATATCTCAAAAGCCTAAAAGGATTTCAGAGGATTATCTTTGCCTAGATGCTGTCACTCCTGTTAATCAGTCTTTATTGATTGCTTAGTCTTTTAGTCTCCTCAAGTTCAACAAAAAGTCTATAATATACTGCCCTTGAACACATAAATAAATCTATTTGAATCACACATGGGCTGGAAGTATATGAATGTATGATATTTATGATTCACATAACCATGAGCTCTGGAGGAGCTTACAAGTATTTTTAACATATTATCTCAATATATGCATCAAATCTAAGCCATTCATTATGTGTCAACAAATAGAAGAATTTTTCTGTGTTCTATACGAGGTAACAGGTATATGTAAGAGGAATCAATATTTAAATTATTAAAATGAAGTCAAAAACTAAAACAGGACATGAGGTAGCTGCTCAGAAAATAAAGTATTTTTCAAAACTGCTGTGTGTATTGATGCAGAGTTTCTCTGGTATTTGGATCTTATCAGCAGAAGTCACTTAAGATAGGAAGAAAAAAAGAATAAAATGCATAGAGTTAGAATATGGGCTTCATGTTGTAGTTGTTTGGTTTTCTGTATAAACATTTCTTTACATTTTATTTGTTCAATATGAACACAAATATTTGCAGAAATTTAATTCATGCAAAACAAAATGTGTTTGGGGGGACTGCTGTGAATGCATAAAAATAGTGGCACTTTTTATAGGTTGTTTGATTATAAAATATTGTGGAATTTCAATAACCTGGGACAAAATTCAGATATATTTTACAATTAAATTATTGGATTTCTAAATTATCTTCATTTTTGTTTTTTTAATAAAATAATTTTTGGAAAAAATTTGATCAGGAAGCATATTCATATTTTTTTACCAACTTGTAAAAAACTCCACATTTCCATCAGTTCCTCACTATTATGTGAGTTTCCGTGTTGACCACCTAAGCTTAAAGGCTGATAAAAAATTTTGTTACATAGTGTTACATTGTGACCTAAATAGGTTATCCAAAGTGTGCCATATTAATGAGAATTTTCCTTTCTCAACAGAAAAAAGTAAGTATCTTCATAAATTATTCACCTGATTTCAACTTTTCCCTATTTTAGAAGATTAACATTCACCCTCAGAAGGTGTTTACTTCTCTGCAGAATCTCCAGGTTGATTTCAAAGCTTATGTTTAAATGGAGTCTTAGGAAAGACAAATTCTGGTTGTGACATGTCTTATTTTGTTCAAGTAACGCCTGTTTTTTCCTCTCTTTCAATCTCTTAGAAACACAGAAACACTTTGCAGCAGCTCTCAGTCATAAGGATGGGATGCAGTCAGCTGAAACTGCTACCTTGTTCCTTCATAATTGGACTTCTATAAATTTATCTAGCAAGCTCTCACAAAATTATAAAGGTTTTGTAAAAAAAAGATGAGTCCTGATGAATAAACTCAATTAAAAAAAAACCAACAAAAAACCAAAAAAAACTACTGAAGTTATCTTCCAAAAATTTAAGCCCCATTTGATGGATAAGAAGCTTCAGAAAATCAGGTTGATAAGGGCAGCTGAGGCTGATTAAAAATTCCAGATTGGACATTTTAAATTTATGGTAGATTAGCAATGATAAAACTTAAACAAAACTCTCAAAGTTATGAAGCCAATGACAAAGTTTAAGTGCAGAAGGTTATGATGAAACAAGTTACGATCCATATGCTCCTAGTGGTAGATGGCATTTTAATGTTATTGCTTAATGATACGTTTAATTTCATTTTATGTTGTTTCCCATAAAAGGGAGGAAATGGCTGTAGAAAAAATTGCTGGTTTCAACTTTTATATACTTCATGTATGCACGTCCAGAAAGCAAAACAGTACTATACCAAAAGAAATTGTCTTCAAAAGTAATAAAATACATGCTCAACAGGAGACTCACCGATCTTTAACAATTCTTTAAGGGAACCCAGTGGCTCATAACATTTTTAAAATAACATGTTTGCATAAAAATTACAGCCTAAAATAAGGGCACGGATGACTGAGAACTTTCCTGTATACATCCTTATTAAAAAAGGTAAGTTTATATATTTCAAGATTGATAGTACATATTTTCAGAACAGGAACAAGGAGAACTTCCAGATATAATACCTACTTACGTTACTTACAGTTTAAAATTTATCGTGACCAAATTACTCCGACATATTTCAGCACATAGGCAATGTATATTCCTTTAAAGAATTCGTCCTCTGCATTTATCACACATACTCAGACAGAAAATATGCTTTGTAAGTCAACTATCAGAAATGTTTTCTTCTCTTTCTAGAGCCTCATACCAATTCTTTTAATGAAGGGGGAGGGATACAGAGAACTTCACAGTTAAAATGCAATTTTTAAATGAGAACTGATTCTAGAAGTTTCTGGAAATAACATTTATTGTCAAGCTGAAGCCAAGACTTCAATAAGCTGGAAACTGTCAAAATGTGAGGGAAGGTAAATGTAAATGTAAAAACATGGATATCCTCAACAAAACCAGAAAGTTTTTTGCATACGGATGAAAGAATGAAAAGAAGTATGGAAATTCCCTCTCCCCTGCTGGTTATCACAAATCAAATTACCAAGTGAAGGATTTGATAGTGTATTTCTGGTACTACTTCTATAACAAGGTTCGTTCCACTACATAGCTCCTTCCGTAAAGGGCAAAACTGGAATAATTCAGCAATTACTTTCCTGTCAAACTGCCCTCTGGTAGTCAGGTGGCTTTGGGAAGAAAATGTCACTCATGCTGTTGATGTGGAAAGCCTAGGAAAGTCACAGACTGAAGGCACTGAAGACAAATCATGGAAAGTATAGGAAAGAAAAATATATTTCTTAATTTATTTTGTAATACTTTATGGGAAGAAAAAAAAAATTAAATTTCTAATGCCTTGAAATTTTAAGAATTCATCATCGTATATTCCATCTTTTGTTTACATTTTATCTTTTCCTTGCTTTGATGTACAGCACAGAATACTATGACAACCAAAACTTCACAACTATGAGTAATATGTTATAAATAAATAGTCCAAGCGAAAATCATACTGTGAATGTTAACACAACATTCCTAATACTGCAGCTAGAAAACTACCTAAGAAATTGCAAATGTGATAGTTTTTTTCAGCCTTTTCCAACAATTTACTTTTTTTTTTTGGTTTTATCTGCCTCAGCCCACCTGACTCCTTTTGTGTGATCCCGTTTGCTGAAATAAATGTCATATATTTTTATAGAAACTGTTTACTGGCATAAGAAATAATTTTTATTTCAAGGGAGAAAACTTATTCATTTTGAAGAAAAACAAAGCTATTGTTTTTCTCTGCAATACAGTGTGGATATTGGAATGCATACAAAAACAAGCACATGCGTGTATGTATGCAAGTGTTTCCTATAGGAAAAATTGTAAAGAGAATTGAATTAATATTCCTAACTTAATGGATCTTAATGAATATGTTCTGAAAATGAAGTTATCATTTTACTGGAGTTTTTAATTCCAAGTTACGGAAGACATACGGGGTCAGTCAAAGACAGACGGCCACAGAACCAAAAACCATTGCGCCTGCCTTGCCAGGCTACTTTTAAATTCACTTAGTGAACTTGAAATGTCATGCCAGATCCTAGTAAGAAAACTATGCAAGTCTTTATAATTTATCACTGGCATCTTAAGCTAATCCTGGAACTAATTAGAAAGCTAACAGAAAACACAGAATCCAAGTGCTATCTCTTCCTATTGAATTTTTGAAACAGAAAGTGAGGGTTTAGAACTAAGAACATGTCATACCACAATCTTTTGTTCTTGTCATTGTCAACTAAAAGCAGAAGACAGTTATGTGGGAGAGAACTAACATTCTATAATTTTCACTATGGTATATAATGAAGGCAGACATCGTTTGGGCTTTATTTTTTAGAATAAATCTTCTTAAAGTAAAATACAAACAGAGGGAAAAGGTAGAAATTAATAATTATGGGGTTTTTTTCAAACATTTTGATAAAAATAGAGTGAAATTAAATAGAAACAATCACAATCTATTTTGAGTTATAACAAAACCATCACCATGCTCAAATCAGTTTTGCAAACATTAATAACTAATTAGCTGAAAAAAAACACACTGGCTTTTGTTTATATTTGATTTTATGCTATGATCCTTACATTCATGATTGTGAGGGGTTATTTCCTAATAATGAGGTATAAGCTTAAAATAATGTAGAGCAACCTAACTTGCAAGTTCTCTTCGTCAGAAGTTATGAGCTCTTCTCATATTGGTGGAGAACAATAAAGTAGAGAAGTCTTTTAGTAAAAAAGTCCAAAAGCCAATACTGATATCACTTGCACCTATTTACTTACCTGTCTGCTATTAGTGGGATTTTTGAATCTAGATAATATTTTTAAATAGAAATGCTTAAATCCTACACCTTCTGAGTTGTTTTTGCTGCTGATTAGTGGTCTGCCTTTCAGAAGTGCCAAGCATCCAGGAGTTTCACCTGCTGATGGAAACTCATGACCACAACTCCATGTAATCTTACTTTAAAATAATACTTTATAAAAATCTAAACTTTTCATAATCAACTAAGTTTCTGATTTTGTTTTTATGTAGAAAGTGTCTACATGTTTGACAGCCACACTCCCCTGTGGGCACTGAACACTACATTGAGCAGGGTTGTGTCTAAGTAAAATCTTGCAGCTGTGCTGAACTAAGCTGAGGCAGAAAAGCAAGACAACTCGAACAGGACTATTTGGAGAAATCCACTGAAGTGCTTTCAACTGACATCAAATGGAGCCATTAACATTCTGGAATATGTACTTTCAATTGATTTTTTTTGCCCTAAATGATCCTTTTCAGTGTATTTGTGAGAACAATGCTATGATATGTTCAGGTATTCATTTTCAGGCTTTCAAGTTATCAAACTACAAATAGTCCATCCTCCTTGCCTAAAAAAAAAAATGTCAGGAAACACAAGCAGTAAGTGCACCAGCTGTACGTGGGTCTAAGTAGCCATGGAAAAATAAAGAAAAGGCTTTGTGTGTCTCTGTCAAATCACTTTAGAATTTCAAGCTGAAATTGTTGTTCCATACACAAGGAAATAAGAAGGACAATTACTGGGAAAAACTGCAGGTACTGATATTATTGCTCATGGAACCTACTGTTTAAAAGAAAATATTTCTTTTTCCTTTTCTCCTTTATTCCTCTCAGCTGGACTTCAATTCTGATATAAACTGAAATAACCACCAATGCGGCTTAAGGAAAGTGGAAAAAAGTTTTGAAACTTTATTAGGTCATTGTGTTCACTCCCTAGATTTTACTCTTACAAATGTAGTGTGCAGTCTTTCTCCTCCCACACCTTTCATTTACAGGGAAGATTGATTTTTCTGTAGTAATAATACTAAGATAACCACAAAGAATTTAATAAAACATTTCATCATTTTGTGTAAGATTAACAACTTTGAAAATGTGTTGGTCACAGATAATGAGAATAGTTTTTTTCTTTTTTTTTTTTTTTTAGTAAGATAACTGTTTGGTTACAGACAACTCCTCAGACTAGTATTTCAGAGACCTGACCTGGTCGGCAAAGAAATTAAGGAGCAGAGGAGATGCAGCTATTTAACACTTGAAAAAGTCCAGTTAGGTCCAAGGCCCAGCTGCAAAATCAGATCTTTTTCTCACTAAATATAGTTTAATGGACAGACTACTGTTACACAAAAGATGTTACTTTTCTCTTTGAAACCAGGTAGATGTGCAAAATAGCTCTAAATTTAATGAGAGTAGGATCATCTCCAGTATCACAGATTCACATTTTTGGCAAGACTAAAGAAAGTGTCAAACCATCCTGCATCTGAGTCTGCTAATGCTCTGTTTTCAGAGTACTGAAAGTGGAGGTACACGGTTGATGCTGATATATTACAGGCACCCTGGCTCCAAGCCATTCTCGAAGACATGAACTAGAAAACATATTTTATTTCAGAAGCTACAGATTGCTGCTGTGTTTTCCATACCTTTGAAGTCCTCAGCAAGAACCCACAGGACAGACAAATAGATCCAGACAAACCAGATATTTATCTCCAATATAAAATTGTGAGCTAGATGACAAGGCCCAGTCATTCATGAGCTCCAGAAAGAGTAGTTCAAGGGCAAGCAAGCGATCCTAAGAATTATGAGAGTGAAAAGTATACCTGGAAAGTATCTCTGCTAAAAAACTGAGCATGGAACTGTGAATCCTGCAGCCTGATTCTCATAACCTGGTACTAATAAAACAAACCCTTTCAGTAATTGGTTGTACTGACATGTAGAGCCAAAGTGGAGAGCTACAAGACCTCTGGTGTCAATATCTTTTTTTCTGTTAAGTAATAACACAACTGATAGTGACTTTAGTGTTGTAGGAAGGGATATATAAGCTCTACATTTCAAGTCCTTCCAGTAAAATGAGTTATTAGTAAAAATACATATTGGGAGGTTTGACTTTAGGGATGGCTTTGACACTCATCCAAATGACTTTTAAGAACTGCTGTTCTGTTTGGAGTGTGTTTTTCCAGTAAATTCCCCCATTAACCCACTTAGCACATTTTGATTTGTTTTGTGGACAGTCTTGGAGTGTGAAGAACTTTAGGAGTGTATCTAGAACACTAACAGGATTTAAGGCCTTTGGCCTGAGGTAAGATCAGAAGCAAACACACAGAGAGAAGTACAATGTGTTTATCGGTTGCTCAGTACTGACCAGTGTGCTCTGTGGATCGGCTGTTGTTGCACAGCAATGCTTGTGAATGTAGACAAATGTAGACAGCTGTTGTGTCTGAGAAAGAAAAAACCCGAAAAAAAGGAGAGGACCTGCCAGTTTTGAAATTCCATACAACCTCAGCAGATCACAAACACCTTCTACTTCTTCATTCATTAAAAACCTTGAAAACATCAGTTATGGGAAAACATAGAAAAGTAAAGTGCCACCTAACTTCAGCACTGCAATTTTATTTTTTCATTTTGTCTCCATATTGCTTTTTTTTTTTAAACTGTAGGCACCTTTTATGTGAAAACATTGAACTCCCTAGTTGCGCTCTTGTTCATCCCTCAGTATCATTTCCATAAAAGACATTTTGTTAAGGAGACAGAAACTGAATGAACTGAACTGGTTGAAGCATAAGAGAGGTTTCTTCTCCCTTCATGTTTAATAGCTAGACCTAACACTTTGTGGGTCTTCTTGCTTGTTATTGTGAACTAAAAAGATAAAGAAGCTTACTCCTCTCAGATAAATGGGAGCAATTCCTGCTGTTGGAAAGTGAATACTCGCAAAGCACCCAATGACTGACTACTGATCCTGTACTGTGGTAAAATTATGCAGAGATGCAATCACATGACGAATTTTTCTGTCAATTTGTCTGGAGTTCATACTATTATTAAGTTGTGATTTTTTTCTACATGCAAATAAACATGTATGTAAATTTAGCTAAGAGATACTTAGTTAATCACTATTTGGTACTATTATCTTTCTACTTCAACCATTCATTTGACAGATTTTTAGGAAAATCTGTAATACCTGTATTAATATTAATTACAATCAATACCTTCTCGATTGCCATTGTATGAAGAAGAGAATACATTAAGTAAACTGAGACAATAGGGTAGCAAAACCGAAGCATGTATTGTGTGATTTGAACATATTGGAAAATCAGAAATGTGTCTGAATTATTATGCACAAATCCAAATCTGAATATCCTCCTGCTTAGGAGCACTTTAAAATCAATCTGCACTGTGGCACATGTTCTTAAGACTTTTTGCTACAACTGAAACATTTCATTTTTTGGGGACATTGTTTTTAAGGCTTTAGAGTTGCTAGCAGATTTGTTAGCATATATATCCCTTCATAGACTAAAGTAAAATAGCTAAAGAATCCTTCCACCAGTAGACCTTTCGTAGACATGGACTTCAGTCCTAAGAATAAGATTACTAGTTCAGAAGATTGTTTGACTGTTAACATGCCAAATGTGGATTCTGTGTTGCCTATTCAGGGTGATAGTTGCATTTCTTATATTCCCCAAATTAGTGATTTGTTTGCCTATCTTGAAGTGACATCCCTGGTCTAATGGCAAGAAAGTGATGTAGCTAAGGAAGGAAGTTGTATGTTGCCCCATTCTATTTATTTGTGTTAAAGAAAAAGGGTAAAGTTTAATAAATTAGAACTCAATATTTTGACAGAGACTCATACACCTGTATTTGGAAATATAAACCAAAGCAGAAACTATTTCATAAGTGATTAAATAAGCTTAATAAGTAATTCAAATAGAAAAAACAGGGATTGGTACAACTTGGGTTTTTTTCCACCTTGTAGTTGGGTGAAAAAAAAAATAACCTCAGAAATATGGATAACCCTGGTATTATAAATACTTTATTGCTGAAGGTATCAGATGCTTTTCACGTTACTGTTCAACTTCAACTGCATCAAATTCTAACCCACATTTTATAAAGCACAGAGAAAGGATAATCCTTTCCCTTTGGATGTTCAGTCTTTGGGCAATGGAAGGGCAGAGGCTCAGAAGAATGAGCAGCAGTAAGATTCTTCAGAAATTCTTCCGGTCTTGCAAGAACCATCTAATAAATAAGGCCTTCTAATGCCAGTTCTTAACACTGAAAACATCCTTATCCATTTCCTTTTCAACATCCTTACAATCCCATGTAGGAAGACTGAAGGAAGATTATAGTAAGATAGACACTTTTTATTATGAAAGTCATGTGATTTGCTTTGTTTTCTACAGCAGTTACATTGGTAACATATTCTTTTTGTATTCAGTGATACTTAAGAAGCTAGTGGCGATTAGTAGAGTATTTTCATAAATATCTGTGGTAGATCCTTCATAAACAGCCTAGCC